>CM067376.1:261755204-262321425 GCA_034510155.1 Eucriotettix oculatus | reverse complement strand
CCACCCATCTGATTATCAGCATTCGCCTATAACACCACATTTCAAAGGCTTCTATTATTTTCCATTCCCCAACTCCTAAAGTCCACGTTTCGCACCCATGTAACGCCACGCTCCATTCAAACATTTTTAGCAAAGATTTCCCAATATTCGTACTTGTAATACCCGCAAGTAAATCCCTCTTTACCGCGAAAGCCTTCCTTACCTGTGCTATCCTACTCTTTATGTCTACTATACTTCTACTATCCCTAGTTTTTATGCTTCCGAAGTAGCAGAATTCCTTTACTTCCGTCAAAATATCCCTTCCCAATCTAACACCCTTAGTTATTCCTCTTTTTCGCATACTACACTCCATTACCTTGGTTTTACCTGTATTAATCCTCATATTAAACTCTTTCTCCAGGACCATGTTCATGCCATTTATTGTGGTTTCCAAGTCTTCTTCTGATTCTCTTAATACTACAATATCGTTGGCAGAGTGTAAGGTTTGGTTTGGAAACTTCGTGGGTGTATTCATCGCATCGTAAATTAAAAAATAAACACTGCTGTCAATCCGAATAATTTTGTATAAACTTTGGAAATCTTATTATAGTTAATGACATAAATGTTGCAATTAACTACACTTTTAAAAATTTAAAGTTAAAATACTAGATAATGGTAAACCAAATTCAATTTACTTTTATTTACTTTCTATTACGCCCAACATACATTGTAACAGCCCGTTCCATATTTGTAAATATTTCTTTATGTCTTTATTTTTTTCCATATCCCTAGCTATTATTGTATATTCAATTTACCTCCCATTTAGTTAAATATATCGCATTATTATTCAAGTCAAAATCTAATAATACGCCATAATAATAATTACGTATGAATCGGAAACTTAAAACGCATCTAACGTTAGATTAAAACCAACTTTAAACTTGGTGTACGCCGTAATTTGGACCATTGTTCACTTCGTCTTTTGACACATTTCAATGTTTTTATTTCCGCTTAATTAAATTGCAATTAGACTTTTCTTATACTATCCATTGTCGAGACAACGGGATGAGCAAGAGGAAGACCTTGAATCTTGGACGCAATTGTTGCATGAAGTCGATGCGGAAAGATTTTATACGGCGTTGTCAATTTGAATTAACTTTTCTTTTACTAGTAGCCCTCTTCATAACATTCCTATATTTTTATATATTTCTATATTTTTATATAATCTCTTCAATTAAGGCCTTAATGAGGAAAATATTTTTACAGTCAAAACATCTTTTAAGTTTTTTACCATTTAAACATCCCTAATGATCATGTTTTATTATCATTATATGCAGTGATCTTATTTAATTTTTACCCCATGCATCAATTATACCAAGTTTTAAAAATAGATGGGATAACTACTTTTCCAGATTGACAAAAATAATTTTATCAAAAATTCTGATCTTAATAAATGTAATTATAAATTCCACTTATTTTTCGTTCAATAACATTTACTATCACGAAATCATTGGTTCTACTTTGGGAATTTTTCTTTGTCGTTCTTTATGATGTGAGATTTGGAAGCCTTATGTATTACATATTTAGATTTAAAACCACTCAGATATTTCAAGTATGATGACTTTTTTGTATCATTCTCAGATTCCACATAAATCATTTGTTTAATACTTTTAATCATTACAACCCTGAAAGAAATTTTACAATTGAAATTGAAAAAGATCGCTATCAATTTTATTGTTATTTTTGTTATTGTTTCTATCAATAATATAGTTACCAATTGCTATCAAAAGATCTACTTACTCAGGAATACTTCTTAATTTCATGTTAAATCAGCCATTATTCCATAAGATACGATGGTTTATAATTTAGTAATTAAGGACGTCAAATTACATCGTCAGCGCTATCATAAATTAAATCTTTGAAAAATATGAATAGAGTTCTTCACAATACTTATACTTTGCATTTCATTTACAAATAGATTAATATTAGGTTGACTAATATTAATATGAATTTAATAGCACCCGTAAAATTACGCAGAAAGAAATTTATATACATACACACAAACACACGCATATATATATATATATATATATATATATATATATAGCTCTCCCTATTTAAAATAATAATAATACGACCTTAATGACTTATGACTTAATGAATTATGATAACCGAATTATCTTAAAATTTTGCGATAAATCAAGCACTGTTAAAGTAGTAAAAATGAAATTAATCATTTCGGTAAACATAAGGTTATATACCAAATTAACTGTTTAGATTGTAATTACAGTTATATTGGTCAAACTAAACGCACATTAAATATCCGCATTAATGGGACTTGAAAAGAATCAAATTCAATGTAAAAAATTATTCTGTTTTTGTGGAAGCATATATATTGAAACAACCATAAAATTTCTTCTTCTTCCAATGGCTCAACAGCCCTCTTGAGGACCTAGGCCTACCGAGGCGTCTGCGGACTGTCATCTGGCGTGACACATTCCGAATTTGGGGTGATACGTGGTCAGTTTATCAATTTTCCATCAGTCTTAGTCCCGGTCCTCGCGATCATGACGACACAAACACCGAAGCCATGTCAGGATTCGAACCCGGGACCCCTGAGTTGTGAGGCAACAACTAGAGGCTAGCCATTGCACCACAGGAGGTTGGCCATAAAATTTATTAGAAAGATATTATAATTTTAGATGTAAAATATAATACTTATTTTAGACTGATGAGTGAGGTGCATCACATCAGAACAATTCGGCAATTATTATTATTAAAAAAGACAAATAATTAAAATACATTTAAATCGCTACTTTTATCAAATTTCTGTTTAACTCATGGATAAATATTTCGATTGCTATTTGGAACCCAACAATACACTCATGAGTTATTGTTACTAGTTGTACAATGAATAAATAATTTGACATCTTCAAATATTACTGAAAAGTCCAGCTAATTTGTCATAATAACGTAGCCTAATTTTTAATTAAATAAACTTTCGACGCTTCGTCCACGTTTGTGGAATTCATCACGTAAATTATAATTGGAAAACATATATTTAAACGCAGATGATTTTTTGTCGTGTTTTCCGTCCAGCGACGCTTACAGCCTCATGCTCGTAAATGTATTTAATACATATTAACTTTGTGCTGACGAATTGGCTGGACTTGTATCTATGTTTCGGTTATTTCTGTCTCTTCGCTTGTGCGACATGCATTTTCATACGTTTTAATTCCTTGATTTCATGAGTTAATTTTAATTTTATAATAAAATTGTATTATACATAACATATTGTACATAATTATTTTGTATTTTTAGTTTTATTGACTTTAGATAAGGTTACAAATTTAGGAACGAAATGTCTTGTACAAACTGCTGTTATTAAACATTATCTTCATTTTTTCTTTCTTATACTTGTTTTACTATTATCGATTTACAATCTCTCGGGTATTGCAACTGATGATATGTGTTTAGGAGTATATTTAAAAATTTTGGTAAACATTAAATTATATTTCCTGTAATGTTAAGTGAGTTTCGTGCCGAACCGCTGCTTTATATCTATTAATGCTTAAGCAAACACTTTAATTAATCAATTTTTTTATTCTCTTTTATTTTATTATTTTAAAAGGATTAAGTAATACATTTAATAATTTAGATAAATATTAAGTTAAGTGTCTAGTAATGTTGAGTGAGTTTTGCGCCGAAACGACCCTTTACGTCTAGTAATGTTATTCGAGTTTCGTGTCGAACCAGCTGCGCCCAATCGGCCGCGCCGAATGGTCCTATCACGTGACTAAGGTCCCCGGATTATAGTTTAAGGAACTTACCCGGCGTTACACCTGAAAGGGATGCAGGAATATCCCTGGATATTATATTCTCATGCCCTTCCGAATAACGGGAGATAAGTTTGCTGTGGGGTCGAAACATTCCCTTCACCCTGTCTCCGTCAGTTTTAGGAGGCAGTTGGCTGATTGACGCAATGGCATCAGCGGACAGCTCTTACCGAGTGCCCAAGGTGTTCGACCCCTTTACATACACATCCTGAAATAGATGAAGGTGCCTCGGAATGTGAGAACCTTAAAACAAGAGAGACTACATGGCATCAAAAATATGCCTCTGTGGAAAATGCTCCTTCAGGGATCAGAATTTTATTCTGCGGCTGATCATGAACGAGCAAAATTTGCCGAAGAAAAACCGCTAGTCCGAAGTACATTTTGCACGCAGGAACGTGTTTCAGTCGATAAATTTCTTGATGAAATTAACCGCCTTGTCAAGATTCGTCGCTGTCAGGAAACCGTAAGATGAAATAATCGTGCTCTTTTGTAAAGTAATTACAAAATTTGCATCAATTTATTCAATTCAAGTTTTCGCTGACATATCCCCATCTTAATTCACTTAATTTCACCATGCAAGAATGATGCTTTTCTGTTTTCATTTCATTCAATTTTGAACTTTGCTTAATTTAAATTACTAAACATTTTTTAAAATTCTATAGCTTTAGTTGCATTTCATTCTAACATCAGTCATTTGAGTGTATGTTCACAAAATATAATATATATTTTATTTTTCTTTAAGTAATAATATTCATATACAAGCGAATCAGTGTTTGTGTATGTTTCAGAGATGTAATTCTTACATCATCATAATGAGAAAACTGATAAAAGTGAGTCCGCTAAATACCCCAGGAAGTTAACTGTCTCAGCCATAGAATTTTGTTAAAGGACCGCCATCTCATTGCTTTGGGCGTTATCTCGTATTTTTGTTGGCGTTGAAATACATGTTTAATTCTATTTTTCTTCTTTTTTGGCCTCTTAACTTGCGTATTTAATTTCTTGATTTCAGTGTCATTGACACCAGATGGAGTACCAAAAAAAGGGGGGCTCCAACGTCCTGTACAAATACTGTTAAATATAAGTTTATATTTAATTTGTCTTTGTCGTACATGTTGTAGTTCTAATTATTTATACATATGTATATATATACATATTTTAGATGTCACATGGAGGGAGTGGACTGTACTTCTTTGTAGTTTAAAGGAGAGACGAGATAGTGGACTGTATTATTAAACTCTTTAGAATTATTCCCCTGTGGAGGATGGTGGCCATAACAAATGTATAAATAAGTGTTTGAGACTCACCGGATGAAGCTGTTTCTCCAGTTCCAAACTGGCTTCTGGCGTGGGTGGTATGAGTTCTCTTTGATAGATGCGGTGCAGAATAATCTACGTAGTGGCGGGTGCGATGTGGTTATAGCTTTGCGAATTTGTACCTGACGCGGCAGCTTCCCGAAAGCGTACTACTAGAAAAATGAAATGGTCTCCGAAGGGTCCCAACCTAACGGTACAGTCGCTTAGGACAATGTCAGAAGGTAAGGCTGCAGTGTTGACAGCTTGTTTTCAATGCAGAGATATGTGAAGGGAACCTGAGAACACAAATTCATACAAAATGGCGCGACCAACCCATATACCGCCTGTGGTCTAATGACTAGCGTCGCTGCCTTACAACGGAGAGGTCCCGGGTTCGTATCCTAGCATGAACTTCGATGTTTGCGACGTCATGTTCCAGAATACCGGGACTAAGACTGTTGGAGAATCAATACGTTGACCATATTCCACTCCAAATTGACAGTCGGTAGTCGATCCGGTAGACCAGATCATTAATACAAACAAGAAATAATAATTAAAAAAACTGGAAACATGAAGAACTCCAAATGTAATTACTTCACTAAATATATTCTAATTTCCTTGTCAATATATGATTTTCTGTGACTTACAAGACCCAATTACTTGGAAATATCATATATCATTTCAGCTACTTCCAATATTTCCTATAAGGAATGTAATTTGAAAGTATGTACTTATTAAATTTAATGTTCCACAAATATTAATATTTCTGTTCATAAATTTTAATAAACATAATATTATAGCCATTGCTTATTAATGAATCCCACGACGTTTCCTCCATCAATTGGTTGACATTATCCAGTAAATATTACTGGATAAGATACACTCATAACTAACGTATTTATAAACCAAATGGATCGAATGACTAAGTAAAATATCATAAATTTTACTTCAAGACTCGCTTCAACTTGATATTTGATGTTGTTTGAATTTAATAATATATAACCGTTAATTTTTAAATAATCACTTATTTTATTCGGTTACAAGCTATTTAATCTTAGTTCTCAGTGAATATAAGAACGTGTGATTTGAAGCGTAAATTGCGTAGTTTTTTGGCTATTATGGAAAATATACAGATGTATTTAAACAGCCTATATTGTAATATAATGGTTATAAACTGACATTGTTTGGATGTACGTTGGAAGATTAATTTTGTTTAAGTTGCGTTGAACCTAAGAAGTACATAATTTATTGTTTATTAGTGAACTGTCTTTTAACTTTTTTAATATGATCCAGATATTGAATAATTTCCGTCGTTCAGGTTGTGCGAGAGCTGCAATTGTGTTGTGGCCATTTCTAGCCTCGCTTCACGTGGACTCACCGCACGCAGGTAACGTGAACTCAGAGTCAATAGGTACAGGGGTTGTCATGGAGACAGATCGACATCCGGTGGGAACAACTGCCTGCCAAAGGAACGCTTCGCAGCGGTGCAAAAACAATCTGGCTGACAACTTCCCTGCACCTAACGATCCTGAAGATTTATCTTCAAATTATGACCTCTCGGGCATACTGCTGCATGTAATGAATTAAGTCAGACATGTTATAAACATTGTAAATTTATATGATTATTAACTTATAAACCTCAATATATAGCCTTACAATGGCGTTTGTTTTAAAACTGTGCAGCATTCAAAAATATTGTCACTGCCCGAGTATGTATTTGTATTAATCATCAATGCGTCCATTTAAAAAGCTGAAGTTGGAAACTCTTATCCACTAATGAAACAATTGATGACCTTTTACAGACCTTTATTGCAACGTTTTGGCCTTGATTTTGAACAAAATTTATGAAAAAGGAACATATCAAAAATGATACACATTCGAACCACATTCGCAAAATGACACGAGTAATTTAAGTTTTGTAACACGTTATTTTCTTAATTTATTATAATTAATAAACTTATTGTTTTTTGTTTGCCGATCTCCTGTGGTGTAATGGCTGCCTCACAACCCAGAGGTCCCGAGTTCGAATCCTGGCATGGACTTGGATATTTGTGTCGTCATGGTCGAGAAGAGCGGGATTGGAGGATGGATACGCTGGCCACGTGTCACTCCAAATTCGAAATGTGTCAAGCAAGATTACAGTCCGCAGTCGATTCGGTAGGTCCAGGCCCTCAATGGGCCGTATAGCCATGGAGAGAGAAAAAAATTGTTTTTATGTAACTGGGTTCATTACTGCTAGTGTTATCTATAATTCCTTTCCCTCTTGCTACTTAAATTTGTGAGATACGATGCTTCCCGTTACTGTTTGTCACTCCTATGCCACCGGCAGGGAAATTGGAAATTCCCAGATTCCTGACCGACATTCAGTCTGGCAATATCTACTTGTTGGGAAAGGAGTTGAAGTGTTACTTGTTATCTCGTATGTCTACCATATTGTTGGATTTTTGTGTTATTTTTGTTTGCGTATATTTAAAACAATTCTATCACAATTTAACCGCCCTAGGGTTCATTTTCTGTACATTTTCTCTACAGGGAGGAAATAACCTGAAGAAGGCATGAAACATGGCGAAACGTTCTTAAAGTAAATTTAATAATTAAAGTCTGTAAAAGGTCATCAATTGTTTAATTATATAAAACAGACGTTAAATTTAAACCTCTTTTATCCACGACAATTCTCTAATATCCTAGTCATGCCCCTCTGCACATGGTTGTATTTCTGCTTGGCTTGATTCTTACAGCATCAATATTAGACTAGTTTTATTCGTTCCGTTAGTCCTTTGATGAGGAAATAGAATACGTCAAAAGGGTACCATAACAAATAAACTAAGTTCGTTAATATAGTTAAACTATTAATCTATAGTAGACTTTGATACATGAGGGTCTTGTGAAATTAGCATTAGAGGGAATTGTGTGGGGTAAGAACAGGAGAGGGTGACCAAGGATGAAATTTGCTATGCAAATAGGCTACTTAACAGTATTCAAAACATACCAAAGTTTCCTGTCGTTCTAGAAGATTTTATTACGTTAAATTCATATTTTTATCTATTTTGCCAAAAAAAATTATTTGCAATAAATATATTGCAGATTTCTTGATTCTCGACCACGTGATCGGCTGCAGGCCTAGTGACGTCACAAGTTGGTCCTCGGCTGGTTAATTTTAAGCGTTCGTGTGTGTCATTTAATTTGCTATTTCTCGGCGTTTTTTGTGTTATTAGTAATAAATTTGGTTTTAT
Source organism: Eucriotettix oculatus (assembly GCA_034510155.1). NCBI lineage: Eukaryota > Metazoa > Arthropoda > Insecta > Orthoptera > Tetrigidae > Eucriotettix > Eucriotettix oculatus. The sequence continues at coordinate 262,313,085 of CM067376.1, read as the reverse complement.
TAAAGCATAAACATTCTCATTCTTATGAAATGGAGAGAAAATTCGCGAAAGCAGACAGCAGAAACCTGCCTAAAGTGGATGCAATTGGGTCATTCCATGTAATGTGTTCCATTTTGAGGAACGATTCCCGCGCGACCGATTTTGATGTTGATGAAACTTTGACAGTTTTTCTTCTATGAAGTCTTAGATGGACACATTTATTTATTTATATTGAATATAATTATACTTTCAACTATAGGTTAAATATGGTCCTTACAACCAGTTTATTAATTATTGTTTAAGTTCTATGTATCTGCCACCGGGCATCTGCCCATTTGTAGATTTAATAAATACAATACAATACAAAATTGCAGTTTTGTCGAAGCCTGCGGTTCGTCGGAGACGTCGTCGTTTCAAAATGGTCACTTTTCAGTTTCTATATTGTGACAGTTATTGCAGATTAGACCCTGAAAATTTGAAAATTCATTTCCAAGATAAACCGCGTGCGTAGATTACAAACATTATAACGAAAGTTTTCACAAAAATCATTTATGGCCAACATTGACCACCAAATTAGGCAAAAAAATCGGACTGTTTTTTTTCAATATTTAAGGAATCCTTCTGGAATAAATAAAGTACGTACAGCATTAATATTTTGTAGTTCATATGTCTACACAAGTGTCTACATGTCAGACGGTTTACAGCCTTGCAGACAATAATCTTCTGTGTATTTCGTACAGCAAACTTGGCACCAAAGTGAAAAACGCCTTAAATTAGCTTTTTCCAGCGGAATAAATCGTATAGAAGGGTATCAGATATTGTTTTCTAGTTGACAGAAATGTTTTTAAGAGAAAAAATGTTTAATTTTGGTGTCTCGACGAACAATCTAAACTTTCGGGTCAAATATCGTCTCATCGTGTTTTATTGAGCAACAACCGCTAAAATGACGTGTTCTTAAATGGTATTTCACTTTCTTAGGAGCATAGCTTACATATCAAGTAAAAGTGAACTTGTTTGGATCAATCGCCTATTTATAATTAACTCCATAAAGTTTCCAGCAGATAATGTAACTACATCATCTGTACAATACTTTGAAAATACCTTGCGTTGGTCCATGAGATTGTACATTACGGTACTGCACACAATTTATGTCATTTCTTCGAAATCGCAACGACAGAGGCAAAGCCGGTCTCCTTGTCTACTATCTTGTGACGTCACGGCTCCGCGCCCCAGTCAAGACAGTGTTCTGGCGGTTTTTCTTTTTTTTTCTTTTAAACTTAATCGCGAAGTTTCTGGTGAATTAGGACAGTAAATAGTAAAAAATCCGATACAGTTAACATAAATTGGCGTAATAAACAATCTTAAACACGTGTCGCACTTGAGCGGGACAGGCCGCGGCGGAGGATAATTGGTGAAGTTGTTGACGTCACGCGTTTTGCGGGTGTGGGACGGCGGATATATATTTAAAGATCTGGATGCATACGGAGAGGCGACGCTTCGCAACTATGTTTCAGTTCGTGCAGGTTGCTACAATGGCTGCTCTCGAGTCAGAAGGTCTGTTAATTAGATCCGGAAAATTGTAACTTTCCTAAATATAATGCATCAGATAATACGTCATCGTCAGCAGAAAGTGAGTTTCACCAAGTTGCATGAGTTGTATCATTGGCACTTTAAACTAAATATGCAGTTAAATAAAGACGGCCAATAAGTCAGCATATAAAATTGTCACTATTTATTCAAAAACGACGTTTCGTCTTATTTTTGAGACTTCACGTGAAAATCGAGCATTTCTTGCTATTTTTAATAAATTCATATATCAACTATGAGTTAAATCTCAAAGTTGAAATTTATACTGTAGTTTGATACTATGGAGATTTATTAAATGTAAAACTTTCAAATTTTTACCGCATGCCCAACAGAGATATTGCAACTCCAAAAAAGTTGAAAATCCAATTTTAAAAGACATAAATGGTACGTCACTTACCACTGACAATATATATATATATAAAGTAACTACATCATTATGTGAAAAGCACGAAAAATGTTGAGGTTCGCTGTTTCTTCTTGAAGCAATAAGCCTACAAAAACTGAATTTTCTTCATTGGAATAGTCAACTTCCTGTTATACAGAGAACATAAAAAATATTACTAGGCAAGTAAATAGAGGTTTAATTTGTAGGCCTGAACGTACTCAACACGATAGTTGATTTGAAAAGAATATAACTACATAATTCGGAATAATTTAGGAAATCGTAGATACCTACGAACGCGACAGAAAAAGCGTCGATCATTTTTGAACCAGACACAATACAAATGGAACAAAATTATTTTTGAACTGCATAAACAAGAGGCAATGCACCAACATATATTAATTTTTTCTGAAAAGATGAGTAATCAATTTCCTTTTTTCCTGGATGACTTGGCATGGATTGACGGAGACTCGAACTTTGTTTTATAAGTTTTTTAACATTTGAAAAAGTAAATAATACAGAAAGAGTCACCAGCTAGTAAAAACCGCCACTTATCTTCCCCCTCCCGTCTCCCTATTTACGTCAACACATTCTCGGATGTATGGAAACACACCCTTCCGAAACCAGCCCATCTCTGGAATCAAAATTGGTCGCTTCTAAAGTTAAATCCAACCCGTAAATTAGTTGGCAACTTCCTCGCCATCCTCCTCCCCGAAAAGGCATCCAGAAGAGATCATGAAATCCTTTCTAGAGTAAGATCCGGTCTCTCCAAATTAACACACACCCACATATATATTAATAGACCTCCAATCTCCAATCTCTGCAACACAATCATCACCATAGAGCACCTTAGCAATTCCTGCAGCAAATTTCTTAAAGCTAGACACCGGGTCCTCGGAGAAGACAACCCACTCACCGGACGACCAAGAAAGAGTCGTCAGATTCTTGAAAACAATTAATTGTTATGATGCAATATAAGATGCTCAATATTCACTTTTTGTAATCCTTAAGTCAGTCCAGTCGTTAATGATCTCGTAGTTTATACGACCTTAAATAAATCAAAAACAAAGAAAAATTAGTATGTGTAATGTAAGAATAAGAATTATTATATGTAATATAAACATCACTTCACAAGTATTACTAAATCCCATTGCAAATCACCACAGCTTCTCTTGAAGAATGTATCTGGTAGTTCAGGTCATCAACAGGAATCCTCTGTCCACATGAAATAAGTAAATGAAAAGTATCCGTTGGATAAACATAGAATATATATTTATAAGAAAGTCAAGAACGGAAAATGTCGACCGGGATCAGGACTCGAACCCAGGATCTCCGCGCGAGTACCCTACCACTGAGCTAGTCCAAGCCGACGTCCCGAAGACCAATTTAACATCTCTCCACTCCAAGGGTTATGCGAGAGGTTCTGGGTCCGGTCGACATTTTCCATACTAGTCTTTCTTCTAAATTTGCCTATACGTTCTTTCCCTGAGCTTCAATTGAAGCATTTCTACTTCGTTTGAATATAAGATACATTTATTTTGGCATTCCATAAAAAAAACAGTATTTTCTAGGGAACTAATGAGCATTAGGCTCAGACCAATTAACAAGTTCATTAATAGAGTAATACGCGCTGTTAATAAGTAGAGTTTTGCAGTTTTTAAATACTTTGTAGCTATTAATATTTATCCGTCCGTAAAGTCGTGCGGTTTCTGGGATTATAATAATGGAATTCCCCGTTGGAATAAAATATATTTACATTACGTTTTACATATTTCAGGGTTTCTAGAATGTGTATACTAGGTAATGTTAAAATTCGAAGAGCTCTGAAGAGAGGTCTACAGCTTTCTCTAAGAAACTTTGCCGCACAGTATCCACCCAAACTTTCCGTCAACTAGAATTCCCAGAAATAATGCATAATCAGTTTTTTGGTTTTCTAATTCATCAATGTTGTTGCCGTATGAAAATTGAATCAGTTTTTTCTTCTGTAAATTCATAACCAATTTGTTTGCAAGGAGCCATACATGTACATTATTTAGAAGTGTTTTGTCGTACGTACCTGATATTACTAAGTTAGCGTAAAGAACTTATTTTATGGGTTTGATACAGACTGGAAGATAATGTACAGAAGAAAACGGAGAGGTCCTATAATCGACCCCACAAATTAATGTTATCGAATCGGAGTCGTAAATACTCCTGTCATTGTTGTCTATGTACACTTTTTGCTTAATATTTGTAGGAGATGATTGGAAAGTAAGGAAGCATTTTCTCTGATCCGCAGAATTCTAATTTATCAACTAAAATGTTGTGATTATTCATGTCAAATGTAAATATTCCTGTTACTTTTAATTTGCCTTCAAGAGAATTTTGGACTGATTGTATGAAATCGTTCATGGCGCTGTTGGTAGATTTATTTTTGAGAAATCCATGTTGTCCTGTTGATATGAAGAAGTTCACTACTTGAAAATAATGGCTTTTCCTAGTATTTTTAGAGATAATTGGGACAGAAAAAATGGTTAATTGTGCAAAATATTAGTACTCATGTTCTTCTTAAATAGCGGAATTACTTTTACTATCTTAATGGAATCCTAAAATTTTCCCTTAATTTCTGTCGAATTGGTTCTGCTATTATTTCCGTTTTCTGTTAATCCTGTACATGTCGTTAGTGTTAAAATATTTTAAGATATTTATTATGTTTAAGACTTCACCCTAGCTATAGGTAATGAAAATATGGAATGGTCAGCCCCTTTTTTCGCGTTGTGAAGGAGGTTTCCAGTTCAGCTGTCATTAGGTGTCTCAATACTATGCAGATAATGTTTACGAATATTGGCAAAGCCAAAGCTGCTTCTGTGTTTGTAATAATTTTGTTGTCTTGTAAAATGGAGATTTTCATTGCATCAGACCTTTCTTTTCCGGAAGCTTTATTCATTATATTCCACGAGGAATATGTTATCTGAATTTATTATGTATTTCGATATAGCAAGTTTCCGAGCGGCAACAAGAACTTTTCAGCCTGTATAATATAAAATAGTTTATAAACTAGTTAGTTTTATTACATGTAAAACACTAATTTAATCCTTTAGCAATCCAGCGATTCTGTGCTTTATTTCCATTAGCGGTTAGTTTGTGGACCAATTTCATTAATAACTGAAATAAAGTGTTCCAGAAAATTTTGGACTATTTAGTAGACATTATCCGCTCTGTTAAAAATGCCGAGCCACGGTATAGAATATAATTTATTAGCAAGGTAAATTTTTCTGTAATTGATAAGTCGATGATGGGTATAAATTTTGATTTAAGTGCATAATGTGACCTTTATGATCATCAACGCCGTAAGCCTGTTTATCGATGTTACATTGAATGTAATATGTGCAAGTTGAGATGTTAGAGACTCGAGTAGGAATCTGACATGTAACGGAAGGCCATTAGTGTCCCTTGTATTTGTAAAGTAATCTATATTGAAGTCGCTGGAAACAACTACATGTTTGTTTTCCAATGGTGATAGAAAATTCCTATTATTGCTATGATGTTGACTATAAATGGAAAAAAAAGACATTTCTATTGGGACTAGATGGTTTTAGTTCTCATTCACTACAATCTAAGTTTGATTCTATACAGTGCGCTCGAAAAAACTGCCCTTTCTTTGCAGTTAGCCGCGTATTTCTCAGCAACGTAAATGCGAGATCCTCCGTTTCGCAAGATTGTCCTACTGAAATTAGAAACTTTTACGTAACCCTCGACCCTAAACCTTAACCTCTTCACTGTTTTGCCAGTGTTTAGTTGAAGCGACATTATCAACAATTAAATTTTGAGCAAGTAAAAAGGATTATAGTTCTTTATTTTTTATATTTAAGACTGTTATCATTTTAATTTAAGATCGCAATACTAGTTTCAGTCTTATGATATGCTACAATAGACTGTTTATTCTCGTTTCGTTCACTGAAAAGTGTTCAAAAGTGATGTATATTTTTTGAATAATGTTATATATATAACATTATTCAAAAAGTTAGAGAACTAAGCTTAATACCATCAAGGTATCAGTCATGATAGCTATCGAGACTTCATAAAGTCGATTATTACATAATTGACTTACGCAACGAGTACAAATTACATCGATATAAAGTACTTCAGATGCGATTATTGGAGCAAAATAACTTGACGATCTGAATTGTACAAAATCCATGTTGTATGTTAAATTTTACTAGGTTTCGTAATAAATTAGTAGTTTGGTTCTAAACAATGAAGTTGTAATATTGCATCTAAAATTAAGGCAGTAGTTTGCTCTTTCAGGTTATCCGTTCCCTGTTCCTATCGTTGAACTGAGATGAAAAGGTTGCTCCACGTCAGAACTCTCCATAATAAACGAAATTGCTCCAGAAAGAAAAATCACTAAACAAATTCAAAAAAAGCGTACTTCTTGGATCACCACAGGAATAATAAAATCACGCGATAAACTTTGCTATCTCCATAAAATGAAGCATTTGAACTCATCACCCCAATTATTAGAGTACTTTGCAAAATATAAGAGAATATATAAAAATGTTCTCATAGCCGCAAAAAAACTTAACACGTCAAAAATAATAACAAATTCAAATAATAAAATCAAAGCTACGTGGAAAATCATAAACGATGCTACCGGTAAATTGAAGAAGAATAATCCTCAAACTTCACTCTTCCATGAAGGACAAGTTCTTACCGATAGGGAAGCTGCTTCAAAATTTAATTCACATTTCGTAAATATTCACAACCAATTCAATAACAGTAATCTATTAGATTGTGACTACCACGACCTCTTACGTAACGTAACTACTAAAACTCCTAATTCTATTTTCCTAGAACCAGTTACCTTAAAGGAACTGAAAACTATAATAAATAACATGAAATCATCTGCTGCAGTTGATATCAGCAGCAAATTGATAAAGCAATGCTCCGAGGCAATTGCCTTTCCAATGCAAATAATTATTAATGCATGCTTTTCCATGGGAGAATTTCCCGATTCTCTTAAACTAGCCAAAGTTATTCCAATCTATAAGAAAGGGTCACGCTCAGATGTATCGAACTACAGACCCATTTCATTACTCCCCATCTTCTCTAAAATAATAGAAAAAGCTGTACAATCACGAATAGTAAATTTTATGGAAAAACATTCTATTATAGACCCGGCTCAACATGGATTTCTCAAAGGCAAATCCACTAGTACCGCCATGTACGAATTTGTACAAGACGTCCAGAATTCAATTGATCAAAAATTAAAAGTGACAGGTATATTCGCAGATCTATCTAAAGCGTTTGACTTAGTCGATCACAATATATTACTCAATAAACTCAAATATTACGGTATCAGAGGAAACGCATTTTCACTCATCCATTCATACTTCAATAATAGAAAGCAAACAGTGGCTATCCAGAACCAAAACGGTAGAATTACTCTTTCAGACTGGAAGGAAATATCTTGTGGTGTACCACAAGGATCAATACTAGGGCCGCTTTTGTTTATTTTGTATATTAATGACCTTCCTCGAAACATTCATCCTTTAAAAACAGTGTTGTATGCGGATGACACTAACGTAATTGTTTCCGATAGTGATATAAACGCTCTCAATGTCAAAGTTGAAAACACTTTAGGAATGTTAAAGCAATGGTTCACTGCAAATAAGTTAACTCTTAATACCGAAAAGACTAAACTACTACAGTTTTCGTCAACTGTTAATTCTTCTGTGGAAGACAAGAGATTCGCTAATGACGCGTCGTTTCTTGGCCTTCAAGTTGACGATAACCTACGGTGGAATCGTCATGTCGAAATACTCACAGGCAAACTTAGTTCCGCGTGCTACTCAATAAAATTACTAATGCAGCAAGTTGATCCTAAAACCGCGATTATGGTCTATTATGCCTATTTCCACTCAAATATGTGCTACGGAATAACGAGTTGGGGTAATTGCCCTCGAAGTTCTGACGTTTTCAAGTTACAAAAAAGAGTTATAAGAATACTATGCGCGAAAGATTGTAGGGAACATTGTAAACCTCTATTTAAAAGCTTAGGAATCCTAACATTCCCGTGCGTCTACATACTAGAAATTCTAAAATTTGTTAAACGTAATTTCAGCCTATTCCAAAGCAACGGGCATTATCATCAACACGGCACTAGAAACCGATCAGTCCTCAGAGCTGATAAACATCGCCTTCACCTTTACGAGAACAGTATCCACTGCTCCGGAATAAAACTCTACAACAGCCTTTCGGACAACATAAAAAATTTAAACAGTTATAATCAGTTCACTAAAGCATGCAAGAATCTCCTGCTAGAAGGAGTTTATTATTCTATTCCTGAATTTATCAATCGGTCTGAAAGTAATTAAAGTCTATTTTTGCAAAAGTGCTGAATCAGTGGTCATCATATGCAAACAATATCAGGTGTATATTATACGTTATCCTCTCATTAACGGTCTTTTCTTCTTTGTTTCATGACCTAAATTGACGAGATCTGCTGGAGCCTGATTTCCCACGGATCTACACATGTTTGTTTCAAAGTGTAGTGTATTGTGAAGTGTGAAGTGCGTGGATCTCTATTATACCGCTATAGTGTTCAAAATTGACATTGTTTCTCTAGAAATTATATCTTTTGTATATGTTATGTATACTTCTTTTATTTGTCTATCATTGTATACATAGTTTCTTTTACTATCTCTCTTATTGTTTTGTACTCATATTCTTGATATGTTGTATTCATATTTTGTTTGCTCTGCTTTGTTTTATTTATTTATCATTGTATACATAATTTTCTTTACTCATATGTTGTATCCATATTTTGTTTCTTATATTCGTATTCTTAGTGTGATATGTAACATATTCTTTGACTTGTCCTATTTCCTCAATAGAGGACTAATGGATCCAATAAATCTTATCTTTATCTAACTGTTAATATAATATATTAGTGTTCAATTCAATGATATAAATTAAAAAAGGGGTACATTGGATAAATTAATTTTATTTATTTTAATTTTATTAAAACGACAGTATTAATGATGGAAAAATAATATGTAATTGCAAACGTTTTGAATTTTTCTCTTGATATGTATGATTATGGTAGGAGTTTGACCGAAACCAGCTTTTAATTTTTTTAAAGAAATCAATAAACAAATATTTATTAATTATGTGTCTAAATTGTTGTAATCTAATAAATAAAGATAATTACAATATTAAGTGCCAATGCTATAAAGTGAAAATATTAAAGTTATTCCAAAATTAACTATAATTATATTTCTACCATTAAAAATTGACGGATTTCATGATTTCCTTTTAACTTATTTAAAGCTTACTATTACAAACGTATATCATATAATTGCATTTTTATTAATGATCGAAGAGTAGAGCAAAAGTAAATGCTTAACCATGTGCACGTCATTTTAAGAAGAAACAAATTATTATTTGTATTTGTATTTGCTAATAATCTACAATTGGGCGCAAGCCCGGTGGCAGATACATAATTAAATATACATAATTATAAACTAAAGAAAGATAAACATGTTCCGTGGATGCCCTGAAAGAGAAAAGAGAAACACTTCACTTTTTTATATTCGGAAACACATTTATATTAAATAAATATCCACTTCACTTCACACGTTTTTTCAGATTTGACCTAAATTTATTTTCTTGAAGAGGATTTCCTCCAAACACCCCCACAGGTAAATTATTCCAGTCGTTGATAGTCCTATTTAGGAATGAGAATTTGCCAACATCTGTTTTTTGTTTTCTATATTTCACTTTGAATTGGTGATCCCATCTACCTATATAACTGGGCTTTTGCATTTTGTAGCTAATTCCAATCCATGGTTTTTGCCCCGTATAAGCTTTGAATAGCAAATGCAGTCTTGCTTTCTCCCTCCTTTCTGACAAGACCTCCCAACCTAGCTGTTTTACTTTTTCCTTCCTATGACCTGGCCCTACTTGCACAAAATTAGCAGCCCTTTTCTGAACTTTCTCTAATGATTCTATTTGATTAATTCTATAAGGATCCCAACAAGCCGCCCCATATTCCAAAATTGGTCTAACTAGAGATAAGTATGCCACCTCCTTTGTTTTTGAACTTCCCTTTTTTAAGTTCCTCATAATGAAATGTAAGGAATTCCACGCTTTTCGGGCCGTGAAATTCACTTGTTCCTCCCACCCAAGTCTATTGTTGAAAAATATCCCCAGATATTTGCTGCTCGTTACCCTTGGAATTTGTTCCCCATCTATTCTATATTCTGTCTCATTTAACAAGGTGCGTTTAGTAAACGAGATTGAGCTGCTTTTCTTTCCATTAATTTTCATTTTATTTTCCAGAGCCCAGCTATTAACTTTATCTAGATCTTCTTGTAATAATAAAGTGTCTTGTTTGTTACCTTTCTGTATATGATACAGTCATCAGCGAAAACCCTTACCCCTGACTTCAAGTAATTCGGTAAGTCATTAATGAATATTAAAAACAGTAAGGGGCCGATTACAGAGCCTTGGGGAACTCCCGGTGTTACAGCGCCTGAATCCGAAAATTGTTCCCCAATTTTGACTTTTTGCGATCTGTCGCTTAAGAATTTTTCTACCCATAGTATCACTCTTTTATCTATACCTGTTTTATTTAATTTATCCAATAGGATATCATGGGGTACTACATCAAATGCCTTGGCGAAGTCTATGATAACCCCATCTATTCTACCCCCATTATCTACTTCATCTGCTAACTCCTGAAATAGATTTATCATTTGACTTTCGCACGAGTACCCTTCCCGAAACCCATGCTGACCATTAAAAAACCACCCTTTTCTATCGAGTTCAGATCTAACGTAGGCTGCTAATAAGTGCTCCATAATCTTACACACTACTGAAGTAAGACTGATGGGTCTATAGTTTATGACGTCTGTTCTTTTACCAGATTTATAAATTGGTATAATAATAGCTGTTTTCCAATCCGCCGGAAGAGCCGAATTATTAATTGATACGTTGAAAATTCTTTGTAAATAAGGAATTATTGCCTCCCCACCAAGTTTTAATAATTCTGTGGATATATCATCTGGACCCCGTGACTTGTTGTTTTTTAATTTACGTAATTTTTGTCCAATTGCTTTCGCCTTGATCTCAAAAAGTACCGCACTTCCATCATTTTCCTCTAATTGAAATTTGTTAGCACTAACGTTAAATACTGAAATAAAGTATGAATTTAGTAGATTTGCCTTTTCCCTATACGATGTTACCTTGTAGCCGTTGTTCTCCAAGACCACCACTGAATCATTGTTTTGCTTCCGCTTGCGAACGAATTTGTAAAGTTTCCCCCAGTTGTTCTATATATTTATATCCCAAAATCTTCATACTGTCTACTTTTGAATTCAATTATGTTTTAATTGTATGTTCAGTACGTTTCATTTCATAACCTTTTCCTCAGCCAATATCCAAAACGCACTTTTGCCCCACCTGTGGCAGTAAAATGTTGTTTGCGGTTGACTGACCTTGTAGTTTTTTGTGATGCGTCTTTTCGATCTTCCTCATCATATCACCTGCTTTGGCTTGAAGATTATTATTAAAAGGTGACGTTGTAACGATTTTAGATATTTTTCTTTTCTTCCTTTTTTTCTGGTGGTTTTTCTTTTGAGAGTGGACTGATTTCTGCTGGGGAGACTGGTCACGCTACCATCTACACACGAGTCATAATACGAGTCAGAATACGAATAGTTTTGATAAAGCAATGATATTCGAATCAGACCTGCCATCCTGGGTGTCTGAAGTAGACGGAACTTCATCTGCTGCTCCAGATGATGAGGCTACTTAGTTGCCTTGCTGAGCTGGAACACGCTGTCGCGGTTCATTAAATTTTTAGAGGTCCTAATTCTTACAGCCTCCGTTATTATGCTGTTCCACCAACCTCTGGTGTGGTCTAAAATCTTTATGTTGGCGAAATTAATTTTGTGCCCGGTCATGAGAGCGTGTTCATCTGTCATGCTCGGAACAACTCATTTCAACCGTGCGGATTGTTTCGCCTATGTATTTCAATACGCAGTTGCACGGAATTTCGTAGACCCCACTTTTTTTAAGCCTACTTTGTGTTTAACAGACTTTAATAGGCAACGTAGTTTAGCCTGTGGTCTGAAAACAGCCTTGATCTTATGTTTTCGTAGCAGTCTGCCAATTTTTAGAGTCGTGTTTCATATTCCGTGCATAAGGAAGGAATGAGACAGCCGTGCAAGTTGTCTCTTCCATCCTTGGTTTCCTCTTGAAAGCCTGTTGAATTTCCCTTGACTTGTATCCCTTCCCCTTGAAAGTTTCCTTCAGGTGGGTTATCTCCCTCGGAAGATTTTCCGTGTCGGAAATAGCCCGATCCCTATATACTAACGTAGCAAGTACGGAATGTTTTTGAGCTGAGTGATGGAAACTATCGGCGTTGAGGTGTGGGTCGGTTTTCTGTAAACCGCATGTCCCAGTTTTCCATCAGGGTTCCTGTAAATTAGTAGATCTAGGAAGGAAAAGGACCCATCTTTTTCAACTTCCATAGTGAATTTTATGTTCTCATTGATCGAATTGAGGTGAATGAGAAATTCGTGAAGTGCTTCGTACCCATGAGGCCATAGAATAAACTTGTCATCAACGTATCGATAGAACACTTAAGTGCTTTCTCCTCAAAGTCCTCCATGTAGAAGTTGGCCACCGCTGGAGACAAGGATGATCCCATAGCCACTCCTTCTACCTGCTCATAGAATTCCCCTTGAAATTTAAAATAGGTTGTGGTCATCACATGCTTGAAGAGTGCTGTAATTTCCGGGGAAACTGCTTTTCCAACAAATTAATAGTATCCTTAATCGTAACCTGTGTGAAGAGGTTAACACGTCAAAACTAACCATTGTCCAATGGTCCTAGTTCCAGATTTTGAAGTGTCTTGACGAATTCAGTAGAGTTTTTAACGTGGTGAACGCAGTTTCCCACTAAAGGTCTTAGTCTTCTGGTGACGAATTTTGCCAAGTTGTAGGACCCTGGAGTTCTGCCAGGAGGTCTTGTGGAGGGGAGCGAGGACACGGTCGCGGCATCAGTTACCTGAAGACTATGGCGGAGTTAGCCTTCGAAACGTCGCATCTTTTAACCCGGGTGAAATCCCGAGAACTTCTTATTAAGTTCTGTATCAGTTACTGCGACGACTTCGTCCGTAAACACACCAGGATCGACAGGGAAAAATCCCATACATCTTAAAAGTACCGACAGACTTTTCTACTGAAGCAAAACTACAGTAGGCAGTGTCAAATAGTTTCTCTACTTCGAATTTTGTGATGACTCGTCCTGGATTCATTACTAGCCAGTTATTGGCTACTTCTGCGATGTACGCATTGATTTATTTAAAAAAGCAACGGTCTAGTGGCTGAAGTTTGTTATTACTGTTATGAGGAATCGAGTGCACATTTGTGGGGCAAAAGTGCAAAAAGTGATGTTGGGCAATATTTTAGCTGGCAGCAAAGTATGCCATCAATGGTATTTAAATTTCTCATATATCACGTCAAACAACTTAAACGACTCTATTAAATGAGAATTGTTTTTGTTCAAGTGTATATCCAGTAATAAAATACAGTTTGCAAGAAATCAAAGTATTGCATCGGAAAGACAAAAAAATTAATCTTACATCATGGTTTCAACATTGCAGACCGAGTCAGTGTTGTCAATTTATCGTCATTGGAAACAACTAAAACCTGTACTGCGCATTTTTACCCAACGATCACTTTTACCCGACTCTACTCTATAGGAAAGGATGTCAATTTCCTACATTCAATAAGCAAATTTTATAATCAATTAAAGAAATTATAATATCGTCATTTATTATATTTGTAAAGTTATATTAATAAAGATATACATGTTACTACTTTTAAAATATCATTTATTCTTCAGCCTTTAGCACATGTTGCATACGAGAAAATTAAATTTTGCGACGCTTCGTGATAAATTGCCAGCCCGGTTCCAAACAATGAAGTTGTAATATTTCATCTGATATTAGCCTTTGTTTCATGTTACTGTGCAGTAATTGCTGTGCCAGCATATTACAGATACATGATGCGGTGTTGTGTGCTTTAATCAGAATTGGAGGATATATTGTACGTCCTTCACCCTGTCGAAATATTAAACTTCAAGTCATAAAAGTGGACATTTACAATTCCGCTTAAACATTAATACGCAAACATACCTTGTGTAAGAAAATTTCCGCAAATTAACTCATTATGCACTACCATAATTTATATTTACTGCATTCCAACTTCATTTAAGCATATAATAGATACTGTTTGTACCACATTTAGTCATATTTTCTGAAACAGATTACTTAAATTAGAAGACTAAATAGTTTTGTCTTTGTGCTGTGATGAAGAATAAAATTTCTATTACTGAAGCTTTTGGCAAACTGAATTGGAACTCAGGCATTCCGCGTCTTATGAACGTCACCAAGATTGAATTGCCGCCACGGGAGCTATCTACATACATGAAAGCCTTTGTAAAATAGTCCAATATGGCAACGGAATAATACGTGATCAAAATAAGAATGATTCAGAGACAAGGGAAAATTTTTAATGAATATCTTTAGTATCTGAAACATCGAAATTTTATGTAGATAACGTCGTTATTTCAGAACTTGTTTCGTTATTGGCCATCATGAGAATGACGTTGCAGAAAATAATTAGAATTCCATCATTAGGTTGTTTAAATTTCCAGTTAACATTGCTATTGTAGTAAACCACATGTTGTGGACATTGGATATAAATTATATTAATGTAGATAGTTAGAGTCTATTTAGTATTTGGCTGACGGCTTGAAGAGATACAACTTTTGTTCTATTTTGCGGGGGGATACTTTTCAAATTCTAAGTACAAAAATTATTTTTCTATGCATAATTTTATGGAGTTAAATTTAACGGCGCGTTTTTTTTAAGCTTCGACACGTAATTTGGTGTAATTTTCCTAGCTACTACGGCCAACCTGTCAGTTCATGCGGAGCAATTTTTAAATTGAGTATTGTAAATTTTGTAAATGACTTCTTTTATTATTTTTAGTAACAGAATGGCTCTAAATAGTTTTAATACGTATTGTAAATAGTTCGTTTACATAAATTTTGATAATGTTCTCTGTACCAAAATGAATCAGATTTGATGTTTTCAGTAAATCGACCCCTACCAAAAAATTAATGTGGTGTATTCATAAAATGTTCCAAATAACAAGGCAGTCTAATACTCTATCACAGATGATATATGACTGTTTTCATAATTTAATACTGCGACAAGAATTGGTAAAGAGTGATTGCGATAAATGTATTTGTTATATGGTGTAATGCTCCCCACTCCCTCAGATGCGTTCACGTCGAAAGCCGGCCCGGAGAATTAATATATCTATCATCAAAGAAAACAGCAATAGCGAACCACGTGATCCAGAGGGAGATGGCAAGCGTCGAGCCAAGACACACGTGTTTTGGAGCCAAGCATGAGACTCTCAGGGGTCTAGGCTTTAATTCATTATTTACAGGAGGGAAGCTTTATTTGATAATTAAAAAAGAGTTAAAATATTAAACAATTTAATTTACAAATAAATTATGGGCAAAGCTAAGTCGCACGGCTCCCCTATTATTGAATGTTGCTTTTACCCACACACGCTCACCTTCATACTCACTTAAACTAAAATGCCTAACCTAACTACAAAATAATTACACAGGTTTCAAAATTTTCTAAATATTATAATGTTAAAAGCACGTCCAAAATGACCGGTCATTGTAGCCACAACCACACTAAAACGAAAGGGGAAGGCTTACTGTACGTTGACCTCGTTGCAGCGGCCACGAAGTCCACTGATTTGGCTGAATTCCTTGATACAGGCACGATCTCCGATGGTCATACGCGCTCGGACACACGCTCCAAATCACAACTTTGCGAACTCATTGGCCGACAGTCAACTCCACGAAAATCAGTACTCTCTCACTACTTCACCTACTCAAACGTACAGACTGTCCTCTCTGTTTCACTCGCCTTTCACAGTAATCTCCTCTCTCCCATGTAAATCTGCTCCGTTTATTACTTCCCAAACTTGTCCCCACTTACTGAGGGGTTTCAAATAAAATTTTAAGACCCGCCCTGACCGCGGACCGCTCCCAGGTCAATGACAGTCCAACATCAAAACATTTGACCTGTTTTTAGGGATCCGCCCACACGATAGGTTCTTTCCCGCCAACTTCTACAATGGCCGACCACACACATTTAAGTGACGAAAATTCACAGAACGCCTAAAGAGCAAAATCACTTATTACAACAGATTTCTTTTAATTTATTCACTCTAAGCTATTTGAGTCATTACGATTCAGAATTCACTAATGGGAACACACTCTGCAATAAATATGAAATACTTATTTATTTAAAATTATTCCTAATTCTTGGGCTTGAAACAGGATTAGAATAGGCAAAAATGTACTGAACTAAGCAAGCTCACAACCCTTTACTTCACAGTAAATATAACGGCAAAATCTTCGTATTTGTCGTATATGTCACCAAATGTATTAATTTTAATTGAACGTAATTTAATTATTCAAATAATGAATCAATTGTATTACAGTCAACTGAATAATTCATTATTTATTATTTTATCCCCGATAAAAAGTGAATTGATCAACACGCGATTTTTAGCTGGTATCGGTGTCGACATTTAATTGACCATTAACTTAAGACAATTGGGGGGGGATTTTATGATGATGGCTGACGATACATTAACTTAGCCAATAAATCTCCTGGAATATTAAATAATCAAAATAATACCAGTGCTTTAAAAGAGTGAAAAATATTACTCGCTCTTAAATACAATTAATAAAAATAATACCGTCACCTTAGAGTAACTCACGAAGAATTATTATTTTTTATGGATTTCTTTCTTAAACTTGTCTTATACCTTCTGGTGCCTAGAGTTATTATGATTCTTTTAATCAGTTTGAGTTTCAAGTGTGCTGAGTATTGACCAACAGCACTCAAAGACGCACACAAACAACCCTTGCCGGAACACGGAACCTTTGTGGTACGAGACAGTGACGCTATCCACTGCACCACAGAGGCCAGCATTTTCGATTTTTTATAGATTATATATTATAATCTTGTAGCTACTTTAACACAGAAGTGTCTCAACATTTAAATTTACTGATAAATATTAAAATTTGTTCTATGTAAATAAATTCATCTTTTTATATTGAAAAAAACATTTTATGTTAAAACTTTTAGATAATAGTGGTAAATTTAAATTGATAGTGCAAGTTTTCAATCGATTACCTTATCCTAACTGAAAAGTTTGGTTAAAATATTGGAAAACATTTATTATAATATTATTTATAAGTTTATTCGCAATTTTCGAATCTAAATCATGTAATCAACGTCGCATTTTACCAGTTATTATGTAACACAACAATTTGCTTGATTATATGTAGCATATTTTAGTAAATTGTAACACATATTACCGAATACTGGCTAGCGATCAGAAATTCATGAAAAGTTTGATTTATCACTAAACAAAACATTTCTTAACTAATTTTTGGTATCTCTCCAGTTAAAAAATCGTAAAAATGTGAACGGAATCAAATATACGTATCACCAGAAAAATTTAGACAAGTTACACAACATTTTTTTGGCGTGGATGTTGTGTAAGTTCTGTTTAAATTATTTATATAATTCCGTTTACATTTTTTAAATATATACAATTGAATATGATAGTGGCTCATGATATTGAATTTCTAACCGGTACACTACAACGTGTTTAATACTATCTGGGTGCCTGGCGATGTCTGGGAATTAATGTAATTATCCGAAGGTCTAGCTTTTCACGCCCTTTACTTTAGGTGGAGCCGAATTTCAACTTAACCACTGCTATGATTCAAGAAATCGTCTTCTTCTTCCTTGCCTCCACAGCCTTAGCCTTCCTGGTCAACTGCGACTGTCATCTTATATGACATCTTCCGAATTTGGAGTGATACGTGGTCAGCGTATCCATTCTCCAGCAGTCTTAATCCCAGTATCCGTGGCCATAATGACACAAACACCCAAGCTAATTCCATGATTCGAACCCGGAACCTCTGTGCCGTCAGGCAGCGACACTAGCCACTAGACCACAGGAGGTCAGTGACTCAAGATATCTATTGGCTCCTTAAATAATCACATATATAGAGATAAATACACAGAAACGGTCAATTATAAGTAGAATATACTTGAACCGCCTCTTCGGTCTGACTAGCGTGAAATAATAATGTATGTAGAAACATGTATATGTGAGGGTTGTTGGATAAGTATGGTAAATTTATGCAAAGTTCCGGAAATTATATCAATTAATTACTTATTAATTAAATTTGGGCATTATTTTTAGTTTAACATCTATTTAATCATATCTTTTGACAGGTTTAATGCAGTTTCCTGGATGTATAATTGTGAGGAATTAAATATTTAATTAGCAACGGCCTAGCTCAGGGTTAATTACTGTGGGTCAACAACGGACAGCAGAGATTTCTTTCTTTTGCGGCGAACCTGTTTTAATCATTACTCGGTTCTCTCGTGCGATTTCTTCCTACCAGTAACTTTCTCATGGTGGCGATCTCTTCCTCCCACAGGCTGAAACTGAAAATTCACACCTTTGGAAATAAGTATTCCATCTTGACGCAGTCGTTCACGTCTCAGCAGAATTCAGGCATGGGGTATCTTAATTTTCTATGTGACTTCTGAGACATACTCATTATTGGACTACCTGTCACCTACCAGCCAATCTCTTCATTCGCCTTGTCTACGGAAAAACACCACCCCACGCTACGTGTGTTAGCCAATCGTCACTATTTTTTTGCCAATCGCCGGATTTCACACTTACAAAAGAAAGGGTTGACCATGGAAAAATTTTTGGGTTAACGTATCCTGGTGAACAAATATTTCTAATCCCTTCCCTAGCAAGCAGACACGGTTTCTCCACGACATTCTGAGGCCTTTCTTAATCCTGGGCTTTCCTCTTATTGTCAGCGTTTCTCCTAATTTTCTTACGGAATTTAAAAATGAATTAAATTAGTATGACGTCATACAGCGCTTCAACCTTCTATAGTTGTACAATTTTGTTGTTGTTACATTCTTATTTATATTTGTTAGTTGATTTTTCCTTAAGATTTATTAGATATAAAATAATTTAATAGTGAGTTGATTTTCACAGTATTATTCTTCATATCTGTATTAATATTAGAACTGTTTACTCTTATACAAGTATTTGCATCTGAATTTTCATCGTTGTGTATTTGTCTTAAAAGATTACACCAAATTTTCTCCATATAAAAATGTAGATACCTGTTTTCTTAACATAGATTAAATATAATGTAGTTACATAATTGATTTGTTTGCCACGGGTTAGTTTAATGGCTTTAACACACAAATAATTGAATATTTTTTTCTTATAATTGTTGGTATGGTTTGATAAATAAGTTAATATTACATTGACGCTTTTTTCTTTATTATACCAATTCGTAACTATTGTTATTCCATATATCAGTAAAGTCACATATAGAAAATTTATTCTTTTGTTATTCTCTTATTTGAACGTAAATTGCAACCTGAGGTGCATATCATTGAAATGTTGTAACAATGTCAACTTCATTAACGTTTAACATAGCTGACTATATCGTCATATTTGACTAAAATTGTTGCAAAAATTTAATTTAAATTTAAAATTTTGTTTAATTCCTAATTCATGTCCTCCCATTTTATAATATGATCCATCAGATTGGAAGAAACTGTTTCCTATACACATCTTTAATTCTTATAGAAGCAATTGTTTTCTCTTCATAGATGTGATTTCACTTATTTCTAACCAATTATCATGAATAATTTTATTGGAGTGATTGTAAATAGTCTTGCCATCGAAGCAGGTACACATTCATGTTATCATTTATATGTAGGGGGTGGGCTTGGAGAGTGTTGGGTGCAAGTGAATATAAGCATTTACGTATTGGATGCGAATGGAATAAGCGTTATGTAACACTCGCCAACAAATTTATGAAACACACACAGACTTATTATAATCGGTTTCAATTAACATTAAATTTAAGGGGGGGGGAAGAAAAAAATACGAGTGAGAAAGAAATGAACAACCGGCAAAATTAAATAAACGTATGAGTCTGTATTATCTCAAGAGATTTAGATCAGGCTTTGGAGTGATGAATGGCAATTAGCATACTGACTGAAGCGAGTGGTTAAAAAATGTGGCTTAGCGTTCTGGTGTCAGGCTGAGTGTCGGACCTCGGAACGACCCATGAAGATCCTGGGTTGCGGTGACTAATCACTGGGTCCTTTGGGTGCGCTCGGAAATGACGAAGCCCAGAGACGGTGGCAGGCGATGGTCGCTATCCGCGTTGATCGAACGCCGAGGTGCGGACAGACAGGGCCGGGACTAGGTAACAAGCGAAGCCCAGAAAAAGGTGAACGGCGGCGAACGAGTGTGAGATGTCAAGCCCGCAACTGAATATTTGGTTTCCCGAACAAGATTTTCCATCCCAGCGCTCAGCAGAAGCTTCCTCCGTTCCTCCAACAATTACACACCCTCAACCAGCAATTCAAACAATCGCCTCTGGGAGACACTCTCCTTTAACAAGTAGTCAGATTTTTATTTTAGGAAAAAGCTGGATGGGACCCGTGTAAGCGCGTATATGGCGTACAGAGCCCCGAAGGACTCCTAGAATAAGGTGCTCACTCTCTTACGTGAAAACCGATCGAGTCGGCCAGCCGAGGTGCATCGCCCCCGACCCTCCCCTTTACGAACCGGCTTGCGAAGTTCGGAAATGTGTTGCTGAGGATGCATAACGTTCCTACACCCGAGTTTTTGACTTTTATGAAATGCACTCCACCCGCAATGGTGAAAGTACCCTCGGGGCCGCTGCTTTACCCTAAGGCTGGAGGATTCAATGCTGGGCCTGGTCCGCCTCTTACTGTTAGGTTTCTCATGCCCAGACACCGACGTGCTAGCACCACCTCCGTGGGTTTATGAGCACACGTCAATACCCGACAGAATCCAACCAAATTGTGAGCCAGGCTACCGCCCAGTAGACCGACAGCTGGGCCTTAGTCACCCCTGACTACCTGCATTTTTCTCTGAGGGCTCAGGTGATCCTCGTGCTGCTCTTTAAGGAGTTGAATCCCCGAAATCAACCGTGTCGATAGAGCTGGTACTTCCAGACAATGATAGCCTCTTTCCCCCAGAAGAGCCGGTCGCTAATCCCGCTGAGGGCGAGTACCACCCTGTGACTGGCATTCGAAGCTTCCAGCTTCCTCCATATTGCAGCGACTGGTTTCCGAAGCCAGACGCCTCCCCCGCCCCCTTCGGAAGTGGAAGCTAGCAGGTATCCCCTATGGATGATAAATCCAATACATTAAAACAATCTTGCACAATCTGAATTCAGAAGGACAATGACTATAAATATGATAATTAAAAACGTTTCCCAGAATATAATTATATTATTAATATAAATTCGACGTTTCGTCTCCTTTATTGTAAACTAAATACAGAAAAATATGTCTGGACGATACATTATGTTCATTACATACGGTTTATTGTCTTTGTCTTATCTATAAGTCCTATTTTACTTCTTAAATGTAAAACGTTTTTTTTAAGATTAACAATATTTCATTGAAGATTTAAAAAAATATTTATCGTCAACCAGAGACATGGCATATCCGTTTCTTTGTACACGTCATATTCGGCAAATGTAGTTATTTTCTACTAATCACATTTCATTTTCTTAGCGATAATTGTCTGAAAACATTTTTTATCCATAAACTTAAATTTAACCAATTTATTGACTTATCTTTTACTTTGCTATGTATTTTCTTACACAGATATTCTTTTAAACGCCTATGAGCATTTTTATCGTCTATCAATTTTCCAATATTTACTTGTATTAGTCTTTCCTCATTACTACTACTTGTTACGTTTTGTCGAAATTTATAAAACAAATAGTGTTATTGTTTCCTTTATAATATTTTTGAAATTTTAAATCGTTGTTTATTGTTATTTATATGTTCATGATTTTTATTACTGTGTTCATTTTTAAATTTTGTAATGCAACTACTGACTTGGTTTCTAATAACATTTTTGTGACCATTGCTGATGTCATTAAAGTTTACAATAAATTATATTCCAGCTACTATATTTTTGATTCGTGTTTTTTTTCGGTCTAACATTTAAATTAAAGTTGTTACGCAGACTTAATAGTCTGGAAATTCCTTCAGGTATTTTACCAGTGATGCTCATGAGTGCTTGGAATTATAAATACGTTTTTATAAGTGAAAACTTAGATATTTTTTGTTCCCAGAAATCCAATAGATTGTCCAAAATATTGTCATTCCATGAACCATTATACCCTAATTTAACTTTTCTTGAAAAAATTGAAAAATTACGTTGTATCTACAACCACTAATGTGATTAGGAATTAGCAAAGATCCAGTAGACTTTGGTAACAAGAATTTTGTAGTATACAAGATTAAATGTAATGATTAAAACTCCATCTATTCTGGTAAATAAGTAGGATTCTAGAGCATTGCACCAACGCGAAGCACCCAGTACGTATTAAATGGCATTATATTTTGTATTATAATGAAATTAATTAAGGTCCTATTTGCACTCGATATTATTAGTATTGTAATATACTTTTTTGGGTATAAAACATTTATTAATTAACAGAACAAATATGATCAATTTTAAAATTTTTCATTTATTAATTTAAAGTGAATACACGGGCTTAATCTCAGGGGATTTTGGGTCTCTCAAGAGATGGAGTATGCAGTAGCCACAATTACTGGGCCAACAAACATCCACCTCTCGAATGTTTGTGCGTCTCTCTGGCGTCTTGCAGGATTTGATCACGTCTGGACACGTCTGCTCACGTCCGTCCTCTCATCTGGCTTCTGGCTGCTCGGACCAAGTCTGTCCTTTCCTCCACTCGTCTCACTTCTGGATATCTGCTCGGACCAAGTCTGTCCTCTGCTCCACTCGCCTGCCTTCTGGGGCACGGACCACGTCTTTCTTCTCCTCCACTCGTCTCACTTCTCACAGCTCGGACCACGTCCGTCCTCTCCACCACTCGCCGGCCTTCTGGCGGCTTCCCTTTTAAATCTTACGAGGGGAATTCCCCTATTTAACAAAATTTCGGGGTTCCCCGCCCTCATTTTTTACACACGTTCGGCGGGGGTCTCCCGCGGGGTTTCACCATCGTCTTTTTTTATACACGCTCGGCGGGACTCTCCCGCGGGGAACCACCATCTTTCAGCCGACTAGCCATTGTTGTTGGCCGAACTGCGCCTCATAACGCCACAACCTCACAAAATCCGCCTTTTTTATCCCATGGCCCCCGATTAATTTTAATAAAATTTTACAAAAATTTTTGAGAAATTTATCTCCATATTTTATCTTTAACACCCCTTGCTCATTCTTTACAATCATTTTTGTGCTCGGAGAAATTATAAATTAATCAAATTGATTGAGCACCCTTTTCAACTTAATTTTAAAATAATCTTTCCTATTGATTTAGCCTTAAAATATTTATCAGCTAAAATTGAATAGAATTTCAAGTTCACACGTGGCTTACATAAACTTACACATGTTTGCCTGGTGCCCCCTATTGATAAAATAAAATCATGTTATGAATTATAAATTATTTAAATTTACCCGCTCACAGGAACGAAACTTTCAGCTTGCCAGGATTGAGAAACTCGGCATCTTAGTTCAGTATTCACATGCCATCAACAACATTATATGGCTGAACTGCCCTCTAACATCATCCCTCAAACAAAACAATCCTCAATGTGGCTCCATGTTTTCCTTCCTGTGACATTTATCAAACCCCAAATGTAGAATTTTCAGAAGCTAAATTTTTATTCCTAAATAATACTGCTACTTATACAACACTAAAATAAAATAGCTTGATAGCCCCCATACCATATTCAATTACCCAGCAGTACAATTAATCAGCAGATAGAGCAGAATATATAAAAAAACAAGATGACACCCTATTTCTGCACAATAGTTTCTCATTCCATGATTTCCCAACAAATAAGTCTTCAATTTCTACCCCATATTCTTTCTCTATCAGCTCTGACAATTCACAATCTTTAAAATCCAAGGTACCAGCTGGTCTATTTCAGTGACACATTCTCATCTAACATTTTTATTTAACCGACGATTTTACTACACTGTTGTGATCCCCTTTTTATTTGGGCTAATCACCAACTAAATTAATCTCGTGGACTTATTTATGCCACCCCCAATACGACGACTTCACATACTATTCCATGCTTATTATTCGACGAATCCTTCGCTTCACTTTAATATACGACGCTTTCAACTTATTATACTTCCTTATAATACGACGACTGATTTCTTTAATCATTTATACCCACCAATAACACTATGAGGTCCCACTGCTATTTTCCACCAAATTCCAGTACCATAAATCGAAACACCTTCCAAATCACAGCTGACATTTCCCAATTTTACTTCAAACCACATTCCTTTCATAAGCCCACACTAATACAACTCTAATTTCTTACAAACAGACAGGATTCTAATTATTTCTCCCCTCAATAAAATCCACATCAATAATCTGCTTTCCACAGCCCAACAACCACATAAACCCACAAAATCGAAAAAATACTCTTTGTGCAGAAACAACATGACAGAACAAGACAATACCAAAATAGCTGATTCCCAAAATTAACCTAAAATCCTGTCACACTATCTCAAATCATCCCCAAAATCTATTACAATACAAAAAACTAACTAGAAGATAGCATAGAGGATAGATGTAAGAGATAAAGCATCAGAAATGGAAGAAAATGCTTTATAGCTGGAGTCTCCATAATCGCCAATTATGAAATCATTAAAGGGTAATGATTCTCCTAGAGTTTCTCTACTCTAATCAACCTAACCCATCACCTGATATAGCAATAGACCCCTGCCATCATTACAATTTTCACGTACCCCATATAATCCAGTGCTATTATTTTCCTCTAACCCCAACAATGGATGCCCATATTCTTTATGCAGCCTAATATTCCATTGACATATAAATACATATTTCCCAAACCATTTAATTACTTCACCACATGAATGAACACTCAATACTTTAATTGACCAGGTCGCTACATAATTTATGCTATTTATCATTGTTGCCATGTGTTTTCCATACTCCATAGTAAAATGATCCTGTTTTATCCCACTACACTGTTTTCTCAACATTCTTCATACATTTTATCTGCATAAAGATCAAACCTATTCTGTTTGACTTTAAAAAAATTTATATCTATTCTTACACTAATGTGACCCAAACTTAGTCTTTTCCTCCTATTCCCCCGTAGAGCTTTCCCTTTTAACCCTGCTAAGTTCAGCATTTTCTTCTCCAAATTGTAACTATACAACTTTCCTGTCTCTAACACTTCAGCTATCTCTATTTTCAGCTGTTTCCTAACATTTCCCTGCATTTCATTATCAATAGCCACAGGATTCTCTCCTCTCTCAACTATTTTCCCTGACTGTTTAAGAACCATTTCCCTTTGACTATTATCAACGACTAAATTACACATTACTTCTTCCTTATCTATTTCGTCTACGTGCACATTAAAATCAATATGTTTATCATCACATGTTTTCTCAGATACCTCGTTCTGAATAATTTCTTCCTCCACTACTGCCCCTATCTCCTCCATATTCTTATTTACTTCCCCTTTAAATTCTACACTAAACTGTTTCCAGTTATTCTCTATCTTCCCAGCCATTTTCTCTACCTTTTCCTTCCATTGTATTGTAATTTCTGCCATACTCTTATAAATGTTTTCTCCCATGGAGGCCATACTCTTATCAAATTTTTCTCCCAACTTATTATTTTCTTTTTTCATCTCATCCAATTTATTATTATTTTCTAATTTCATCTCATCCAATTTCTTATTAAATTTTTTTCCCATATTATCCATTTTATTATTATATTCTTTTATTTCAGCCAAACTTTTATTAAAATTTTCATCCATATTATCCATTTTATTACTCAAATATTTAATCAGCATCTCAATATCCACCTAGTACAGTCTCTTCTTTGCTTATCACTCTTTTCCCCTATCGTATTCATATTATCACAATTACTGAAAGTCCATTTTCTATCACTAGTTCTTGCCCTTTATCACTTTCATCAAACATTTCGATTAACCCAATCCCTTCCTCGGATTCCAAATTCTCAACCTGCGCACACTGAAATTCTAGTTCCTGCGAATTTTCCATATTAATCACACGTTTTTTACTTCTAAGAAGCATATATAAAACAATATCACAAAATATAACCCCAAAATATTAATTAAAAAAAACATGTATTAATTTTTATAAGCACGAAGATTGCGTACTTGTGGAAATTGCACAGTAAAAATTGCAAAACACAGAATTTAAATTTTAACCGAGAGGAACACGAAAGAAAGCAAAACAAATAGACTATAACTCTAAATTTTGGAAAGATTACCTTTTACAAAAATAGCTTCTGCAGTACTTCACCCTCGAGAGAGATCGTAAGCCCCACGTTGGGCGCCAAAATGTAATATACTTTTTTGGGTATAAAACATTTATTAATTAACAGAACAAATATGATCAATTTTAAAATTTTTCATTTATTAATTTAAAGTGAATACACGGGCTTAATCTCAGGGGATTTTGGGTCTCTCAAGAGATGGAGTATACAGTAGCCACAATTACTGGGCCAACAAACATCCACCTCTCGAATGTTTGTGCGTCTCTCTGGCGTCTTGCAGGATTTGATCACGTCTGGACACGTCTGCTCACGTCCGTCATCTCATCTGGCTTCTGGATGCTCGGACCAAGTCTGTCCTTTCCTCCACTCGTCTCACTTCTGGATATCTGCTCGGACCAAGTCTGTCCTCTGCTCCACTCGCCTGCCTTCTGGGGCACAGACCACGTCTTTCTTCTCCTCCACTCGTCTCATTTCTCACAGCTCGGACCACGTTCGTCCTCTCCACCACTCGCCGGCCTTCTGGGGGTGAGCCACCCATCGGCTGGTTCACTGCAAATAAGTTAACTCTTAATACCGAAAAGACTAAACTACTACAGTTTTCATCAACTGTTAATTCTTCTGTGAAAGACAAGAGATTCGCTAATGACGCGTCGTTTCTTGGCCTTCAAGTTGACGATAACCTACGGTGGAATCGTCATGTCGAAATACTCACAGGCAAACTTAGTTCCGCGTGCTACTCAATAAAATTACTAATGCAGCAAGTTGATCCTAAAACCGCGATTATGGTCTATTATGCCTATTTCCACTCAAATATGTGCTACGGAATAACGAGTTGGGGTAATTGCCCTCGAAGTTCTGACGTTTTCAAGTTACAAAAAAGAGTTATAAGAATACTATGCGCGAAAGATTGTAGGGAACATTGTAAACCTCTATTTAAAAGCTTAGGAATCCTAACGTTTCCGTGCGTCTACATACTAGAAATTCTAAAATTTGTAAAACGTAATTTCAGCCTATTCCAAAGCAACGGGCATTATCATCAACACGGTACTAGAAACCGATCAGTCCTCAGAGCTGATAAACATCGCCTTCACCTTTACGAGAACAGTATCCACTGCTCCGGAATAAAACTCTACAACAGCCTTTCGGACAACATAAAAAATTTAAACAGTTATAATCAGTTCACTAAAGCATGCAAGAATCTCCTGCTAGAAGGAGTTTATTATTCTATTCCTGAATTTATCAATCGGTCTGAAAGTAATTAAAGTCTATTTTTGCAAAAGTGCTGAATCAGTGGTCATCATATGCAAACAATATCAGGTGTATATTATACGTTATCCTCTCATTAACGGTCTTTTCTTCTTTGTTTCATGACCTAAATTGACGAGATCTGCTGGAGCCTGATTTCCCACGGATCTACACATGTTTGTTTCAAAGTGTAGTGTATTGTGAAGTGTGAAGTGCGTGGATCTCTATTATACCACTATAGTGTTCAAAATTGACATTGTTTCTCAAGAAATTATATCTTTTTTCCCTTTTAAATCTTCCGACGGGAATTCCCCTATTTAACAAAATTTCGGGGTTCCCCGCCCTCATTTTTTACACACGTTCGGCGGGGGTCTCCCGCGGGGTTTCACCATCGTCTTTTTTTATACACGCTCGGCGGGACTCTCCCGCGGGGAACCAGCATCTTTCAGCCGACTAGCCATTGTTGTTGGCCGAACTGCGCCTCATAACGCCACAACTTCACAAAATCCGCCTTTTTTATCACAGTTTAACTTTTAAAATTATTTTCATCGTCGTAAATGTGGTGTTAGACCCTGATAAAAATCAACTCCGACGATTTGATCTCCTATCGATTCATCAGGCAACCCTTTCAATTATCGCCCTTTAAGTAAACTCTCTCTATTCAGCGCTCCAGTTTGACAACTCAGCAAATTATCAGTTAATTGCACCAACTTCATCGGCATTTACAAATGGAGCAGTCGTGTAGCACTAAGACCTGAGTACATTTCCAGGGAAACCTGGCGGGCTTGAATTGCAGTTGAAAACGAAAGTAAACAAAGCACAGTTCGGGAATAAGTAGTTCCAGTTTGAAAACGGAACGATTTCAATTCATACTAAAGCAATTAGCTTTTGGTTTCATTATCAATATTAAAAAAGAAGCAAATGTTACAGAAATGAAAATAAAAAAGTTTTACTAAAGTAAAAAGCTAAAGAAGAACATAATTTAGAAATTATAATACAGAAATTAAGAGATAGAAGTAATGAGTAAAGTCAAAGTATGACCAATTTCTTGACCATTGCATAGGAAAAGCATTGTACGACACAGAGGTATTGTTCAGGCTCGAGTCTCGTTCCAACGACTAGAAAGAGGTCGTCTCCTTATAGGATAATTTACTCATGGTTCATAGATTTGAGCAGGTTC
This sequence comes from Eucriotettix oculatus, assembly GCA_034510155.1. NCBI lineage: Eukaryota > Metazoa > Arthropoda > Insecta > Orthoptera > Tetrigidae > Eucriotettix > Eucriotettix oculatus. The sequence continues at coordinate 262,284,178 of CM067376.1, read as the reverse complement.
GTTTCGTACAAACTCCAATTTTTTTTTGCGTCTCTAAAAACTTTTAAAACATTTTACTGCTTTTTGCAGAAAAAAATATTATGAAACTTTAAAACTGTAAATGGGTCAATACGTTCTTATCACTATCAGTTCTGAGGCTGCGTGGATCAGATCTCCTTTAGACCTACCCACTCCAAATAACATCCACGTTTAACTAGATAAGAGAAAATTATCCAATCGTAATCCTTGTCAACAACACAAAATTTTTGTAACGACATGCATTGAAGTTCAAAGAGTAGCAGACGATGAGCAGCATCATTCACCACCACATCAGCATCAGCAACAACAACGGAACCAGACACGGCAGCAGATAGAGGAACAACAGCAACCCGAACAACGGCATCCTCAGCAAGCCAACACGACCAGCAGTTCTGGCCGAAGAGTCCGGCTTAACCCAAAGAGTATCTTAAATAGAGAGGCAATAGAGGCGCTGGGAGCGTTACGATCATCCCCTCCCCTGTAGGTGTACGTCGCTTGTAGGCCCATAAGAGCCCATGTAAAAACAGCGCTTTTTGAGTCCGCTAAAGTCCTTCATAAAGCAGCAAAAGATAAATTTAAATGGATTTTTTATATACACCATATATTAATATCTCCAAATATAGAGGGCAAAAGAATTGGTTAAAATGGAAATATTAAAAATATTGAGTATTTTCGAAATCGGTATTGCGAGTTGGATGGGATTTTATATTTCTCAATTAAATGTTAAAATATATCATTTTCTATTCGCAAATTCGGAAAATAAGATATTTTTACAATATAATTTAGAAAGGCGGACGTTTCGAAGCGACATTAGCATCTTTCGCAAATGGCTCTCAAAGGGAATTTCAATTTTTCAATTAGTTCACTCTACTTTTAAGCTCCTTGTGTTATTGCGTGAGTATAACAATGCACGCTGAATTGTTGACGAGTGACTACTTCAGGTGACTTAGGATCGCTCCAACACTAATTTGTCTTAGAAATTTTATTCACTATCTGATTTCACTACATCATCGATTACTTCCGAAAATACACCTGAATTCAAACGAGAAACGGATAAACAACCGTGTTGTAAATATTAAAATTTATAACCCTTACTTTTTCTAATTAATTTTAATAATTAATTATTAGATTAAATTAAAAATATATCAACCTGACTTATCGTAGTCGGGTCCATTTATTATTTAATCGCGTCGAAAGTTTGAAAAACATATTTTCGTAATTTGAATTTTCAAAAATATAAATAGTTTTCCAGCCAAATATTTAAATAACGTATTGTAATGTTTTATGATAAAGTGAACAAGGTGACATTTCAATAATTTAATGAAATAGTGTTTCATTTTTTAAGTCCAATCGGCCCAAGTATATAGAAAATACCTTTTCATCAGAATTTAGACCAGAGAATAAACAATTTCCATTCTCCACCAACATTTGCGAATAGAAAATTAAATATTTTTAACATTTAATTGAGAAATATGCTGATATAACTTCGCATCCAACTCGCAATACATATTTCGAAACATGCTCAATATTTTAAATATTCCCATTTGAATTGATTCTTTTTCCTTATATATTTTGAAATGCTAATATATGGGGTCAATAAATAATCCAATTAAATTTGTCTTTTGCTGCTTTAAGAAGGATTTTAACGGACTCAGAAAGCGCTGTTTATAGTGTACTTTAATATACTTAAAACTTTTTATTAGTTTTGTATTGTATTGAATTCATGTCATTTTGATTAAATTGGTTGTACTCAACTCGACTTTTAGAGCAATTAATATAAGCTTTGAAATTATCGATTCTATAAATTTCTGTTCACTTCATTGGAATTCAAATTTGTTATTTAATCAGATACTTTAATTGTAAATTGTAAAAAAGGCCATGAGAGAAATTGACATTGACAGTAAACATTGAACATCCATATTGAAATTGCCATAGTGACCTTAAATATAGCGAACAAATAAACTAACTTCAAATGCATTTCGAGTGAAATTGACATTGGTAGTTTGTAAACATTGGACAACCATCTTAAAATTGCGATAGCGATCTGAACATAAAACCTACTGACATGAAAGAAAACAAAGACGAAATCTCGGAAATAGACTTGCTAAAAGAAAGCGTAACAATAAAAAATGAGCTCAGGACATACCTTCAAGAGGAAAAGGTAATTATTTCTATTAGAGAGTAAATTATTAACAAAATGTAAGAAATAATAAACAAAATGCAAGTAATGGCAACACATACAACGCTCAAAGAGGATATATGCAACTTAATAAGACAAGCCCAAAAAGAAGGGGAAACCATGCCAAAGCTAACTTTACTGAAGAAATAGAGCAAATAAAAGTTGTTACAGAAGAAATAAAACAACTGAAGGAAACAATAAAAAACACAAACACAAATGCAAATACTACAGAAATTGACGTTCCAATGACTTGCACAAAAGTAGTAGGGATAAGGAAAAAAGCATCTCGGGAAAAGGTTATAGAAGACGCAAAAAGTAATCAAACAGGATGCATATATATTAAATCGAAAAATAACGAAAACGTAAGAGAGATAGAAAAGATATTCACAACTATATTAAACTCGAGAGAAGAAAAGATTAAAGAAACGTCAAAAGAACAAACACCACCCTTATCGTGGAAACAGACAGCGTGGAAGATGCAGAAAAGATAATAAACCACGACAAGTTAAAACAGGAGCTGGAATGTGAACCTCCTAAGAAGAAAAAACCACTAACCGTCAAGACTAACCAACGAGGAGATAATTGACACCATCTGTCAACAAAACCTGGAGGGTCAAGTAGACAAAGATGCCTTTAAGGACAGCTGCGAACTTAAATTTAAAACAGGCCCCAGGGACAGATCGACTATTCATCACGTAGCGGAAATAACGTCAACTACAATCAAAGACTATATTGCCGTGGCAAAATGCATGAAATGCAGAGGTCTCGGACATATAGCAAAATATTGTACAAGAAATCAAGAGCTGTGTGCACAGTTTGGAGAAGAAGATCACACAAAAGAAAAACTAAAACAACTAAAACTAAAACAACCAGCAGTCTGCATACCATGCCTAAAAAGGAACAAATCATGTCGAAACACCCAAAAAGATTGTGCAAAAAACGATCTTATATACAAAAATATTATAAATAATACTGACTATGGATATTAATACAATAAAAGTTCTAGTAAAGATAAAAAACAGCAAAAACATAGAAATACAACAGAAAAAATTAAAGTTGCACAAATAAATGCAATGAGAAGTCAGACGGTGACGCATGAAATACGCAGGATTGCAGACGAAAAGAAAATAGATATAATATGCACGCAGGAACCCTATATGAGAAATGGGCAGCTGGTTAACAAACCATTAGGGACAACAGCAATCAGCCATGGGGAAAAGCCGATGAACAATAATATAAAAGTAACAAAAATTAGTCAATTTACTGACGAATACATAAACTGTACAGAAACAGAAAGCTGGGTGATTGTAATTATCTACATGCAATATTGCAAGGAAATAGCACCATACATTAATAGCATAAGGGAGATACAACATACGCCACAGAATCACGCAATAATATTTGTGATGGTCGCAACAGGTGACGCAGCAGCTCACGTGTACTGATCACAACCTCATCCTTTTTTAACTGGAACATGGAAATAACTTAACAGCATATCCCAAATATAATGTTAGAAAAGCAGATTGGAAAAAACTGAAAGCAGATTTTGAACCGACGAAAATAATCACATAAATGGAAGTCGTTAAGAACGCGACATCAGAATTGCAAACAGCAATAAAAACAGAATCAGTAAACATAATACCGAAAATGGCAAATAATGCAAGGCCAAAACAAGGAATATGGACCATGGAGCTACAAAGACTACGACGCAGAACGAGAGAAACAAGGAGAGAATACCTGGATTCAAGAAGGTAGGGTTAATAATCTACAAAGATATAGGGACGCAAAAGAAAAATATCAAAAAAAATTAAAGAAACAAAATTGTCACATTGGGAGGCATATGTAAATAGGAACATATTTCTGGATCCATGGGAAACGCCCTTGCAAATAAGAGCACAGAAAGTAAAAGAACTGTAGCAGGGGGATTAATTAATTAAAAGGTGATTAAAAATCTTAGGAATTTTATTTAAATAGGGGGATTAAACAGGGAATATATTATTAAGGAAATATTTACAAGGAAATGAAGGGTTCGGTGAAGCAATCTGATCTCTTTAACTCAGGGTTAATATCATGGGCGATCCCCACTTTACAGCTTCTATCTTCTTCAGCATCTGCAAAGTCCAGCACAAGTCAACAGTTCCGACCGACTTCTCTCAACGTCTAGAACCGATTGCATCTGCACAGCCTCTCCGCTGTCCTGCACCTCGATAAACCGATCTTTTTCACTCGATTTATCTATCCACGAAGCCCCATTGGCCGAGGCCACCACGTGATAATTGTAAAATATTGTTTGTTCCGTTGATATTTGGGATTTCTGAGAATAGCGCCGGTAGTTTTTATACGTGACCTGACAGCATCCCATAGGATTTCAGCCTCCTTCTCCCGGCCGCCTTCGAGAAGCCACTCAACCTTCCAATCCTTTGCTAATTTTTATATTACAGCTTAATAAAATAAATAATAAAATACATATCGTACTACAGAACCAACTACAATAACAACAGTGCGGCAGCAAAATGGAGGATTTACGACAGATTGTGAGAGTACTGCAAATGAATTAATAAACTCTTTGATACCAGGTGATACTGTAGGGGAAGAAAACTAAACTCACAAACTAATACGTGAACAAGGCTTGCAAAACTACAAAACGGAAACGGATAGTATGCCCTTTACAGAAGAAGAAACTCGACGAGTCATTCTAAGGCTCAGAAAGAAAAACGAACCGCGTCTAGACGGTGTAGTAACAGAAATATTACATGCACTGGCGAATGATGTAACTCCATGTCTGACAGCGATAATAAGCCCCTGCCTAAAGCAAGACAAAGTAACAACTGCGTGGGAAGAAGCTATGCTAACAATAATTTATAAAGAAGGTAAAGACCCGCAATTAGCAAAATCATACCGGCCTATATGTCTCCTGAATAATCTCAGTAAAGTGCAAGAGAAACTGTTATGTAAAAGACTCATGGAGCACAGAGAGACAATAGGAATGACTGAGCTGTAATATGGATTTCGCAAAAGAAAATCCACAAAGGATGCGATAAACAAGCTACATGAGACATTCCACAACTCAAATACGAAATATATACCTAGTATAATGATAGATATTGAAGGAGTATTTGACAGTGTATGGTGGTCAATGCTATTTAAAAGACTACGAGAAATGGAATGCCCGGCAAACCTGCACAATAACCTAAAGGACTACTGTCGAAACAGGAAAGCAACTCTCCAGTGCCCCCTAAAGGAAACTACAAGAAAACTTACAAAAGGATGCCCACGGGGATCAGTTTGTGGCCCGATGTTCTGGGACATCACAATTGAGCCAGTTTTAGAACACATGTACAGGGAAAGGTGTAGAGCAGGGGTGCTCAAACTTGAACTGCTGGAGATGTACCTCAATATTGTTAGACTCCGATCGATCAACTCAGAGTCTGCAAGTATATGTGATGCAGGATTGTCGTCTAGGTAGGAAGGGTTATCGTGACGCAGGTTTAAGTATATTATATATAGGGACGTTGCAGGATTTCATGTAGAATTAGTGGGAACGACAGAAATTAGTTTTCCGGAATATACATTTTTTTAGTAAAGGTAGGCTCTATCTATAAATTCAATGACAAACCTCGTACTTATTCAAAATTGCGAGTTTATTAGTTCTTACAAAACAAACGAGTTCCAGTTTTTAAACTTAACTAAAGGATGACTTTGAATGTTGAAGCGTGGCACTGCATGTATTCAGCATACTTTTCATAAGATGGTACGTAATTACCGAGTGCTAATCTCAAGCATGATGACATATTTTCGACAGTTAGTCTTCATTTCAGAAAATGCAGACTCCCATAAGTAAGTTGACCCAAACATTGCCGTCAACTGAAGGGTGATTCGGATATTTATCTTCAGATATAAAAGACCAGATGCTATGGCTTTGAGATGTATATCTAATATAATCTGCATTACCTCATATTCAACAGAAGATGAGTCCATGTTAAACTGACTTGCTATTTCAGTAACACATTCCTCAATGTTTTTCACAGAAAAGGATAACTCATAAAAAATACGATATTGGACAATTTACTGAAATCATAAAAACGTATTTAGAATTCGCCCAAAATATTTAATAATTTTCTATCATAAATATAAAATTTTAACTAAGGAATCTTTGCTTTCAAAGACGGAAAATGTTTCAGATAATTTCTTTTCAGTTAATCTATCATAAGTTGGAATTTACTTTTGAATGCGTTTATTGCGATAATCATCTCAATAGTGGATGTTCCTTTATCTTGAAGCTCCTAGTTAATGGTGTTTAAATGCATTGTGATGTCTGCCAAAAATGCTAAATCAGTCAGCCATTTTGCGTTTTTTAGCATCTGAGTGTCATCACCTCTTTGGTCCAGAAAAGCAATTATTTCGGGAAATAATTCTTGAAACCTTTCCAGTAATTGTCGCGACTCAACCACCTGACTTCCGTGTAAAGAACGAAATCAGTGTTTTCAGCATATTCACTATTTTACATCTGTAATTTGAAGAGCCTTCGTTGCAATCTACGGGTACGGATAGAAGTCACAATTTTTATTGCAATTCACATAATCTCCTTCATGTTTATAACTTTGGATCACAAAACCTGTTGATGGATAATACAATGGAATGATAAAACCGAAGGGAAATCGTCATTAGCTCGACAACTGAAACTTCTCCTCCTACATTTATATCGGCATGGACGAAGTCTCAAATGTTCTCAAGTACCTAACTAACTAATTTTTTTTGTAAGCGTGCCGCAATAAACTCCGCCCGAAGTTTATAGAAAAATGGGCGGGAATCAAAAACGTCGCGCGTCGAGGAATTTCTTTGACAAGTACCGCGCGTTTCTCTGATAAAGCCGCCTTTCGCCACTAGCAGGGGATTATTACGATAGAAGACATTGATTTGGGGATCATTCTGACCTAATTCGGGATCAACTAAAACAAAATCTGTGAATAGATCTTAATCGGTAAATTTTTCTCGAGATTGACTTTAAAAACACTCGCGACCGACCGTTTAAGCACCCCCTGGTGTAGAGGCAGTGGTCGTCTACGCCGACGATATTGCAATATTGATAAGTGGAAGAAATAAAAACGTTCTCGAACTGCACGCACATCAAGCCATAGACATACTAACGAACAAACTACAGGAATGCAAACTCAAGATTTCACCAGCAAAAAGCAATTACATCATGTTGTAAGGAAAAATAACAAGAAATGCAACAGTTAAAAGAGAAAATAAATAAAAAGAGAACAGGAACACGGTATTTAGGAATATACATAGATGAAACAAGAAGCTACGCACAACACATAGAAAAAACAGCAGAGAAGGCGACAAAACATATCAAGAAAATTATTACAATAGCGGCGAGGGAATTTAAGCTGAAAAACATAATTATCATATTATATCACAATGCAATACTCCTAGCAATGACAGACAGCCTATGGAGCAAGCGTGTAGGCACCTAGATTCAAAAATGTAATACCGATTAAGAAAATAAACAGAATCCAGAGGAGCGTACTGATCAGACTAACTCGAGCATTTGCAACAACGTCAACTGAATCACTCAAAGTCGTACTATGAATTGTACCACTTGATTTGCAAGTAATGAAAAAGGAGCAACATACAGACTAAAAATGAATAATAATCAAAAAATATAAGAAATCTCGGTTCAAGGGCAGAATCAAAACAACAAATTGAAGATATAGCCCTAACACTTTGGCAAGAGAGGTGGACGATTAACACACCAGTGCATACCGGATATAAGAGAAAGAATAAAGGCAAAATTTGTACAACCTTCAAGAGGCCTAATTCATTATCTAACAGGACATCGACCGCATCCAAATTACCTGCACAAAATTAAGAAAGCAGAAAATCTCGAATGTGAGTACCATGAAATTGGAAGTGCGGAACATATGGTCCTCAAATGTCGCTAATTAGAAAAAAACACAAAAAAATGAATACATAATCCGCACAGTAATAACAAATATATTATTCCTCAAGGCACAATGGAAAACGCTGTATGTATTAGCAAGCGAATACTCAAAACAGCAAATACAATAATTCACTGAAATTATAAGGCGATGAAGGTGAAATGATAGTAGGAGCCCGCCTCCACGTTGCCAGGGACGGAAACTCGACTCAAAACAGAAAGAGACGAGGCTAAGTCACCAAAACAATTAAAAGGAAGACCAACAAATAGTCTGATATATACATTACAGAGATCAGACTAAATGAAAAAAAATGTCCCCCACACAGGAGCAGCCGCGTTGTCTGCGTCATTCAACGCTTTTGGTGGGAAAATCGGTCTCGGAGGAGGTGTTACGCTTGCCGGCCTCCGTCCAGATGTTTTTATTTCTTCTCCTTGCATTTGATTACTTTTCCATATTCCGTCTCGTCGCCTGTTCTATATATAAGTTAAATAGCATGGGCGACAGACTGCATCCTTGACTTACTCCTTTTTTGATTTCTAATTTCTTTTCTCGATCTTCTCTTCTAATTACAGCTGACTGCCTTCTGTAGAGGTTGTGTATAAGCATTCTTTCCTGATATTTTATTCTTGTGTTCTTCAAAATCCTTAATAGTGTGTTTCCGCTCACGATTTCAAACGCTTTTTCCAAATCTACAAATGCCATGAACGTAGGCCGGTTTATTCTTAACCTGTCTTCCAAAATTAGTCGCAAAATCAATATTGCTTCTCTTGTCCCTATATTCTTCCTAACAGACTACGTGAGGGTGATCCTGAACCAGAAAGCTACCCTTTAATAGCATAGGAAGGGAATTGAAAAGGGGGGATGCGGAAGGTAGAGAAAGTTCGCCAAGGGTTAACTAGGGCCTCCTGGCTATGATTTAAGGATCCTACCCGGTGTTTCACCTAAAGGGATGCAGGGAAACACCTAGAAAACCTGCATCAGGTAGGTCGGGCATTGGGTTCCCTTCTCCATGTCTCCACCAATTTTAGGAGGTAGTTGGCCGATTGATCCAATGGGATCAGCGGACAACTCTTGCCATATGCCCAAGGTCTTCGACCCCAGTACATATACCTCCTAAAATAGGTGAAGGTGTCTCGGCATGTGAGAACTTTGATAAAAAAAAACAGAGAGAGTGCGAGGCATTCCCGACGTAATCAGGTGAGCCCCACAGTCACTCTAAGGGGAAAATACCTGCTAGAAACGCTCACAGGCCTTAATTCTATTTGACTTTCTATCCTCCTATATACTATTTTGTATGAATGAGATTCTAAAATATTTGTCCTTGGCTGTTCGCGTCTAACAGCCCCAGTCTTCTTCGGTATAGTTATAATTATGTTGTTACTAAAATCTTTTGCTATTCTTCCTGTCTCTTAGAATTTTTAAAAACTATTCTGAATAGCCACGATATTGCTTCTCCGCCCGATGATCTTCTCAACTTCGCTGGAATGTTATCAATTCCTGGCACTTTACAATTTGTCGGGTCTGTCAGCGCCTTGTCAAACTCCGTCCTTATTATTTTGTCCCCAAACTTTTTATCATCCACCAACTCTTCGTCTATTACTGACTGATCTAGATTTCCACCATGATACAGCTATTCTAGATATTCCTTCCATCTTTCTGTTTTTTCTTCTTTATCCAAAATTGGCTTCCCATGTTCCTGATGTTCGTGTTAATATAAGCTGGGTCTATTTTCCCTTTCACCATTAAATCTTCAACTGCTTTGCATTTCTCTTGTAGCCAAGCCTCTTTAGCTGATTTGCGCTTCCTATCTATCTCAATCTTCAAGTACCTGTTTAGCCTTTGACCATTTTCATCTCTCGCGTTTTTATATTTACGTCTTTCATCAATCATCTTTATTATTTATTGTGTTATCCGTGCTTTCATATTGGTCTGAGTTTTCCTTCGGCTTATCTGGTCATTTCTTCCTTCAAAGGTGCCCATTTTCTACTATATTGTTTCTTTCTCCTTTCTCTATTAATCTACTCGGTTTATCAGATTTGAAAATCAGAAACACCTCCTGTTGTTTCAGTTTTTTAATTCCCATCATTTTGTTCTAATTCTTTTCTTGAGTTTCTTCATTTTCAGCCTGCATTTCATAATGAGCAGATTATGGTCGTAGTTTACATGTGCTTCTCGGTACACTTTCCACTCTACCACCTTAGTTCTATACCTCTGTCTAACAATTATATCATCTAATTGGTACCTGCCCGTGTCCTCCGGCTTTTTCCATGTGTATAGTCTTCTTTCTAAACCACGTATTCGTCACGACTTAATTGTGCTCAATGCAAAATTCTACTAGACTATCTCCCATTTTATTCCTTTCCCCAAGTCCATAGTCGCCAACTACATCACTTTCTCTTCATTTTCATATTACTGCGTTCCAGTCACCCATTACTATCAAATTCTCGTTTCCCTTGACATAATTATATCTTCAATTTATTCCTAGATTTTCTCAATTTATTTTTCCACTGCGGCACTTGTGGGCATATAAACTTGAATAATTGTTGTTGGCTGCGGTTTTGTTTCTAACGTTATCGTAATTAACCTTTCATTATATTGTTTGTAATAACTTATGCGTTACCCCATTACGAGACCTACTCCTGCATTCCCTCTATTCGCTTCTGTGCTATTCACCCTATATTCATCCGACTAAAAATCTTACTCTGCCTGCCATCTAACTTCACTAATTCCTCCTGCACCTGACTTTAATCTTTCCATTTCCCTTTTTAGATTTTATAATCTACCAGCATGGTTTAAACTTCTGGCATTCCACGCTCCGATTCGTGGAACGTCTCTCTTTGCCTTTCTGATGACATCCTCCCGAGTAGTCCCAGCCCGCAGATCCGAATGGAGGACTATTTTACCTCCGGAATATTCTACCCGAAAGGTTGCCATCATAGTTTTTATGCATTGGGAGTTGCAAGTACGTGAGAAATTAAATACACGGGCTTAGTTTCCCCTTGCTTTCAGGTGCGACATTACATAAATAAATATTCGTATGAAAACGAATAAACAACTTTTATTATATTTTTACAAAATGGTTAAACCGTTTTATAATGCATGAAGAAAACACGAGCACTCTATATCTCAGGCCTAATGGGTATAATATTTTTGCCAGTAGTTTTTCCTCGGTATTGCTGTACCGGTTGTAGCTGGTTCTGTTGCACCAGTAGTAAGATGGACTGGAAAGAGGGCAGGATCTGGTGCTTTGGTTCGCGTCTCGGGAAATGCAAGCGGGGCCTGGTCCTGACGTGACGTCACTGGTCGTCAGCCACGGGCGAGTTTGATATCTCTCGTTTCAACGTACAAAGTACATGTAATATTTGAAATGAATATAATTAATAAACATGGAAACAATAAGTTCGGTTGACATATGAATTAAAATTATTTAAGTAAATTTATTCAATTAACTAATTAAATAAATTGTTTATATATATAAATGTATACAGACAATGAATCGTCGTGTGTGATACACTCCCTTGGATGTCTCACACGCATCCAGGTCCAAGCAAAGCAAAGGAATACAGACATCAACAATACGTTCAGTTCAAAGAAAATATAACTTCAATTGTTTTTCGTTACTGTTTATTCATTGTAATTTTCACTATTTGTGACCAGTATTAATTTCCTTTGTGGTCAACAATTTAACATCAAACGTATATTAATGTTACACTTTTAAATTAATTAAATCACGCGAAAAATAATAATAAATGGAAATGACATATTTGCGAACTCAAAGATATTTCTGTTTCCAACCAGGGAGATGCTAACATACCAGAGACGTTGCTTACGCGCGAATTATTACTATATTTGAAAATAAAAGAAATGCGCGGTAACGTGTACATATGTCACGTTACACAGGCGTGCAACAGTAACAACAATTAAAGCTTTTCTAACCATGCTTCAAGTCCTCTTTCCTCATTAACTTCACTAGAATCAGTTTAACATTTACGCCCTAACCAAATTTATTTATTATTAAATTTTTACTATTATTAAAATTATTATTCTTAAATCTCAAATTTTACTTTCGCTATACCATTTCTAGTCTTCCATATATAGTTTTTTCAATTCAATAACATTGTACATCAATTTTAGAGAAGTATTACACAGCAGTACCAATAATTGCTTACATTTACTTATATCTTAAAGTTTTTCACATATATCGATATCGCCTACGTTAGACATAAAATTGCTTACATTTACTTTTAAACACAATAAAATGACTGTTGTGTAATGGTTTACTAACGTAGGTCCCATTACTGTCTCTAACATCGAATTAAATTGCTATATGTTTTAATAACCCATACTATTATCGAAAACCATTACCCATCAGAGGTCTTATTGTCGTAACAATACTCCTTTGTGTTTGCCGCCCTATGACCTTTATTTATTACGACCTATAAAAGTTAGAGTTAATTTATTTAAATCCATAAATAAAAGATTCGAATTGATCTTATACTTAAGTTTACAATTATTACAGTTCGTTTTCTGTCAATGCCGTCCGTTAAGAATACGCGAGGCTCTGAAAATAAAGTGAATTAAAATTAATTTTAATGATCATTTTTACTCAGTTTGCTTATATGTACAACCAAATTTTAACCATATTTGCACTATTAATACCTGTGGTTCCGAATATCTCTATAAACTGTAGTTCTCACGCGGAGAGCTGTTAAAGGAGTGTATTCTAAAACTTCATAGTGGTTCACACGGTTCATAGCTAACAGAATTTTCTAATATGTGATAATGGTATAACATACTGAAAGCTAAATTTTAAATTACTATCGAACTTTGGGTTCATGAAAATCATACATTGTTTATGTTACAGTAAAATATTTTTTTATAAAGGACTACATACATAAACTATATTCCTTAGTAATATTTATGGAATATATATCAACTTACATCTTTTCAACTATTTTAGAAATTTAGTTTCTCATATTGAGTATTTTAATTTAATTAATATGAATACATAATAATTATTATTCGCTTTTAATGATGGTGAGTGTGTTTTTATGTATCAGCTGCACTTGCTCCAATAAAAGTAACCGTAATACTGGAATAGTAACTGCGTATCTGCTGGTTTTGGAAGTTCTAGAAGTGCTTGGAATCATGAAGACCTCTTGTTCCTTCCACGTGACGGGGTTGGCAGATCATTAACTCCGCGACCCAGCAAAGTAATTAGTTTCCCTGGGCTCGTTGCTCCCCAGAACAGAGGCTGGACACCGGCCTTTCATTATAGAATTAATCAACGCGCGATCTCTCCAAGAATTTAGTTTGCTTAGTGGGAATACACGCCACAAGAGGATTTTCATTCGTCTCCTAGCTCGACAAAGATATAAAACCATGGACAATCGCCTGGGAATAAATATATTTATAACAATTAATAAAAACATAAATTTGATTATGACTCACCAACTTCAGTATATGAAGGAAACTATAAACGCTTCCTATTATTTCACTTGGCTACGTTTTCTTGTTTTTTGTTTTATTTTTCACTTCGAATCAAGTACGCAAGTAGGTAAAATTTTTCACAACCAGTTTGATATATAATTAATTAATTAGAGATCGATCAGTTTATCAGCAGATACACTCACCCTCCGAATACGTACAATCTGATATGTTATAATTTGAATGCAGGTGAAAGAAAGTAACTTGTGTGTTGGAAGTATATTAGCAAACTTAGCGAAGCTAATTCAAAACAAATTTCTGGCCCAATCTGATAAAGTCTGAAAAGCTTTGCAATATAATTATTTGACACCTGAATTTGTATAATTACAATGAAACATTTTTCTTCAGTATATGGTAGACAGTTTTTTCAATTCAATAACATTGTACATCAATTTTAGAGAAGTATTACACAGCAGTAGCAATAATTGCTTACATTTACTTATATCTTAAAGTTTTTCACATATATCAATATCGCCTACGTTGGACATAAAATTGCTTAAATTTACTTTTAAACACAATAAAATAACTGTTGTATAATGGTTTACTAACGTAGGTCCCATTACTGTCTCTAACATCGAATTAAATTGCTATATGTTCTAATAACCCATACTATTATCGAAAACCATTGCCCATCAGAGGTCTTATTGTCGTGTATATTTCAGCATGATCATCCCGTTCAATCCCCTACAACTTTTTCTTGCCGAGAATCATTGTGAGAAGCGTGCATATTAACAAAAAAATGCATAATATTTGAAAAGATTGTTGTTCATTGATATGGCATCGGATACATGTTCATTATGTAGAATTATAAAAACCTTTACAATCTTTGAGGGCTAGTTCATTACAACCAACAAAAAGATACTATATATATATATATATATATATATATATATATATATTAATATACTTTTTTGTGTATAAAAACATTTATTAATTTAAAGTACAAATATGATCAATTTTAATATTTTTGTTTATTAATTTAAGTGAAGACACGGGCTTAATCTCAGGGGATTTTGGGTCTCTCAAGAGATGGAGTATGCATTAGCTGAAAATAGAAAGAAAAATCATTGAATGTTATTTATCCAGAGCAATGAGCAAGTTTCACAATTTTTTTATCGCTTACCCACAATTACTGGCCCAACAAACATCCACCTCTCGAATGTTTGTGCGTCTCTCTGGCGTCTTGCAGGATTTGATCACGTTTGCTCACGTCCGTCCACTCGTCTGCCTTCTGGGGTCGAGCCACGTCCTTTCTCTGCTCCACTCGCCCGCCTTCTGCCCTCTGGATATCTGCTCTCTGGATATCTGCTCTCTGGTTCACTCGCCTGCCTTCTGCGCTCTGCTCCACTCGCCTCCCTTCTGGGGTCTGAATCACGTCCTCTCCTCTCCTCCACTCGCCTGTCTTCTGGGGTCTGGTCCACTCGCCTCCCTTCTGGGGTCTGATCGCGAGCCACCCATCGGCTTCCCTTTTAAACCTTCCGACGGGAATTCCCCTATTTCTCAACATTTCGGGGTTCCCCGCCCTCATTTTTCCCGCGGGGGTTCACCATCGTCATTTTTTATACACGCTCGGCGGGCCTCCCCCGCGGGGAACCACCATCTTTCGGCCGACTAGCCATTGTTGTTGGCCTCATAACGCCACAACGTTACAAAATCCACCTTTTTATCACAATATATATATATATATATATATATATATATTGTAACCGTGAAACACTCCCACACTTTGGTAGTTGACACATTTAAATAGTTTTATTTCCAATTTCGTTTATAAGTGATGTTAAATAACTTTGTGATGTTGAATATCGTTGTATCTTTGAAGATCAATTTTGGATCTTCGAAGACGATTGTTGTATCGTTGAAGTTGTTGGTTTTGATACTGCGGCTTGGAGGAGTCCATGAAAGAAGGAAGGAACTAGCTGCTGCTACAAAGAAATTAATTCTCCTGCCATCTTCCAGATCGTCATCTTCAGGCAGTGAACAGCCAAAACAACGAGTGACACCCGACTGGTAACGTGTGAAATCCACTTCAGTTGGATGCTACCCTCCCTTGTGTAACACACTCTGTGCCAAAATAATTACCTAAAATTTGTATTTTGACAGTAAATCATGTCATTGAATCCACTTCAAGGATAAGCCGGCAGTAACAAGGAGCTCCCTAGATGTAAATAGTTTTAAGTTTAGATATAGATAACACACTTTGCGATGACTGATGAAGTAAAGCTGCCGTGGTTATACTTACATTCACTTAAATTTTTTTCGTTTATTTCGATAATCTGTATGATTCTGGAACAGGTGACGTCACTCCCCTGATTCATGCTCTCAGTCCTGAACCCGAGTGTGTTCCCATAGTAAAATTATCCTACGTAACGTGTAGGTGGCGCCCATATACTCCTATTCCGGTAAGATTCAACATATCGCGCCAATAAAAACGTCACAATATATATTGCGTGGATTTTATTAATTTATAAATATATACAAAAATAGACATATTAAATGGGTGGGCGCCAATAAATGTCAACTATATAAATACTGATGTATTTTGGAAATTTAAATTATTTTCGTAGATTTAAGCCCTATAGGGAATATAAATATATTTTTGTATTTACTTTCATATACAGTGAGTGTATATAAACGGACCTCGATCTTTTAAAGTTTGGTCTAAGCAGATATTAAATGGACGCGAAGAAATATATTTTTAGTGGCAGATTGGTGCACCCTGAGCTTCACTGGGCTACACAATCTGACACTAAATGAGAGAATTAATGTATCGCGTTATTAAGTATAGGCGCAATTCATTCAAACTGAGATTTAGACAATGAATCGCGTGAGTAATCATGAGATGTTAAGTACGACCATGTGCAATGTAAGGGTGGAACATTTGGAGGAAGTAAGAAATGACAGGCATGCAGAATCGCCAATGCAAGGGTAAAGAAACGGACCCCTTTGGTGCCGGGCTTCTTCAGAATCGTCAGACACACGAGGGTGACCAATGTGAGACATACCCCTGAGGGAGAACAAACAGATGCTCTGGCGATGGAAAGTTGTTGTGTTTTTGTGCCTTTAAGAAGTGCGACTGTCCCAAAATTGTTTAAACGGGCATGAAAGCGGAGATGAGGGCAGTCGCTGGCAAAACTTCGACTACGACGGTAGATGACACTACAAAGAGCAGTCGCCATCATTCGCTGACAAACCACAGAAGCCGCCAGGGTCCATGAGATACCAGACAAGCTGACTGCACGACGTCGACAAGTGGAAACAACAGTTAAGTGCCTAACATTCTCGTAGTAACGCAGACATCGTAAATTCGCCATTTTTCCAGGACCAAATTTATCCCACGCTCAACCCGAGATTGAAGATTTCATAAATGAGTAGCCATTAATAGAATAAAATTAAGTAGGATAGGTCCGCCAAAATTTGTTTTAAAATAAATTTTTATATTTTTTAAATCATTCTAATAATTATTTAACTCCCCTCCCTTATTATATACATACAATTGGCAACAAGGCGCCCAACAAATTACGAGAGAACGCCACAGTGGGGACGATGATGGCGGGGGCTGAGACGACGGTGACTGCGGAGGCGGCGAACACCACGGTGACGACGACAACGGCGGGAAAGGCGGCATCAGAACCGAATATGGCAGCAAAGGCGGTAAAGACGACGACAACAGCCAACAGTGGAGACGACTGACACACAAGATCGATTATAAAAGATGTTGGCAATAGTAAAATAGTAAAGTAACGGTGATCAAACATTCTTTACACTTTCCGCGGGTACATTGCTGTGCCATAATCAATAAAGTTGAATAATGATGGAATATACTTGATATATACGAACTAGATGTACAAATTGGTACGAATTCGTGGTTAACTTCAAATATAATTGATGCCGTAATTTGCAGATCCGATTTCAAAATATTTGAAAGGGAGGGATCCCCAGGGAGGGGCGTATTTATTTGCTCAAGAACTGAACTTAACAGTACCATATTATGGCCACATGGAAACAAGAACCTCACATGCGTAGAAATGAAGAGTTTAAAGAACATCGTCATCATAATAGCTTGCTACAGACCCCAAAGGAAACAATGGGAGAAATAATGATGCCAGGCATGAGATGCCAGAAATACGTAGTAGCAGGCGATCTAAATATAACTGGAAGGAAAAGCTTGGAAACTCCCGAATACCAATAGCTGTTAATTCTCTGGTGTGAAAAATCGGATATAACAATTATAGAGGACCACTGTTACGGAACATTACTATTGTAGTTTAAAAAGGGACTGTCGCAGGCGCTTCTCCTCAGAGTGACTGCGGGCCTCACCTCATTATGTAGGGAATACCTCGTACTCTCTCTTGGTATTTTTAAAGTTCTCACATGCCGAGGCACCTTCACCTAGTTTAGGAGGTATATGTACTGGGGTCGAAGACCTTGGGCATGTGGCAAGTGTTGTCCGCTGATCCTATTGGATCAGTGGGCCAACTGCCTCCTATAATTGGTGGAGACACGGAGAAAGGAATGCTGCGACTCCAAAGCAAACTCGTCTCCCGTCATTCCGAAAAGCGTGAGAATAGTACCCAAAGCCCGACCTACCTGATGCAGGTTTTATAGGGTTTTCCCTGCATCTCCTTAGTTGAAACACCGGGTATAATGCTTAAACCATAGCCCGGGGGCCCTAGTTAACCCTTGGCTTCCTTGTTCTACCTTCCACATTCCCCCTTTTCAATTCCCTTCCTATACTATTAAAGGGAGTTGCCTGTTTCAGGATCACCCTCATGTAGCCTGTTAACCCAAAAAAAATTTAACCAGCTGTTCCAGTAAGTTATGGAAATAAGTCCTCACATAGGCAAAGTTTAAGTCATGCCCATAAGTTAAATAGTTCTGATACTGCCCCACATAATGATATAGAACAGTAAATTTCCTGGTATAAATTAATTTTAATATTGATTTGAAATTAATTGACGTCCGAAGCTGTTATATATTTTTATTTTAAATTATTTTCTGTTCTTGCTTCAATATACAATATATTGTAAAATAATGAATATAAATCAATTAAACATTATATTCTAATACCAATTAGTTGGTTTATATAAAATAAAATATTACATTCTGGTTGATGGATCAAATCCTGAGAATAAATTTGTTATCATTGTCAGTTTTTTATGAGATTTAGAACTTTTAGTGTTAATATTTTTATAAATAGCTATTGAAAATAAAATGGTATAGGTAAAAATATTGTAGTTGAAAAATATAGCATGAAAATAATCACTACAAATTACTTATTTGAGGCATGCATTAGAGGTATTTTATACTCTAATTTTGTTGCTACTTTTCAGAATGGTTTCTGAACATTTGCCAAATCTCAATTTAACTAATAAAATTCTTTGGTTTAGTCGTCTAGGAGTAGCATCAATTTTTACTTCTAAATTGGGGATAATTGAAGAGTGTAGAGCATCTGCTGCTGATGTTAAAATTAGGATGTAGTTGTTAATTGGTAAGATGTCGGGATTTTCTACATCTAGTTGTCGAAATAATAAATTTATATTTTCATCAAGTATGAATAAATCTTCAAGATTTATGTTATGTCACGTAGCTATTTTCTATTGAAAGATTTCTTTTTGTTTGCAGCTTTATTTCACTTCACTGTTCTATCATATTATAATATATTAAAGATGAATATACTGACTCTTACTGTAGACACAGTAGACCCAATCATAGATATGATATTCCAAGACGTGTAGTTTTGTCGTTGTGTGGAAAAGGTAAGATAAACTCCAAAAAATATTGAAGAAAATGGGATTTTTAAGAGTTTAGAATTTATTTCCAACCCGTAATTAATGGATATCACAAGATAATACCTCCTATAATAGCAAATGCTCAATATAATTGAGGTGTAAATTTAAATTTTATTCAAATCATCTGGATACCATCGTTACGCGTAAGGTTCATTAATTAGGCCATTAATGTCAACAATTGTATTAATTTATAACTCCTTGTTATCGTGATTTCGATTATACTCTTGTTTAATTTTTAATTATTAATTTCGATAAAATTACTTTTATATTATTTAAAAAAAGAAACTCTTTATTCAAACAGATAATCTTCTACTTAAAAAAAACCATAACTACCCAGCGTCTGGAATTTCTACGGTGGCCGGAGTGACAAGAACTCGGCTTATAAAGTGATTACGCCATCGGCGTGGTAACGATTTTGAATTTGAGATAAATAAAACTTCGTTTTTAATCTTAAAGTAAAGTAGAAATTTTTACCTAATTTTATACTCGTGTATTTTCAATCCCGAAACCTACACTGTTGGGGTGAAACACGATCAACAACTCGACAGCGGCGTAAATCTTTCCTACACTGACAACTTGAAATTCAGTGATACGAAGTCACAGAGTTAAACTTAGACATCTGCTATCTCGGAGTGTCATGGGTTGAGGATGGGGGATGGAGTTGGGTGGCTGTGGAAGAAGATATTGACAGCAAAATTTCTGACTATTTCCCAGTTAAATACTGGGCTGATATAAATAAATACAAGGAAACGCCGGGCAACCCAGATATTATAATAAATATAGAAAAGTTGAAACATGAAAAACCAACCCTTGAATATGCTATATAGTAACGTCCTTCACTTTCCTGCTCGTCGAGTCACTCTTCATCGGAAAATTTATGACGTCAAGTAATTTTATTTAAACAACAATTACCAAAGGTTATTAAGCATTTGACATAAAAGTTTTTTTGTTAATGACAATAACACAACTTCCACCAGTCAGACGTGATGCGTGCAACTTCAGGGCAGAGAAGACATTGAGGAATAACAAACTTTGTTAACTGTGTCAGTGTATGAACGAGCAGGTTATCTACATAAATAAAGAAGACGTCTGCTATGCCTCAATCATCTGCTCAGCTCTGCTCTGCTTTGTCACTGATGCTTTCAAATTTAATCCATCCGACTGCCATGAAGTTTGGGTGTATTATGAAAACGACAAGTCAGCAATCGAAATTTGTTTTGAAATCATGGTGATGGGAGTCGCTTATTTTAAGTATGACTTTCAACATGCGCCTAAGAAAGGGACGGGGCTGAAAGTGGTAAATCAAATTTCAACTTACTATAATAAATGGCGCTGCGATTTCGATCAAATTTGATTCGATTATTTCCAGTGACGCAAAAAGTATCTCTGTGGTGGTAAGACACGGCTACCATCACTAAGGGGTGGGGTTCCGGTACACTAAGAACAATCAAGATAGGTACTTCTATTAATTTTGGTATAGAAACGCTATAGTGAGAAATTCAATAGTAAATTACAAATCAGGGCACCACTATAATTGTAAATACTTTACAATAATATTTTTAATATGATTGCATAGGGCAATAAATTTAACTGATGTTATGACCATATTAAAAGAAAATTGTATCCCTGAACAGTAATGTAATAAGTTATGGACGCAGTTCATAAATACGTGTAAATAGTAAACAGTACGGAAGAGCAAATTGTCGAGTCAATCAACAGTTTACGTTTAGTTGATAACAGTATAACAAAGTATACTGATATATTTTCAACTATATACATATTGTGATATTCTCTTCATGGGATAGGACAAAAATTTTATTTAAAGAACAAATTTTAAACAGTTTGAAAATTTTATATTTATCAACTTTACAATGCTTACGTGAAACAATATCTCAGGGGATATTAGGTCTCTCGAGAAATGAAGTACGCAGTTACTGAAAAATAGAAAAAAATCATTTAAATTTATACAATCAGCACAATGAGCAAGTTTCACAGCTATGATGAACTTACCCAAAATTATTGGGCCTACAAATATTCAACCTCACGAATGTTTCCGCGTCTCTCTGTCTTTAGTGCGTCTTGCAGGCTTTTTTACATCGAAGAATGTTGTGTGATCCAGATCCAACTCCTCGTTCACTCTCTCTCCACCGAGTAATCTCGTCGTCCCTTCTGGCTGCCTCTCCTCCTCTGATCTTTCTCCGACTGATTCGTCCGACTGGCTTCCTCTCCTCTATCTCCCGGACTGAATCGTCGTCCCTTCTCTCCGACTGAATTCGTCTCCCCTCTCCCCCCAACTGCTCTCTTCTCATCTTTCTCTCCGACTGCCTTTCTCTGCTTCCCAACGTCTCCTTTTTAACGTCTCGCCCCGGGAGTTCCCCGCCGCCTGATCTCACTACAAAAGGCTGGGGTTCCCCTCAGGATTTTACACACGCCCCGTAGGAGTTCCCCGTTGGATTCCCCTGCGGGGCATTTTTACACACGTCCCGTGGGAATTTCCCGCGGGGGTTCCCCTCTTTTAGCCAATTTTACATTGTTTTTAGCCTCTGTTGTCGCACACAATACTTCCTTCATTGTAGGCCCAACTGCACTTCACAATGACACTATATAACCAAAATCAGAAGGTACGTCCGTTTTTACATTACAATATATATATTGTAATGATTACTTTTGGTTCGGGTTAGTTTTCATTTAATTATATATAATATGATACTGACAGGGAATATTAAAAAGGAAATAAAAGTTTAAGTTAAATTATAAGTTTTAATCTTAATAAACATCAAAATCATTTACAAAGTTTTAGATATCTTAAAAGAAGGACAATTGATTAGATTTAGACTCTATCTCAAAGTTTCACAGTGGAGTGAACGAAAAAGCTTAATTTGTTTCCTTTATGGCAATAGGCCTGGCAAATGTGAACTCTTAAAATCCAAAATAGGTACGATACCGATAAATACATCTGTTTCTTTGTGCTTCGTCGTATGATGGTTAATTGGTGGCTGCGACAAGATCATCCCGTATTCTCCTTCCAGGCGGCTACCACAATAACTTCCAATCAGCAATGACCGGCCTCTCCATATCCCAACTTCATCTCCCTCGTGTCTCCCAAGAACTTCTCTCTCTGCTCTCCCGACAAACTATTTTCTCAGGTCTCACAACGACTTTTTTAACATCTCTCTCCGGTCTCCCGGAAAATTCTCTCTCACTCCTTTAACTCAATCTCTCACGAATACTCAGTGGGCGGCTACATATACTTTAACCCATCAATTAGCTGTTGTCCACCAAAGTCTTATATTGGCTTGCAGTTGGGGAATTGCAGCCAGTTGGAAAATTTCATTTTGTAGGGCCTAAATACTGCAAATGTTACGCATCTTTCCGTAACATTCCAAATTTTTCACGGACCTATCTTTTTCCAGCAGTTCTTCTAATAAGCTACGGCAACTTCCGGTAGCATCCCAAATTTTCTACGGCCTATCCTTCTCAATGGGATCCTCCCGCATTCAAAAGGAAGGGTAGGTCTCTTGTCCTTTGGAATGTGCTCTGCTACCCCCCAGAAAAGCCAAGAAAATGGATGTACTTTATTTACATTTTACACGCGTGTATTTAATATCTATTACAATATATATATATATATATATATATACGTGTGGAAATACAATTACTGGAAATAGTTTTGAGCAGAGATGGGCAAACTACGGCCTGCGGGTCAATTGAGGCCCGCCGAAATATTCTATCCGACCCGCGTGACATTATTCTTAATCTGACGAATAAAAAAGGAATACATACAGCCTATTAAAAAACATTTTCGTCTTTTCTTCTCTCTGTTTTTAGAAAAGCAATCACACTTTCATTCTTCACATTCTCCTTCATAATCTTTCAGACATTAATAGGGTTCAATATCACAAAAATATAATAATTTTGTAAAATGTATCATTGTTATTGTAAAAAAATTATAATTTCCCGCCAATTTTTTCCTTTCCTTTGGCCCCCTCTTTAAAAAGTTTGCCCATCACCTGGGATTTTTCCTGGTTCACGGTCGTGACGTTCGCCTACAACACCGCCAAGCAAGAAACAACGGGATTCACACAATTTTTCCTGGTTCACGTTCGCGAGACAGAAACAACAATGGACACGATATTACCTTTCAATCCCGACGATGTGAATGACCCTTACATTGGTCACTGAGTAACGAGGGCCGATGAATCCCGACAACTAGCCCGCATACGTACGCTCCAAGCTCAAGAAAAGGACCGACAACGATACGAGGCAAGACATCGTCCAGTTTTGTACCAACCAGGGGATCTAGTCTGGATCTTTACTCCTATTCGCAAAGTCGGCCTCTCTGAAAAGCTCCTCAAACGGTACTTTGGTCCGTACCGAGTGTTACGACGTTTATCCGACGTCACATAAGAGGTCGAGGATTACGATCCTAATTCGAGACACAGAAAGAGCCGTCACACCGTCCACGTACTGAGGATGAAGCCATACCACGACGACGACGCGGATTTTTACGGGGACGAAGATGTAGGAATGACGACTGCCAGCCCAAGACCAGGAAGAATTGGATCAACGACGAGATCTAGAAGACTGAGGGCAGTTCAGAACTAACAGTGAGACGCTGTTTTTTCAAACAAGGGAGAAATGCCACAACTCAAGACCTGCAGTGATGGCAGAGAGCTATAGAGCCGGACTGCAGAAACGTAGACTCGGGTTCGAGTCCCACCCGACGCAACTATTTTTATTTGTTCACTTCATTTTCATTGTTTGTCTTCACTTTCTAGTATTTTCTGTTTCGATAATGTTCTGCTTCTGGAATATTCCATGAATGTATAAATGGGACTGGATTCCAAATCGGAGTCAGTCTTACGCAGTACGAGTTTTGTACAGTACTTTGCCGTTCAATAAACGCATATAACCTCTTCGTGTGTGTGTGTTATTGAATCTCACAATCCCTCAGAAACGTGACAGTATATACACCATTGAAGCTAATATTGAATGTAAACAGTTTGGTATTGGTGTAACATATCACGGTATTTATATTAAAGGACTTACTGATAGAATAAAAAGGTCTTTTAGGGAAACATGGATGTAATGAAGTACAGTTAGCAGATACACCGATAAACAAATCCAGTCAATTAATCAGATATATGAAAATAGGATGAATATAAATGAAGAAAAACAATTTTGCTAATAATATTAAAGGTGTACAACGTCATGTGCCATATATATTGCAGTAGGATAAGGTATCAGGTTATATTTACAACTTAAGATTTAATAATAAAACTAATACGTCTCTTTCGGTATATATAAAACAATTGAAACATTATCTTGATAATATAAAAATTTTAAATATACATTTAATTGTTTTTAAAACACGATTACTTGAAGTTATTTATATTTAACAATATGCTGATTATTTAATTAATGGAAGAGATTAGGGAGGAATGTCAGGTGTAGTATATGCTCACTATTGGCTGCATCCTTGTCTTACTCCATTCTTGATTACGGCTTTCTTTTCTTGAGCTTCTATTCTAATTACTGCTGCCTGTCTTCCGTAGAGGTTATGTATAAAGGTTTGTTAAGAACATATATTTCAGTGTTGTAAAAATTGAATATCAATATAGTTGTGAAAATCAAATGCTCCTGGGTTGTTCGATTAAAAATGTTTAGAGGACTAAAAAAGGTTTTTGAAGTTTTATTGAAAACATGTGGAGTTAGCCAGTTAAATGAACCAATATTTTATTACAACGTGTGATTAAGATAACATTAAATTTTAAATGTTGTAAATTGCACGACATCCCATAATAATAGTAAAAGTTTTATAATTAATTAAAAATTCATCATGTCTTTTTACCAAAACACGGAATGAACATAATGAAGAAAAAAACCAACAAAATATTTTCTCTTTCGTTCTAAACCCAGTTTTAATAACCCACACTT
This sequence comes from Eucriotettix oculatus, assembly GCA_034510155.1. Taxonomy (NCBI): domain Eukaryota; kingdom Metazoa; phylum Arthropoda; class Insecta; order Orthoptera; family Tetrigidae; genus Eucriotettix; species Eucriotettix oculatus. Next base: position 262,258,820 of record CM067376.1, on the reverse strand, counting down.
GTGCTGCATCAAACGATAACCCCTAATACCTCAGTCGCTCCAATTTATTTTCCTTCTCAAAACTTATTTATGGGTAGGTAAACCAGATCTTTGTAGTGAAGGGAATGAAAGAAGTTGTTATAGTTAATGTTAAGATGTAAGTAATTTTAAAGGACATAAATTGGTAGTACAGAAATGAATAAGTAACGTCTTATTGAAGATCGTAGGTTTTCCCGGCTAATTGAATGAATATATATTAAAACCCCTAGTTACAAGTGCATATTTAATCTCGGATTCTAATGGAGTCTTATTGGCAATCATCCGTGGCTGATACGCGTGCATAATTACAAAGCAACTATTTTGTAGTGAACAACTTAATGCATATATAACTTGATTGAGATGTTTAATATGTAAGGGCAGAACAAATAATCTCTTTTCTGTAAGTCAACATTTTTGAATTCGGCAATTGTAATTAACGTTTATGCTGTCCTGAGTAGAACATTTCTATATTTTTTAAATATAATCACTAAAAATATTTAATTGGTTTAGAACAATCTTACGTGATTTGAGTTATTTTTTCTCTGATGACCAGAAAGGAAAATAGTTTTAAACATTCTTCGCGCTTGCAATGCAATGGCTGTTATTCTAAAAGATTTTTTATTTACCTCTTATAAATTAACCAGAAAATAGCAGTCCTACATGGCGTAGAGATGAAACTTCAATTTAGAGGGGAGTGCGTTGCGATTATTACTCCAGGAAATTGGCTCGGTAATTTAAGAGGCAAATCGATGCATTTTAACAGAGTAGCACAGAAGAGGATTTCGTAAGCTTCCAATCAGCAACGTTTCTGTGTATCAAGAGGCAACTTTCACTTACACAAAATGAGAAGCACTTTCTGACTGCCTACGTACCATAATATAATTTTCAATTAAGGGCAGATAGGTTAGAAATATGACAAGAAACAGCAGTATTCAGTATTATTGCATTGATTCCTCTCTTTCCCACTTCATTCCAGGCTTCTGCACCTCCTCCCCAACCTACCTCGATTTCTCCAAATCTCTCTCTTTCTTTCATTTTTTAAGGGAACCATCACAACTCACTCTCTAGATTCAGATTTTTAAAATTTTTCGCTCGTTATAGGTATTAGAAGTTTCAGCGTTATATTAAAACTTGCAGTAAAGCTTCTTTTACGATAAATCAAAATAATAATATTATTTTATATTTTCATGTTATTTTTTATTCTAACAAAACTGTTCTGGTCTTATATAGTTCAATTTTTTCTGGCATTTCTGTTACACAGACTTGTTAATGTAACTTCAGAGAGTACGAACTTTAGATAGTAAATATGAGAATATTTAGACCCTTGCATGAACCTAAAATTCGAGTCATAAAAGGCAGTGTTTCTGAGACATTTTATAAAATTTTTCCTCATCATAATCAGGGTCACTCTCAAATATGATGTCTCCAAACTGTGGTGTAACTCTTGTTTAATCTGAGAATGTATTTACAATAATTAGTAAATTATAAAAGAAAGAATAGTTAATTTTAATATAATTAATTTAATCATGATGATAAGATCGAAACTGTGGTAATAGAATATAAAATTATTTACAAAAGAATAATATAACTCAAACTAACAGTTTCAGTAAAATTAAATTTACGAATAAATGTATTATCAATTTGGCTATGTCGGTAAAGCAAAAAGAATCTATGCAGCTCCTAAACGGCTGCTCCCGGGAACGCGGGTAAAAAACGATATTAATCAAATAAAAACAATCGTGAATCAAACGAGAATGGTTCTGTACTCCCACCAGAGGAATCTCCTTTCTCGAAACGTGCAGAAACTAAATTTTATACATGTTTCTTGTTCTGCCACTGCTTCGTCTCTCCGTAGCGTCTCTCTCAGGCAGACTCTCTTCACCGACTGTCCAAAAACCATACGCTCTAGGCAATAAATAATGTCGTAAACTGCGAGGTTTCACCCCGACTTGACCTTGACGTCCCTCCCCGCTTTTCGTCCTGCAGTACCCGACTCGGTAGAATATTAATCTAAATTATTTTTGCTTTACCGATTCAATGTGGGGGACATGAGTCACCACAAAGCTGATCCAAGGAATGCAGTCTTCATTAAAGTTACAACCCAAAACTACATGAACTCAATTCATATTAGTTGCCATTCAGAGCTGCATTCCTTAAATGTTCATGAGTAATGTGTTGTAGATCTGATTTGGATCTGAAGTTGTTAGTTGTGACCGTCGACGACTATTCAACGGAGGATAACGGAGAGTGACAAGTCTACAACTAGACAAAAATTACAGAAATGTATAAAATTATTGCAGATGTAATCGGAGATAATTTCAATTGACTATTAAACACACCGTTCACTGGTATGGATTATGGATTCCAAGGCGTATTTGAAAATGTCTTCTCTCTTTCATTAATGATGAAGAAACGTCTTCAGTTAGCACACGAACTAAACTTCATTGACAAAAACATCTGTTCAATGAGTCATGTTAATAAATAACTGGAAATCGAATTCGATTTCCTTGCGTTCTTTTAAGAAATCTAAAAAAATACTGCCACTACAGTGAAAATAACTTAATTTCTCTATTTTGAAGAAATTTTAATTATTTCATAATCACATTTCACATTAAATCAATTAATAAATATAATTTAAAATTGCAATCTACACATTAACAAAAATTTCTGTGTAATGAATGTATGTAGCATTTGCCATTTTATTTTATCAGTGGCGATATACAGGCTGAAAAATTCCCCATTTTGGCAATCAGGCGGGATTAACAAGTACGCCCGACGGAAATAACATCAAGACGCGACATTGACGACCCTGGCGAGTTAAATCCACAGTTTTTCGGATTAAGGAAAATTACCTGAGCCCATTTATTTGACACGGGTAATATCGAAGGAATCATCTCCCTCCATAAATTTTGTAGAAGAACCGCGCGCCAAGCTGGACATTTGATGGAGGCTGGGGGTCATGTGATCTACCATCCATCTCATGGTAGGAGGTATGTGAGAGTTGACCTAGAGAGATGAAGAGACAGAAATTGATCAGTCCAGGAATGGAAATTGAGCCTTTCTTGAATGGAACTTGTAAGTAAGAAAATTAGTTGAGAAATAATATTTGGAGGAAGAGGAACAGGGTGAAAAGAATCTTTGAAAGAGAGTAATTCAGGAATGAACTTTCAAGCAGAAAAATGGTGAGGAATGAGAAAATTTTGTTCTGAATCTTGAGGCAAACTGACAGAGGACGGCGAAATGTGAAATCCCGGCCACGTCAATTGCTGATGTCGAGGAAGGAAACCACGCTGTGCGAGCTACCGTAATTCTCAGAATACACTCTCAGGTAATAACGCAGTAGTCAACAGAGGAAGGAACTACCCCAAAACACGGAGACACAGAAGGCAGACGCGCAAGTTAACCGTCTGATTTCCTGCCGCACGAAAAGTCCACAAAATGACCGTTGAATAGATAGAGTCTCACAAAAATAAATTTGAGCTAGCCGTGGAAATTTTGTACTAATTGTGATTACAGTTAATAAATTTTAATTTGTTTTTAAATCTAGCTTAATAAATTGCATATGATTTAAATTAAAATTCATATTACCATTAATAACAATATACCTGATATTTATAAAGCGAAACAAATGAATTTTCGGCTGAACGCAAAACATGAGACTTACTCTGATGATATCACGGGCAGCCAATAAAAATAAATTTGTGCAAGAAAACACACAATTCGAAATTACCAAAGACTAAATGAGATCTGACAGTAACATGTAAATAAATATGCATCTTTTACGGTAATTACAAATTCGTAATCTCTCCACTTCATTATTTGGCAGCTTGCTCATTAATGTCCAGAATCAACGTCCACGGTATGTTTTGATCTGCGTTATGGACCAAAAATTGTAGGTATGGGGAGGATAACATCAAACAACCAAATGCTTTGAACACAGACCGAACGCAGATTCTGGGTTGAACCTACTACACTAATTTTCACGAAAACTGAGATGTATAACATATACTTGTTGGTCATATGCAACCCTTCCAGTTAACCTACCTTGCGCAAGTCATTTCCGTATAACTACCATTCCTCACATCCTCCTTAATCTGCTTAGCTTATTCCATCCTTGGCCTCCCTCTTCTGTTCTTACCCCACACACTTCCCTCTAATGCTAATTTTACAAGACCCTCATATCTTAAAATGTGGCCTATTAATCTATCTCTTCTCTTAGTCAACGTCCTCCATATTGTTCCTCTCTGCCCTTATTCTTTTAAGAACTTCCTCGTTAGTGATTCTATCCACCAATCAGATTTTCAGCATTCTCCTATAACACCACATTTCAAAGGATTCTATTATTTTCCTTTCTGCAACTCCTATCGTCGTCCACACTCCATATAAACATTTTTAGCAAATAATTCCTAATATTCACGCTTATATTACCCTAAGTAAATTCCTCTTTTTAGCAAAAGCCTTCTTTGCCTGTGCTACCCTACTGTTTATGTCTTCTATACTTCTACTAACCCTAGTTATTAAGCTTCCCAAGTTGCAGAATTCCTTAACCTATCATATTATCCGTTCCCTTTTCTTTGTTATTCCACTGTTTCCCAAACTACACTCCATTTCCTCGGTTATCCCTCTATTAATTCTTATATTGAACCCTCTCTCTAAGACCCCGTTCATGCCATTTATTATGGTTTCCAAGTCTTCTTCTGACTCCCCTAATCGTAATATCGTCGGCGAAGCGTAGACTTTTTATTTATTCTCCTTGAAGTATGGTTCGTTTTCCATATTCCTTTTTAAATTTCTTCAGCGTATTTTAACAGTATATAAGTTCAAACAGCATGGGCGACAGACAGCATTCTTGGCTTACTCCTTTCTTGAATAAGGTTTTCTTTTCTTGATCTTTTATTTTAATTACTGCTTCCAGCCTTCTGTAGAGGTTATGTATAAGCCTCCTTCTCGATATTTTATTCCAGTGCTCTTCAAAATCCTTAATACTGTGTCTCAGTTCACATTCCACAAATGCCATAAACGTAGGCCGGATTTTTCTTATCCTGTCTTCTAAAATTAGTCGTGAAGTCAATATTGCTTTTCTTGTTCCTATATTCTTCGTAAAACCAAATTCATATTCTGCTAACTCGCATTCTATTTGACGTTCCATCCTCCTATAAAATATATTTAATTATCACTAACTCTTTCATACAAACGTATGTACACTTTGCACGTTTTCCACAAACCCACAAATAGCAAAAGAAAAACGCGTGAGGATGAAGTATGTACGTCATGTCCATATAACTGGTTGCTCTCGAATATTCTGGCAGATTCACCGCGCCACGCCAACAAAAGTGACGTTACCCTTTGACGCCTTATAAAAGAATAGCCAATCTTTCCGGTTCATTACTATTCATACTGGAAAATTCCTATATTTTCAACCGAATCACACATGTAGAATAAAATTTGGTATAGCCACAGCATTATTCTACAGGACCAATCACAATATCCTTCACAGTTTATTACACAATTTCCCCAGAAGAGCCAAAAGGAAAATCACTAAACAAATAGCATTCTGTACTCCACCTTATATCTATCTCCCTTGCTTAGGTATACACATAAAATACTAAAACCAGTTTCCCTTGGAATAAAAGTGTTTGCTGCAACATTAGTAAAACCAACACCCGCATTATTACATATAACATATCTGATGTTATATATTCAACTCCTTGTGAGTTTGGGCTTGCTGCCGACAGGGAAGCTCACATGAAAATCTCGATCAGCGTTTTCCTTTTAAAAATATTTATACACACTGCACAGAAACACTCTATTCAAATCTAAAAATTATATAAACAATATACTGTAAAAATATATACGATTAAAGATCAGAGTCTTCTCAGGTGGTTCACTACCGCCAATTCAGAAAATGAAGCAATAAAAATCCAATGATAAAATTGCATATAATGTAAAATTAATGTTAAAAATATGTTGGGTCACAGCATACTTAAAATTTACTCAAGTTTCTTTATATTCGAGGGTCTCCTTTCTTCATCGTGTTGTGAAAAGGAACAGGGATTTTTAGAAGTTTCCAAAAACAGTGCTATAATTTTTACTGCGTATGGATTAAAGAGCGAAATAATATTGTTTCAGTGCTGAAGATATTGTGAAAGGTTTTAGCTTCCAGTTTTTCTCGCAAAGTCCTCAACAGTTTGAATGTAGCGAACGTAGCGATGAATCTGGTGGATTCGTAGATGACTGTCCCAGGTAAGCGGTATCAGGCCGCCAAATATATTTTTACCTAAGGCTTAAAACAGCATTTATATCAACTTTTCTCTGCTTTTGTCAGTTGATCGAGAACAATAAACTTAAAAATTAATTTTCATCAACAAATATTATGACTAAATCCTGATCAATGTCCACTGTTTTACTGCGTGTATCCGATCCACAAACCTGCCTTTTCAACGCACCATTTCAATCTGACTTAATCTGTGTTAATATGTCGTCTATCTTGTCCTCACTGTAAGTCAGCCAATAATAAAATTTCGTTCTGGTGAAGCATAATTTCGGTGACATTTCATGTCAAAAAATATCGTTAGTAGTCATATCATTTACGTCAAAAATGTCGTTAACACTGTATACATGTTGTTGTGGTATTCAGTCCTAAGACTGGTCTGATGCAACCCTCCATGCTAACCTATCTTGCGAAGGCCTTTTCATTTCCTTATAATGAGCACAACCCACATTCTTACTAATCGAATTAACGTATTCCATCCTTGGCCTCCCTCTTCTGTTCTTACCCCATACACTCACCTCTAATGCTCATTTTACTATACCCTCGTGTCTTAAAACGTGGCCTATTAATCCTATTCTGTTTATAACTTGCTCGTTTGTGATTCTATGCACCCATCTCTTTTTCAGCTTTCGCCTATAGCACCACATTTCAAAGGCTTCTATTCTTTTCCTTTCCCCAACTCCTATCTTCCACGTTTCGCGCCCATATAATACCACACTCCATACGAACATTTTTAGTAACACATTTATATTACCCGTAAGTAAATTCCTCTTTTTTTGCGAAAGCCTTCCTTGCCTGTGCTATCCTACTCTTTATACATACTGTTTAAAAAATAAAATGTGACAATATAATTAGTTCTTAAAATAAAATGTGTCATTTATTTAATTAAAATTCGTAAAGAATTATATAAGCAATATCTGTTAATTATAAAACTACTCATAAAATCTTTTAACTCTGTTTCTCATCACTTATAAACTTTCAGATGTTTTGAATTATTTATCATTAGTACAAGCGTAAACTCCTTTCACCCTGGACCAGTAAGACTATTTCATTTAGTACAATAGTCAAAATTTGTCTCAAATATACAAGAAATTGAACAATCGACTATGATGCACATGTGGCTTGTAGACAGTAAAATTATTGCGTATCATATATTGAACTTATTCATTTAAAGTCAGCTCACGGAATAACTTCATTTATATTTGGAAGGTCTGTGCAGCTGTCACTTGAAATAGACAGAATTCATTAGGTTTACTACATTAACGAAGAATCTATCTTATCCCTTTCCCTGAAGACGAAAGGCGTCTTTTACTGTTCTAGACGATGCATTCTTCCTTCCTTTTATAATAAACCGTACAAACAATAATCAAACTAAAAACTTATCATTGGCCAAATTAAGATTAAAGATAAGAAATTATAGTAGCAGACTAGTGATGAGTTTAATTTCAAAATGATGCTGCCTGTAACAAAAAAAAACTTATAAACTGGTAATAATTCAACTCCTACACAACCGATAGCCACATATTCGCCAGTTGTTATGAAGGTTAAATTGGAGGAGTAGCTCCGTATTTTATAATCATACATGTCCTACTGGAATATTATTACTCATTTCAAGCAATACCAAGAAGGGATTATTATTATTTAAAGAAACATACCAGTTAGAAATATTGTATTGTGCATCATAGTGATATACATATGTGTTGCGAGTTGCATCACCAATGCGCACTCAATTTATAATGGTGATTGCTACTTGTAAAATTGGAAAAACACGAGTCTTAATTGTAAAAAGGTCAAGTCTGTATATTATACGGTATGATTATATTTCATTCAAAAAGACAGATCGTTGAAAATATTCTCAGCAAATTACCCTCTTTTTTTAATAATTTACAGTTTTTACATGGATAACGACAGACCTGAAGAAAATTTAAAACTTTAGATACATATCGTTTATGTTTTCTTGTAACGGTCTCATATCACATAAAACACCAAAAGAATATAGAGCAATCCGCCATTGAGCTCTGCGCAGCGTTGTCTGTTCAGAGATTCCCTTGGCAGATAATGCAGTATGCTAACGATCTGTTTACTGATAATGGAGCCTATTTCCTCGTGCAAATAGATGGAACGTTGGCCCGGAGAAGAGCTATTGCTATGCTGCGCAAATACATAGAACACTTTGCATTTATATCGAGTTACTTTCTGTATTATCGACATGACGAAGGAGGAACAACTGCAAACTTAAGGAAAGGATTTTAAAGGCTTTCAACAGTATATATATATATAACTTTTGCAATGTAGAAGTCAGAAAATTACTAAATAGTTAGCATACTGTCCTTTAATTGCTCTTCTAACTACAACCAGCTGATAATGACGCAATGATCTACGCCAACAGAATCAACTAGGCGTAAGTTAAGTAAACAGAATAATTATTTCCTAACTAATCTTTGAACTTAATAATTTTTCGATTACTTCAACTTAATATTGCGTAATAACATGAGTCATGTCCCAGGGCGTGGAAGATAATAGTAATAATTAAATTTGGGGACGACATTAATTGTACATAAGCATTCAAAGTATCACACATTTATCAAATTCATAAAACAAACTAAACGAAATTAAGAAATCATATAAATTATATTGCTATTATAGAAAAATTGTTTCATGCGTAAAATATTATACAACGAGTATTTTAACACTTAAAAAAAGTTCTGCTGAAATTAAGTAAATGTCAGTCTTATTCTAAGAGAACACTGTGAATTATATCTTACCAATTTGAAAGAATTGACCGTTATGCATAATTTTAGCTTGAAATTATTTTACGAAGGAGTTTAAACTAATTGTATTTTTTTCAATTGTAAAGACGTTTTAATACTTTGGTAAACAATTGAAATGGCTAAAATGGGTAAAATATGACTTAATCGGATAAAAATTTGGCAGAAATTGCAATATTAAGTCAATTTCTTATGGACGACGTTAAAGATCATGGATAGAAGTAATGAATGTTGGTGATAATATTCTGTTTGGAAGAAAAAGCGTAAAATGACTTACAATAGGATAAAGAAAAGAAGTACGAAAGTATGATGTAAATATCACTGCAACTGTTTAAAGTGTAGACGCAAAAGTGTTAAAATGATTTGCAGAATTATAGTATTTAAAATACGATTTAAAAATCCAAAGTTGTAAAGGTTATCTACAGTTTAATAATATACACGTGGAAAATAAACAGCTAAATGTTATTAAAGATTATAGATGTTATTTTTAATTATTTAATGAAATCACTTTAAAATGGTATGATATAAATACTTTATTTAAATTAAATTAAAAACAATCATTTTAAAAGGGGTCCTGTGCGCTATAACAAATAAATAAATTCAATGCGTCGATTTTTAATCTCAGGGTGACTACGTGCAGCAGAGATTTCGTTCCCTTGATGAATATATTTTGTTTTCATTCGCCTCTTGATGCAGGTTACTGTGTTTGAATTTTAGACCTTCTGTCTGCCAGTGGAAAGTGGGATGAACTCGTAATGCCGGTGATTGAGGAAATCTCTGGTTTTTCTCCTTCTTCCCTCTAGCTTTCCTTGTTCTTAACACTTTCTCACTAAAGAGCAACAATTCAACTCTTATGTTGCACTCTCCATTGCTCTGCCTCCTCGACTTCTCAACGTCTCACACCATACTCAATATTTTTCGACTCTTCACCTTGCAGCTCAATTCTGTACATCCCTACTCCAAGGGAAAACGCTATCCCACGTGACGTCTGTTCCGTCAATCCTCGTGAGCCCTCTGTCGGGCGCTTAAAATTTTCCATGACACAGGGAATAGTGTTCTTTGGAAAATTTGAAGGCGAATGCTCTTTCAGACAAAAACAAGCTTAACGTTATAAATACGCAGACAGGCATGGCTCCCGACCGTCAGCCTGGCTGTCGTATACTAAAATAAAGCCAAATATCTTGGTATGACACTAGATACCAAGTTAAGATGGAAAGAACACGTAAAAAAGAAAAAAGAAGAACTCAACATATCGACAGTATAGGTGGCTCATTGGAAGATATTCCAACCTGTCTTTATTTAACAAAACTTTGGTGTATAACCAAATTATTAAACCAACCTGGTCGTATGGTATACAACTATTGGGATGTGCAAAAGAAAATAAAACCAACGAAATACAGACATTCTAAAATAAAGTTTTACTTGCCACGATGAATGCCCTATGGTACATTAGAAACGCTGATATCCATAAAGTCCTTGGCATTCCAACTGTCAAAGAAGAAATTAAAATATTTGTGGGCAAGAACGAAGAAAAGCATGAAAACACAAATTCTTCAGCTCTCGGACATTAAATACCTGTTCAGAAGACTCAAGCGAAGGAAACCATTTGAATTCGTATGAGTGATAATTTACCAAATAAACCGCGCTGCGTGAGCATAAAATAAAGTCGTAGGACAACAATGAAAACTAAAGGATTTCATTGGACTAATTAAGCTAATAAGTTACTATATATAAGAATTATCAAAGTAAAACTAAAGTTTGGTCTCTACAGACCAGTTTTAGTTAGGGAGGTGGTTTTTAGTGGGTAAAAATCACACACACCTGCCCACGCAAAGAAAAAAAGAATAACCTGGCTGTCGCTAGTTATAATGTTCTTGTTAAAATTTCATATCATTCAAAATTCCATAAATTTGGATAAAATTGCGTTCCAATGTTATGATGAATGTACAATACGTGAACGAGGGAGCAGAAACTGTGTGAAAAAAAGTTCGGTACTCTATCTACTCGAATGAACTTGAATTTCTGAAATATTTTGAATTAAAGAAATACTTTAATATTGCTAGGTAAGTTACAAGCCTTGATCCTATTGAGAAGTTAGAAACTACCTGATTTAACTAATAAATTATCTACGGAATTACTGCCGATTTTTATTAGCAAATATTTATTAATTACCGGTGTCAAATATAGATTCCTAATCATAATTGTGTAATATATAAAATAAGAAAATGTAATAAGATTTCTTAAACGGACTGGCGAGGAAGGATTTAATGTGATACATTAGTACAGAAAAACACGTTTTTACATACTATGGACTACCATTTCTTGACAGTGTGTTCACCGCCTCCCCCAAATAGCCTCTCCCTTTATTAAAAAATTAGAGCTCCTCCTTCATACATATATACTATAGCAGTGTCCCCTACTAATTCTTGACATAAAATGATTGTTATTGACTATCCCTCCTCCTCACGAATCAAGAGTTTACTAATTACTAATAGTAGAGCCTAATATGAAAGGTCCTAATTTTTTAAAATTAGGTAACAACAGCTACGAGTGTTGTGACATGGCTTAGTGATTTTTTACATTTCTACTGGCCAATTCAGCGCTTGAGTATAACAAGTGAGTTCAGACATACATTACGTTACGCGTGAAGGTATATTACTAAACTTGGTCACGGCCATCCTAATCGCAGTAGTGATAACCTGATATTAAACTATCTAGACTTGGTTAAAAAATTCCAGACGCAAAACCGCGGTATAATCGTGCTGTGTAGAGAAGGGTAAGGATAAAGGTCTCCCCCGAGGACGACCCAGAACCCGAATACGAAAATGGCATTGCAAATCTTGATGAACACAACAAAAAAATTAGATGTTGTCAGAAATCATATTTCTGATCAATCGTCGACAATCAGTCAAAGGCCACAACCTCAGACGTTATCCGACCAACAATTTATGAATGGAAATAAATTCCAGGAGGCCGAGAAATTTGAACAATTCCACATTATAGCTTCAGGGAAAATAAAAATTGGTAGAAACCCTAAGAGGAAAGAGAAAACCAGTTTTGACATATTAACGGAAGAAAATACGGGGAAACTGTAGAGAATAGAAAAAAAGCTTCAAGGTCATAACCTAACGCACTGATGGGCAATCATAACAGTTCAAGAAGCGATAACAAGTCGTTCTGAAGACATGAAAGAACTATTTGAAATAGCAAATACCTGCATTGCAAAGATATTATAACTCAAAAACGCAAGAATTGGTTTAGACAGAATTGACATTTTAATATGTGATCAGAAATTTATTTTAAGATGGAAAGTGCAAATGCAAATGCCATCGAAAGGCAGGAGCAGGAATTTGAAAACTTTCTAAATGAATATGACATTGATATTGCTTGCATTAAACCAAGAAAACATTAAATTCAGAAATCGAACATGATATGATATGGATGGAGCAATTGTAATAAAATCCATTGTCCCCCATAAACAAATCACAGACATCATTCACACGAAACTTGAAGTAAATACATTATAAATAAAAAGCAGACGATAAAGAATGTTAATAGCATCTGCTTACAACCCAACATCAAATATCATATCAGAAAGAGACATAAAAATTATACTGATTCTAAAAGAAAAGGTTATCTTTGCTGGAGACCTAAATGAGAAACATAAAGACTGAAACTCAAGAATAAATTATTAAAATAGTAGAAAAATAAAAAACACTCCCTTTCATACAAGGTTTAGCTCCTTTTACCAACAAATACACCTGTAAACTCACAAGTATCCCACTTTTCCTCCTTGGCACATACAAAAAACCCATGTCGATCTATCTCTCACAGAGTATAACAAGTCCAATTTCTCTCAAGAAGAATGGAACACAAAAATTCACAGTTCTAAGCCTCAAGTTCAACTGCTTCGACCGCATTTTCATCGACGGCGCCAAGAACGAAGGGAGTCAGCAGTGTCATCATCTCCTCTAATACCCGTCGGTCAGTGACACTTAGCCCCCATTCTTCCATCCTCATTGCAGAAACCTACGCCTGCATAGACCACTGCTCTTCGTCTCCCAAAATGAACCACTGAATCCTCTCTGACTCACTCTCCGCTTTGAAAACCATCGCCAATGAAGACAACTGCTAAGAGCCATCCGCCATCATCACTGAAGATCTACAGAAGCTCCTAAAAACAGGAAAGAGAATCGTATTGGCCTGGATCCCAGCACACTAACCAGCTAGCAAAAACCGCCACTCGTCTTCCCCCCTCTCCTCTCCCTAATTACGTCAACACATACTCGGATGTATGGAAGCACACTCTTCCAAAAGTAGCCCATCTCTGGAAGAAAAACTGGTCGCGTCTAAAATAAAGCCCAACTGATAAATTAGTTGACAATTTCCTCGCCATCCTCCTCCCCGAAAAGGCATCCAGAAGAGATCATGAAGCCCTTTCTAGAGTAATATAAGGTCACTCCAAATTAACACACACCCAAATATATATATATATATATATATATATATATAAATATATTGGACTTGTTATACTCTGTGAGAGATAGATCGACATGGGTTTTTTGTATGTGCCAAGGAGGAAAAGTGGGATACTTGTGAGTTTACAGGTGTATTTGTTGGTATAAGGAGCTAAACCTTGTATGAAAGGGAGTGTTTTTTATTTTTCTACTATTTTAATAATTTATTCTTGAGTTTCAGTCTTTATGTGTCTCATTTAGGTCTCCAGCAAAGATAACCTTTTCTATCTAAGATCTCTGCGACACAGTCATCACCATGGAGCACTTTATAAACTCTTGCAGTAAATTTCTTGAAGATAGACACCGGGTCCTCGGAGAAGACAACCCAGACCAGATAAATCATTCACCAGACTACCAAGAGTCATCAGGTTCTTGAAAACAATTAATTGTTATGATGCAATATAACATGCTAAATATTCAGTTTTTGTAATCATAAGTCAGTTCGGTCGCTAATGACCTCGTAATTTATGCGACATTAAGTAAATAAATCAAATGTCAAAGGAAAAATTAATATGAAATCTGTAAAATGTAGCAGAAACATACAGAAACATACAGAAAGGAATTTTATGACAAGTACCAATAAAATAAACCGAAAGGAACTAGGAAATAGGATTGAAAATCTACATAATTGTTTCAATAAAGCATTAAAACAAACAACATATAAAGCAGAAAAAAAGATTAATTGAAAGTCAAAATAAATGACAAAAACAGACTCAGGAAGTTTGGCAAAAACGCAGAAATCTGGCAGAGAAAAAAGAACTAAGTAACTGACAAACAGCCTAATAAAAGAGTTTATTAATTATAAAGTCACAAAAGGGAATGAATTTATGGGAAAATAAACAAAAAAGATAACAGCGTATGGGACTAAACAAGGAAACACAAATGTCAAACCCCGCCTAGCCATCCTCTCAATATAAATAAGGCGAAACATTAGCAGACTCAATCGGACAGCCATGTCAGCCGATAGAACACGAAAACCTACATATAGAAGAAGCATCACATACCAGCGTGTTGAAGAATGAGCTAGATTCCTGGAGACAGTTCCTACTCTGACATATCCCAAAATGACAAATGAAATAGAAATTATGACCTATATCAAAATACTAAGATCAAATCACCTGGAGAAGCCAAAATATCTAATCAGCAAATGAAAAATCTCCAGCCATAAGAACTCTGCAAGATATTCAACGTAGCACAACCCAAACTAAACGCTCACCTCAACAATCCAAAAAGCTAAAGAGCTATTAGTTATCTGCCCACTGGAAAGGATAATTCTAGTCATCATTGAAGAATATCTTTTGAATAAGGACAGTTTGGCTTCAAAGAAAAAAAAGAATCTATAATTACCTTAAATTCAAAAACCTTAAAGTCAAAATCAACAGTCAAATATCGTCCAAGAAAATTGTCTACGAAGTGTAAGGCTTCCGCTTCCCTCCCCCTCGGCTCTTTTCTCGTCGCAATGCCGGCCCCGGCGCAACTGCATATGCAGAATTAATATATTGTAGTGTGCATTATCCCATTTACAAAATTATCGTTTTAAATATTTGGCAAGACAGCGTATGCTGGGGGACGCATCCCTTTGTTTTCGTCAAGGACTAGCGGCCAGATGTGAGAGGCGGGGGTGGCAACAGCGGTATGGTCAGGCAGCCAAATAGTTGCACAAAAAAAGGGGGCCACTAAATAAATACGCGAGGACACAAGGGTTTGGGGCGATGGAAGAGGAAGAGGGAAATGAGTGATGGCCAGGTGGAGTACTAGTAAGTCCGTCGGGGCTGACTTCCCCCTTCCTGGTTTTTCTCTTTTTTTTCTCCCCCCTTGGTCAATGGCCAAGGTAATTAATTTAAGACTCCTGCAGGCTGAGATGATCTTGAGCAGTTTGAGAGGTGTATGAACGGGGGTCAAAGACCTTAGGCATACGGTGAGAGTTGTTTTCTGATCCCATTGGACCAGTCTCAATACTGATCGAGGCACGGAGGCAGGTTTGTCGCGTTCCTACAACAATCCAGCCTCCCGTCATCAGAAGGGCGCAGGAGTAGTATTCACTAGCCCGGCCTGATGCAGGTTTTCTAGGGTTTTCCCTGCATCATCTTTAGGTGAAACACTATAGTCTGGGTCCCTAGCCAACCCTTGGCTACCATGCTCTACCTTCCACACACCCCCTTTTCCAGTCCCTTCCTATGCTATTAAAGGGGAGTTGCCTGCTTCAGGATCACCCTCATGTAGCCTTTTACCCGCCAAAAAAAAAAGGTTTGGGGCAGTCCTCGGAGAGAGATGGCGGCGTCATTTGAGTTGGAGGACGCCGCTAAAGGCGACGAATTGAAAATATTTTGTAATTCCTATGAGTGTTTAGTGTAAGTGGAGGGACGCCGACCTTCATCACCATCATCACCATTGGCACGTGACCGAAGTCGACAAACTCTCATTGTGGGCCGCGCGGAATCTTTGAGTGACATTAAAAATTGGGACACTGGTGAGATCCACCTATTGTTAAAATAATTTTCCCATGCATTGTCGGGCCCAATGTTTAATTAAGTGTTCTCTGCTACTTGGCCCAAAATCCCCTAAGAAAACGAGTTCATTTGTTACCGGAAAATGAAATTGTCTGAAACGTGTTATTAAATTTTAATGTTTTTTTTAGTTTGGAAATTGGATTTGTTCATTTAATTAATCCCACTGGTTTACTTAAAAATCAAATTAAAATTTATATAATAAAAGACTTATTATTACAATATATGTATCTCTAATAAACTAAACAGCAATCGCGAACCGCGAGATCCCGAGGGAGATGGCCAGCGCCGAGCCAACATGAGTTGTTGAGTCTAGCATGCAACTCTCAGAGGTCTTGGCTTTTATTAATTATTTTCGGGAGGGATGGTTTATTCAATAATTATACATGGGGTTAAAATATTAAACAATTTAATTTGTCATTTCATTCCCGGCCAAAGCTCTCTCCGACTCCACAATCGTTGGATGTTGCTCACATTCATTCTTACTTTAGCTCTACTCTAAGCTAAACCAAAATATTTACAACAATACTGAATTATACGAGACATGACAATGTTCAGTGGCACATGCGGTCATTGTGCTCACAACTACACGGAGTAAAAGGGATTAAGTGTGCTTACTATTTGAAGGTCTCGGTACGTCGTCCGTAGATTGTGCCCAGGCACATGCAGGGACACGAACGTGTGGTATCAGCTTGAGCAGGAACGGTTCTTGACACCTCTATTCGCTGTATAAATGTGCGTACCACCTTCGATCGCTCTTCAAAACTCAATTATCTCTTAGACCATCTGCTCTCACATTTCGACTTCTCGACCATTAATTGTATATTGTACTCCTTTCAAAACGTCACTTCACTCCTTCCGTTCTCACCAAACTGTCTCATTCCTCCTCAAAACATTTCTCCTCCGTCTCTTCCTAAACCAAACCATACCCTCTGTCTCAAAAAAAAACACACTGTCCTCACTTGCCGCTAATGACAATCTCTCCATCCACACAAAACAAGGTCAACGTCCGTCCCAGCTTCAAAACATCTGACCTGCCAAACACAATGACTCCTTACCCGTGGGTTGCTACAATGACCGACCACGCACAATTCTAAGTGGTGAAAATTATAACATGCCTGAAGGGTGAAATCACTTATTACAGCACCTCAAGGCTCTATGAAATTTGATGTAAATTCAAGAAAATGTAACTAAATCCTCACAACTGTTTAGGCGATGTACTAGCGAGGACTAAACCTATCAGGATCACACAGAAAGCCCCTGATTGGGCAGGATAATTCAATCGTGACTATTTAAACCAGCAGTTTTTGATTCGAAAGCACTTCATCTGAAGATGATGGCGGTGTCAGCCATGAAAACGTTGTGAACTACAAACGACATCACCCAACTCTTCATCCAGCATCTTCGTCGGGAAAATCTACGCTAACTACCATTCTTATTGTTACGTTCATATTTTTTGTTTATTTCATATAAAAACTTTTATCATAAGATTATTAGATGGTACAATAATTTCAGTATATACAATATTAAAATAATGTGTTGGTTCATATTCATAAATTTTTATTCGTTGATTTCGTCTAATAAATTTTGTTATGCACATGTACGAAACAACAGTATTAGTGTATTTTTATCTTTAAAAAACTCATAAAGGAAACTTGATTTAATTTTCTATGAAAGTTTAATACTGTCAGAACGAGATTTATGAAACCGAGTCCTTCCCACTATTAAAATACGGTAAGCAGACCGAAATTTCTTATAAAAATCAAAAGTAGCATTTATTGTAAAGAAAAATATTGGTAAAAGTGAATGCTTTATTAGATTGTATAACTGCATGTTTAATTCACAAACCATAAGTAATTCCTAATAAGTTTTAATCGATGAGTATTAACTAACGTCATTCTTAAATACAGCGAAAAGGCGATTTAACAACATAGAGGTTGAAGGCGGTGGTTGAAGTGAATGCGAAATAATGAGTAGCGGACTTGGTGTCCTTTAAAGTGCGCAGCTCTCAAGTTTCTTCCGTTGCGTGGCGTGGCGTAGTGTGTTTACTGCAGGATACAGAGACGATCCTTGTCGCCCGTCGCCCGTTTCCATATTCATAGCACGCCGGTGTCTCGTTAGTCGGTAGCCAAGTGCGGGGGCGTGTACCGACATCAAAGGCCTGCATCAGATGTGCAGCCGGCAGCGTCTCGTCTCCTCTCTGCCATGTTATTGAACACGGTCGGCCCTAACATGCTCGAGATTGCAGCCTGCCAGCGAGGAATCATGCCAACATCCAACAGCCCAAGTGGAACAGTAAACACCAAATCACTACTCTGAATGTCTTCTAGTCAATCATTATTCCTATTTTGTATCATAATTCCTAAACTCTCAAACTTATCGTGAGAATATTATTTGCTATAAAAATATTGTCATTTTGTTAAAACTACATCATAGAACTTTTGTTATTCAGGAAAACATACAGAAACATTAATATCTGACTCTTCTTTTAATTCAACATTACGAATTGAAATATTCATTCACAAAATTATTTACTTGGAACAGGCTTTTATTTCACAAATAAGACTTCATACTGTGATCAATTGGCACGCACGTGGTAATAAATGGCGTTCGACTTCACTTTAGTTTCCTTCTTTTACCACAGTATTTAATTCTGTGAATTTATTCCATGGAGAAGCTTTTAGACACAAATTGCTCCATTCCAAATTATTACGATAATAATTTTCCAAACACACGTTTCCCATCTTTAAAAATATGATTCAGTCGACCTCCTGTGGTCTATTGGCTAGCGTCACTGCTTCACCACACAGAGGTCCCGGGCTCGAATCCTGGCATGGGCTTGGATGTTTGTGCCGGATTGTGTTGGATTGCAGTTATTAATACTTGATAATTAGTATTTTCCCGCTAAAATAATTGTGTCATTTTTAATAATTTTGGAAGTGTAAATAAATTGCATCTGTTACTTAGCTTTTCTGCATGTGGGTGGCGACTCGCACAGAAGAGTTGCCTTTCCTTTTGCGAGAGGAGCCCGTTGAGAAGGGTCGGCCGTAGAAAATTTGGGTTGCTACCAGAAGTGGCCGTAGCTAATTAAAGAACTGCTGGAAAAACGGAAGGTCTGTGAAAAATTTGGAATGTTACGGAAGGATGCGTAAACATGAATTATTTAGGACCTGAAAATTGTCCAACTGCAAGCCAATAGAAGACTGTGGTGGACAACAGCAGATTGGTAGCTGAAAATTGTGTAGCTTCCGACCGAGGTTACGAGGGAAGAGGATTTTGAAAAAGCAGCAGAACTCGTCGGGAGACCGGAGAGAAAAGATTTAAGAGACTGGAGAATGTGATCGGAACAGCAGAGAGAGAAGATGTTGGGAGATGAAGTTGGGAATTTATGATGTGGAGAGGCCGGCCAATGATGGTCAAATACGAGAGTCAGCCCAGACGGTGATGATCTTGTCGCAGCCACCATCATTACGATGAAGCAGAAAGAAGCTGATGTATTTTCGGTATCGTACCTGTTCTTGATTTTAAGAGTTCACATTTGCCAGGTTATTGCCATAAGAGAAACAAGTTAAGCTTCTTGGTTCACCTCACAGTAAAACCTTGAGATTTAAGTCTAATGATAAATCAATTGTCCTTTTCTTTTCATTACCTAAAAAATTGTAAATATCTTGGATTCTTATTAAGATTAAATTTATAATTTTAAACGTAAACTTTTCTTTTCTTTTAAATATTCCCCATCAATAATATCATATACTATTATTATATTTTTAATTAATAAGTTAAATTCAAATAACCGAACCCAATAAATAAGCATCACACATTGTTCTTATCTTCTTCCCTCTAAATGAATAAATGATTACAAATTTTATTTTCCCTGTTTTGCGTGTGGATCTATTAATAGAAATAGGTTTGCTAGGTCTGAAAGATTAGTAATAAAGTGTACGACAATAGTTTACACACAAATTTTAATATGAAAAACAATTAAGAGAATATTTTTGAAAACAGACAGCTGACGTTTCGATGCAACTATACGGCTTTATCTTACTGTGCTTAAACATACGATAAAGTAAGACCAACACGTCTGATTTTAGAAAATAATATTAATATTCATTTTTATTTAATGAATAAATAAGTTTTCTGTGATGCAGTTGAATAGAAATTTATTAGGAAAGCTGAAAATCAATTATATCCTTATTCGAATTATTTAATTTATCTACAAGCTTTTTATGATGCTATTTTTATGTATTCAAAAGAATTTTGTAACAAAATAAAATTAGAATCACTACTTCAAAGGAATTAAATAATGCCCGGGGCATCTAGAAACATGAACAATTCAGACTTCATACAAAACTAAGAACCCAAATGGAAGAATATTAAATAAAATAAGTACAATCCACAATCAACTAACTTCGACACTATAAAAATCAATACCTTCTTAAATAGATGAGACCAAATAATCACAAGAGTCCCTACCGGTCACTCCAGTAATACGTACCTTCACCTAATCACTAAGGATTCCCCCCGCCCTAACCACACCACAGCTCCAAATACAACACCATTATTAGCATCAAACACGTGATTTGAGATTGTAGCAAATTTCATCAACAATGACAAACCTATATAGATAAACTTAATGTTGACAAATGTATAAATGTACAGTTACTAGTGACAGTTTGTATAAATAAATAAAAATCTATCACATTCTTATTAATTTGCATTGATTATAAAATTTCAAATGATGGAATGCGTTTCATCGTGTAAGACTAATTTTTCGAACAGAGTTTAATAACACCAATACGACATGTTTCAACTTTGTGGGTCTCATCACGTACTGATAAAATAAAAGCCTCACATTAAGCACGAACCTGAATAGGCCCACAATCGACCAAAAGAGTCGTGCTTCTAATTTTATTATCAGGTTTTGGCTTATATTATCAAAAAAAATATTACTAACTTCATTTCACGTTTTCAGTTCTTACATTTTCATACGTCTTGAAGAGCAGCATTTCCGTCAACATTAGATATTTAAAAAAATAGGTTTTTTTAATTAGACCCGGCTGAATTCCAATGATTTAATTCATGATTGGTACAGTATTTGCTGTGGTGTCAGAAATTTCAGCATCCGTGGTACAGAGAAAATCGGGCGTTGTAGAGTGTTTAAGCTCTCCAGTAGTTAATGCAGAAAAGATCCAATAACATAAACTTAAACTCTGTCTTCTTCTTTGAAACATTACAGCATGTCGGAATTCGTCAATAGTTATATATTTCCTTCTTACCAAAGATTCAAATTTTTGTACCCTTACCATTTACCATTGTTAGGTCACCTTAAAGGATGCACATTAACTCCATTTAATGTACTATCCCAATGTTTTGTAGCGCGATAGTTAATATTTCATTATTTCTTAATATAAAGTCATCAAGGATTGGGAACTGGAATTGGCGTCAGTAAGTCCAAACCCTAGGCCGCCACTAATCCTCAGGGATGGCATTTCGGTACGTAGTGGTATGACGTGTGGAATTCCCGTAACCACGCTCGCGTGGGTATCGAGAAGCAGGAAAACGCCAAAAATATTTAAATGCCTCAACCAATGGTATTCCACGGTCTAAAGTACATCGATCTTTAAGATAGTTTTATCTACGCTTCCTCACACGGCGGTGAAGCTGTGTGAATTCATATTCTGCTATCTTGACGCCAAGAAAGGATTTAACTTGAGATGATTAAGAGATCTTATTGCTTCGTCGTTCTTCCGAAATTTGTAAATATTTTATTATTTAATTTTTTTAATAAACGTTCCCCATTTATCTCAAACTTCCCTTTAATTTCATGCCCAAAAAACCAACCACAGTTTTATCACACATTAGACCACTATCGATAACAATCGCCAAACTGTGAATTTTTTTGGTTAACAGGCTACATGAGGATGATCCTGAAACAGGCAACTCCCCTTTAATAGAAAAGGACGGGAATTGAAAAGGGGGGATGTGGAGGGTAAAGAAAAGTAGCCAAGGATTGACTAGGGCCCGTGGTCTATAATTTAAGGATCCTACCCGGTGTTTCACCTAAAGAGATGCAGGGAAAACCCTAGGAAAACGTCGGGCATTCTCACGCCCTTCCGAATGACGGGAATGAGATTGCTGTGGAGTCGCAGCATTCCCTTCTCCGTGTCATCACAAGTTAAACGGTAGGAAAGAAACATTTTATATTAGCAAGGTATTAACCGGGTACTGAATTGTATAAGACCAGCACTGTATATCATTGGACATTAACCTCTTAGTCAATGCGTGACTTAACCGCCATCGAGCAATTATTTTCCAATAAAACGTTCACTCCTACCTATCCCAATTAAATGTATATTTCATGATAACTCGCTACATCAAAAAGAGTCTGAATCATCCCTGAGTTTAAATGTCCCACGTAATTTTGGCGTCAAGAATCCTCGCGGTAAAATATAATTATTAATGAAGTAAAAAATTCTCCCTTTACCATTATTTATTTAATTCCCTTGATCGCCCAAGACAATCATAAATCATGTAATCAATAGGCGTTTTGAAGAAGGCCTCCTCAGTTTATTTAATACGCATTGCGTAGCGCCAAATTTAAAACTCTACGCAAACAACATTATAGACGAAGTATGAATTACAACTTACGGAATTAAACCAAATAACGAAATACCCCAAATTTTTAACAAAAAAATTAATAATAATTTGTAAGTATATTTCTAAATTCTCATGTAAATTTCATTATATGGCATCAGATGGCTTTACATATCATCATAAAAATCTATTAATATTAATGACAATTTCTTTTTGTATTTAACTATTAAGAAATGCACAACATTCAGAAAACGCTACGGCATAACCTACGTTTTGAATAATTCCCATTTATATTATTGCATCAGTCTTTAAAATTGTCAACAAATCTATTAAATTATAATGATTAAAATACTTACCCAAGGTTTCTTACCACCTTTTAATATTTCCTTAATTTTTATTGCTATATATAACTGAGCAAAAGTCGCGTTTCAGTAGGTCCGTGAAATATAACTTCCTAACAGGCGATTATAAATAAAAAATAATCATTTATATTGTTCATCACCATCCTTACGTATGTTCGCAATTTGCTGAATATAATTGATCAAAAGTAAAATACAAGCAGACTTTTTGCGCACAATTCAATATGATGGATTCCCAGTATTCTGGCTCAATACACGGTGACGTCACAAACTTATGTATAACGATCCATTAGCATATTTTTAATTGTAATTCCGTAAGGGTGTTTAACTCCACCCCTCTCCCGACCTTATACTGTCCTTCCTTGGTGTTTTAAAATTTTGTGAACCAAGGTTTGTTGCAATCTGTTGAAACGTTTAAGTCTGTAGGTCGATAAACAATATGCATACAGTTATATATCATTTTCATTGTATAGATAGTAGGGAGTGAATAACCACGTTCTAGACAAACGATCATGTTTTAATATTTTTATCTAAGAGATAGACGTCCCGGGTTAATTATGAGAGCCATTGAAGAGAGTGACAGAATCCAGATAAAATTGCAGCGCGTATTCACGCCTCCGGGGCGCTCTTCCGGAGATCGCCGATGGAATTATTAATCTGGAGACGGGGACGACGTTCGCTCCCTCTGTAGCCATCTTGCTCAGCTCCCACGCTACGGCACCCTCGCTATTCTCAAAACGGAAGCGCTGAGTTGCCACATTCATCGTGAGTAGACTGCCTCTCTGCAAGATTTACTCCAGCCAATGCGGGAGCGAAAGAACGTTGGCGTGTCATGAAAATGTAATCATTTCACGGTGATTTAGGTACACTGCTTTTCTGCAGGCAAATACTTTTATTATACAGCTCCGGCCGATTTTCACGTATTTCTCTGATTATATTCTAGAAGAGAAACGACTCGCCGCAGGTATATACTTGAATGATAATAAAATGTTAAGCAACTGTATGTCAACATATTTGCTTTCCACATATTAAGGAAATCCTTATTTGTGAATCATAAGGTTCGAAAAGTGTATAAAATTTCTATTAATTAAAATTCCAGATTTTTTAAGATCATTCCGCAACACAGAAAAATTATTTTCCATGTTCAAATATAAAATTTATTGGGTTTACTTAAAATTCGAATTTCAATATACATGGTTACAATCGTACTTTTAGAAATAAAATTCTCAAGGGAATAATCCTCCAGTAGGAAAATACAAAAAAATGGCAATATAACAAAACCGACGCCTCAGAATTACAAGCATGTGTAGTGGGGAAAATATAAATAATATTTGTGATAATTTCAAATACATATTAAAGGAAGCTAGAAACTGGTTCGTTTCACAGAAAATATTAAAAGTAAATAACGATCCAGAATCTTACACCGTTAAAAAGGCGTATTATCCACGCGTATGCACGTAGAAAAGTAAATACTGCAAATACAAAAAATCCAGAGGTTTATTAAAATTATTAGAAGTAGAAACGAAAAGGGCGTACGAGAAGTTCTCATGCAAAATAATAACTGGGGGAAACTTTACAAATTCTTTCGCAAGCGGAAACAAAACAATGATTCTGTGGCGGTCTAACAGAATAACGGCTACAGGGTAACATCGGATAGGGAAAAGCCAAATCTACTAAATTCATACTTCATTTCAGTATTTAACGCTACTGCTAACCAATTTCAATTACAGGACAATGACTGAAGTTCGGAACTTTTTGTGATAAAGGAGAAAACAATCAGACAAATATTACGTAAATTAAAAAGCAAGTCACGGGGTCCAGACGATATATCCGCCGAATTACCAAAACTTGGAGGGGAGGCAATAATTCTGTACTTAATAAGAATTTGAAACGTATCAATTAACAATTCGGTTCTTCTGGCTGATTGGAAAACTGCTATTATTATACCAATTTATAAATATGGTAAAAGAACAGACGTCAAAAACTATAGACCCATCGGTCTTAATTCAGTAGTGTGTAAGACTATGGAGCAGTTGTCAGCAGACTACGTTAGATCTCAACTTGATGGAAAAGGTTTTTTTAATGGTCAGCATGGTTTTCGGGAAGGGTTCTCATGCGAAATAAAAATAAATCGTTTTCAGGAGTAGATAATGGGAGTAGAATAGATGGGGTAATCATAGACTTCGCCAAAGCCTTTGATGTAGCGTCTCATGATATCATAATGGACAAATTAAATAAAACAGGTATAGACAAAATAGTGGTACTATGGGTAGAAAAATTTTTAAGTGAGAACAATTTTCGGATTCAGGCATTGCAACGTAGGGAGTTCCTCAAGGCTCTGTAATCGGACCATTATTGTTTTAATATTTACTTATGACTTAACAAATTATTTAAAGTCAGGGTAAAGGCTTTTCGCTGACGACTGCATCATCTACAGAAAGATAACTAATGAGAAAGATGTGATATTATTACAAGAAGATCTAAATAAAGTCAATAGCTGGGCTCAGGAAAATAAAATGAAAATTAATGGAAAGAATAGCAGTTCAATCTCGTTTACAAAACGCTCCTTGTTAAATGAGAGAGAATATAGAATAGGTGGGAACTAATTCCAAGGGTAACGAGATGCAAATATCTGGGGATATATTTCAACAACAGACTTGGGTGAAAAGCGTGGATTTTTCTTATATTTCATCATGAGGAACTTAAAAAAGGGAAGTTCAAAATTAAAGGACGTGGGATATTTAACCTTAGTTAGACCAATTTTGGAATACGGGGCGGCTTATTGGGATCCCTATAGAAAAAATAAAATAGAATCATTAGGGAAACTTGAGAAATGGGCTGCTAATTTTGTACGAGTAGGGTCGGGTCATAGAAATGAAAAAGTAGAAAAACTAAGTTTAGCGATATTGTCACAAAGGAGGGAGAAAGCAAGGCTGCATTTGCTATTCAAAGCTTATACGGGATTGTAATTAACTCAAAAATGCAAAAGCCTAGTTAGATTGGTAGATGGGATCATCAATTAAAAGTAAAATGTAGAAAGCCAAAAACAGGTTTTGGCAAATTCTCATTCCTAAATAGGATCATCAACGACTGGAATAATTTACCTGTGGGGGTGTTTAGAGGAACTCCTCTTCAGGAAAATAAATTTAGGACAAATCTTAAAAAAACGTGTGAAGTGGTTTTTTTTAATAATATAAATGCATATTCGAATTTAAATGTTTAAGTCAAAGTAGTGTTTCTCTTTTTTTCTTTCAGGGCTATAGAAATTTTCAAGGACTGTGATTATTTATTTAGATTAGGAGTATTTATGTTTAAGTAATTTCATTTTGTATCTGCCACCGGGCGTGCGCACAGTTATAGACTAACAAAAACACAAAAAAATACAATTGTAAAACTAAAACAGTAGTAATTACATTCCTAAGAATGCAATTTTAACCCTCCGTTGTAACGCCGTTAGACGTGCTATGTCTAGCGGACCTACGGTTTGACTTTTACGTTTTTGAACACTATTCTGAACCAATTATTATACATTTACCTTAATATAATTTAAATCTATATTTTTGTTCTTATATGTACACAATCCAATGAAATTTTTGATTACTTTAAACTTTAATATAATTTTAAGTTTTACATTAAACAAATTAGGTATTTTATATCTCCTAAAATATTGAAACGCTATTTTAGAAACCAAACATCAGTTCGGAACCTGAAAGATCAACCGCTCAAGCGTGTTCAAGAGATTAATTACTAAAAATGCAATCAGATCATTATATTATTAAAATTTAATTTAACTTTAAGTTACTGATTTATTTATTATATCCATGATCATAACAGAGTAGGTACTTATAATTTTAATAAAATAAGTAAATTATACTGTGTCTGTGGCAACATATTTTGAAGATTATTCAAAACATTCTTAGCAGATTATCTTCGTATAAAATCGCAAACACAAATAATTACTGCTCTTTTACAGCAATATTGAGTCCTAAACTGGTGTTTAGTTTCTTTGGACGGTCTACCGTGCGTTCTCTTACGTCTTGGTGATTCGCTTATTGTTGCCTCTTCGTTATCTTCAGTTTCAGATTCATCCGACGAATCTTCAATATCGTCAACCGGCACAATATCTTAGTCACAGATATCCTCTTCTAAAATAAGACGAACGTCTCCTATATATATTGAGCATTATTCAATTTATACACATTTTTACTCTTATTGCTAAACTATTCATTCTGAAAAATGTTATGAAAGAAAAAAATTTATAACAGTTACCGTGAGATGTCGAGATTAGGGTCAAAGTCAAGGCTTGATAATAAGACACAGCACGCAGAACGTCGCAGTCGTTCCGTCCAGACGCGTCACAATCCAACGCAACAAAAATAAAATAATAAATGCTAAACCTGAAATTAACTCAATAATCGCAACGTGCTGCAGCAACATAGTGGCGCAGTGGGCCTAAGCTGTGTTCCTTTCCCAATCTCTCGCTATTTTCTTAGAAACTACGGCGTGTTCTGGAATGTGACCTCTTCGGACCATTGTAAACACGTCCTTATTGCAAATTTAGAGCATTCTGTAATTATTATTCAATTAATTTTGTTTGTTTTCATAAAATCTCATTAATCACCCACTTTCGGTTAAATAAATGTTGAATTTTATTTTAAAATAATTTCTTTCTTTGTCATTTATTTTCCTATATATTATAATATGTAAAATTGTAATAAATTAAACAAATATTTATAGACATAGAAATTCAAAGGTATGAAAATATTTTCAAGTATTCTAGAAACAAAGTTAAACTAATTAAATTCAGAAGAAATGGATTGAAAACTGTCCATCTATTTAAATTATATGACTCCGGTATATTTTTAAACGGTCATACGTAAATAATCTTCGTCACTTTCATCATTATGTACTAAACCTTGAGTTATTATAAACTGAAATATATATTTCCAATCATATTTTGACTCATATTAAAAATATAGTTACAGAAAATCACATAATTTTGATTTAATAGTAATTATAAACCAAGATTACTTTATGAAATTATATACATTAAGCCAGATAGTGATTGATAATGAAAATCTCGATGCAGAGGCCCAAGGTAAACTTTCACTTATTGTAACTATTAATGTCAAACATTGTTTTGGAGACGGTAAACTGATTGGTCCTCACGTGAGTTAAGGGCTGTCTAACGTGGCATCGACTTTTCACGGCAGTACTGGGGTTGCTTCCTGAAATTAATAAGAATGGTACTCAATGTAATTTTCGAACTGTACGGAATAATATTTTCTTAACCTCACGCTGACTTTATGTCATCTTCATGTTTTGGCCTTCCGCAAAAAAAACGCAGAACATTTATGAAAATCTTCCCTGGACTTTTTGATAATCAACAACAACCGTTGGAAAATAATTAATAATTATTAATTACGAAACTGTACATTATATACATAAAGAGACTTATTTTTGTAATTTAGTGGCAATCGTACTAATGGGGGCAGTGTTCTTATTTTGTATGGAGGGTCAACTACTTATTATCATACAATATTATATATAGATTTCTATGGAATAGTGTTGAAATGAATATGTGGTGTTTTAATATTTAAAATAAGGAATTGTTATGTAAATGAGTCTTCCACTCACTTAACATTCATTAATTTACAATACAATAATAATTTCATCCATTTAAATGTCCAAAGCTAGCCTTTTTTAACGTTTAAATCTAAATCATCTATTCAATTATATTTAATCATTAAATATCTTACAAACTAGACACGAGACCTATACTAGGGCCGTATTTAAGGTTCGTCTTATGGAAACAGAAATACATACACAACCCTACGCGGAATTGGCAGTATAAGGAATTCGGCAAACGGTTACATGGAGTAATTACAGTTTTTCAGCTTAGCCTTGAAACCACCGCTCGTCCATAAACATTGCTCCGGTCCAAACTAAATCCTTAACTTCCTTGCTAAACAATGAGCCCCTTGCTCATTTTGTTTTTTTCTTTGCCGCCACGGAAAAGAGCAAGTATTCCGCTCATTATCCAAATGTTCGCGGTCAATTACAGTCTCCAATCTCTAACTTTCCAACTTATTATTATTTAATGTTCACTGCTTAGTGCTTACTTCTTACTGTCCACTATCAATGTCAACGGTTAATCAGTGCCTAGTGTTAATTCCTTAATTTTTAAAGTCGTAGGGTTCGAAAATCAAATTATCCTCGGATTTTGTCACATTTTACCCACTATATTATTTGATTTCTTACAGTGCGTGGACCCGATCTTCCAATCAAAAGTATATCTTCCGTCTTTGGAAGGAGCCATTCACCACATTCCACCGTTGATTTTTGAAAAAAATCATGTCTCGCTAGATTATATGTTTCCCTGAATCTCATTAAGTTTACAAACACAGACTGGCGCCAACATATCTAGGTTTTATTATCCTCTCTATAAACTTCAACTTCTCTCAAGCGCCTGCGTTTGATTTTTTACTGCCAAATTCCGTATGTAGCAGGTTATAGTTTTCAGTCTTTATCCTAGTTTAATGGAGCTCTCTATGTTATTCTGTGCGAGTCTTTCCATGTTCTCAAAACGACCATATTCCATGTCGCCCTAATGTGCTTAGCACATTCCATCCTTAGCCTCCCTCTTCTGTTCTTACCTCACACATATCCGTCTAAAGCAAATTTTACGATCCCGTCCTGTTTCTAAACTTGACCTATTAATTTATCCTGTTTGTCAAAGTCCTTCATATTGCTCTCTGTTCTCTATTTCTGCTTATAACTACTAGTTACTAACTCTATCCACCCATCTTTTTGCAGCATTTTTCTATAGCGCCACATTTAGAAGCTTCTATTCTTTTGTTTTGGGCAAACCCGACCGTCCATGAACATTTAATAATGATTTCCTAATATTCATACCTATATTATCCGTAAGTAAATTCCTCTTTTTATTCGAAAGCCTTTCTTGTCCGTACTAACCTACTGTTTATGTCTACTATACCTTTATCCTCCATAGTTATCGTGCTGCTCAAATAGCCATCCCAATCGAACACCCTTTGTCATTACACTGTTTCCCACACTATACCAGTTTACCTTGGTTTTTCCTCTATTAATACTTATGTTGAACTCTTTCTCCGGAGCCATGTTCATGCCATTTATTATGGTTTCCAAGTCTTCTTCAGACCTAACACTACAATATCATCAGCAAACCATAGGGTTTGTATTTCCTCTCCTTGCAGTATGACTTCTTTTACATATTCCTTTTTAACTTTCTTCATCGCCTATTTTATATGTAAGCATGGACGAAAGACTGCATCCATATACTTCTTTCTTGATTTCTTTTCTTGTCCTCCAATTATAATAATTGCTGACTGCCTTCTGTGGAGGTTATGGATAACGCTTCTTTCTTCCCGCCCCCCTCAAAATCCTTAGTTCCAGTTTACGTATTCAAAACAACGTGTATATCAGATTTAATAATTACTTTGTTTAATTTATTTGCTCGTTTATTTGTTTTATGTTACAAGAGTATTATATTCTAAAATTATGCAATCAAGTATTGTTGCGCGTACACTAAAAATGGTTAAATCTATATTTTTATATTTCTCACCCGAGTATTAACAGTGTCGTGTTTGTTATCCACAGGAAACGATTGAATATTATTTTATTTTCGCCAGAAATGGACATCCAGAATGGAAAATGTTTACTGTGCGAGATTTTACGATCGGATAATTATGCACAGAAGCAAAGATGGATCAGAAAAGTGTGCACGTCTGATGAAAGGATGCAAGTGAATGCAACGCGTCAATTCTCAATCTAAATTCATTATAAAAATTTATCCTATCCACAGATTTTTGGCATTGGGAATCGAGGTGAGCCGCCTAGAACATCGTCAGAAGCCTGTTTGTGGATTCAGCTTCACATCGTTAACTTGGGACATCAACCAAGAAATTCACCAGATTCTCTCCACATCAGCTTGGCCTAACTTCTGAGGACTTTTCTAGAAAAATATTTTAAATCAGACCAATCATAAAATTTACTCTTCAGAGTAAAACGTACACAGTCAATTCAAAAGGTCAGTTTTTGGAATTAGTGAATTTTTACCCCCAATAATTCACGTTCGAAGAAGAAATAATTAAATATGTCAAAGAAAACGAGAATTAGATAGTAATGGGTGACTAGAACGCAGTAACAGGATAAAGAAGAGAAAGTGATGTGTTTGGGGACCATGGACTTGGGGAAAGGAATAAAAGGGGAGATAGGCTAGTAAAATTTTGCATGGAGCACAGTTTAGTATCCCATGCATGCAAAATATTAACGAAAATAGTATATAGGAGGATGGAACGTCAAATAGAATGCGAGTTAGAAGAAGATTAGTTTGGTTTTAGGAAGAATATAGGGACAAGAGAAGCTATATTGACTTTGCCATTAATTTTTGAAGACAGGATACGAAAAAACTGGCCTACGTTCATGGCATTTGCAGATTCAGAAAAAGCGTTTGATAATATGAACTGGAACACACTATTAAGGATTTTGAAGACCACTGGAATAAAATATCGAGAAAGGAGGCTAATACATAACCTCTACAGAAGACAAGCAGCAGTAATTAGAATAGGAGACCAATAAAAGAAAAGAGAAATCAAGAAAGGAGTAAGACAAGGATGCAGTCTGTCGCCCATACAGTTTAACTTTTATATAGAAGAGGCGATGAAGAAAGTTAAAATAGAATATGGAAAAGGAATCATACTGCAAGGAGAATAAATAAAAACCTTACGCTTTGCCGACAATATTGTAGTATTACGCGATTCAGAAGAAGAACGTAGAAGGTATGAACGTAGTCCTGGTCAAAGACTTCAATATGAGGATTAATAGAGAGAAAACCAAGGTAATGGAATAGTAGTTTGAGAACAGTGGAATAACAAAGGGTGTTGGATTGGGAAGGGATATTTTGACAGAAGTTAAGGAATTCTGAGCTTGGGAAGCGTAATAACTAGGGATGGTAGAAGTATAGTAGACATAAAGAGTAGGATAGCACAGGGAAGGAAGGCTTTCACGAAAAAGAAGCATTTACTTACGGGTAATATAAGTGTGAATATTAGGAAATCGTCGCTAAAAATCTTCGTATGGAGCGTGACGTTATATGGGTCCGAAACGTGGACAATAGGATCTCCGGAAAGTAAATGAATAGAAGCCTTTGAAATATGGTGCTATAGGTGAATGCTGAAAATAAAATGGGTGGATATAGTAAGTAAGGAGGAAGTACTAAACAGAATAGGGGAAAAACGAACAATATGGAGGACGTTGACTAAGAGAAGGGATAGATTAATAGGCCACGTTTTAAGACACGAGGGCTTGTAAAATTAGCGTTAGAGGGAAGTTTGCTGGGTAAGAATAGGAGAGCGAGGGTAAGGATGGAATTCGCTAAGCAGATTAGAGAGGATGTGGGTTGTGCTAGTTATAAGGAAATAAAAATGCTTGCTCAAGATAGGTTAGCATGGAGGGTTGCGTCAGACCAGTCTTAGGACTGAGTACCACAACAAAAAACACGTAGTTCACGATACTATGAAACATAGTTCAAATTTAGTTCACCGGTGCTTAACGTATAACTATCTTTTGTTGTACTCTATTAAATTCATTATTAATGTTAAATGTTTTTGTGGATGAACAAATGTGTACAAAATACTTAGATTTATACTCTATATATTCTAGTGGATCAAATCAGCTGTTTCAGACTGAAATCATCGAATGCGGCGGCGAAGGCAGAGAATACGGATGATAGAACATAAAATCTGAATTGAGATAACATCATTAGAAATCCTAAATATAAGTAATTATATTACAATATATATATATATATATATATATATATAATTATTCAAATTAAATTATATGGTCTCGCCACGAGGGAGAGGATGGGAACGGCTAAGAATGAAGTTTCCATGATTCTAGTTCAATTTTGAACTAATTTTTGACAATCCCGATGAAATTGACGTTCAATTGGATCACATAGAACAGCAACCTTGACGCTGGATATCATATTACAACAAAATGAAAAAACAATTTCCAGTTAGACTTTCTTATTAATCACAGTCAGGACTACATTTGATATCACTTATAAATTTCTGTTGTTTTCTGAAGGGTGGGTTCAACTTTGAGACTGTCTGAGAAGATGAGCACTATTCTTTTTGTGATCAAGTAGGAGACATTTTCAATTAAAAGTATAAATTGTTAATTTTTCAGCGTAGTAAAAATTGAGATTGGGCATCGCTCGGCCTTGAGCATATTGTAAAGACTTCTAGTCTTCAGGTGGCATGTACGTACGTACTTGTCGGTAAGTCAGTCACCTTCTACGTTAGTTGTATATCTAAAGTGATTACTTTACTGTAATGCAAGTAATTATCAAAGAACCAGTTTGTATATAAAAGTCAATTTCGATCACATATTTGAGTCTTGACGGAGGAATATGATTTCATTTCTAATGTTGTTTTAGGATATTGGTTTGTGATTGAAACAATTTACTAACCATGAGTGATATCAAAAGAATAATTAAAGTATCACTGCTGTAATTGGCATGCATATGAGAGGTCATTTGCCGGCCGCTCAGATTTCGTCGTTATTAGATCTTCTCCTCGGACAGGGAATAATATAGGGCACCAGATAGTTTTTACACAGGAAAAACTCCAAAAGGTTTTTACATAAGAATTTAATTTCAATCAGACCATGAATTAGGTAATCTAAACAGGGCGTGATCTCTCAAACAAACTCCTCTCAATCGTATTTACCGCAATTGCTTGAGCAATCATGTATCACCACTTATTAGTGGCTTACTTGATTGTCTTTGTTAAGCTTTTTACGCCTCGTGGCTGCTAAACACGAAACGCGTCTTACTTCTGCACTAACCCGTCAACAACTATATTTTCCCGGAGACTCGTCACCGGAAAATTCCTAAAACTCTACAAACTAATCAAACCTCTTAACGCGGACTTTAATTACTTATCGGAGTATCACCACCTGAATCTGTGGTTAATTACTAGCATGTGGCCGCATGGATTAGCGGGCCACCACACATGCGTCTAAGAGCACTTTCTGGCGTCAACTACCTAGCAAGTTCTTTCCTGGCTTACGCCATATTGCTCAAGTATGGTCACCTGACCTAATCTACCAATCACGTTCGGACAAACTCCCGCGTTGGGTCAGCCATTTGCAGTGCCTGATCACGAGGACTATATTTCCCGCGTACGCTTACGTCAGCGTCGACGTCAACCAGACAACAATTGAATCTAGCCGCAACTCGTGAAACTAGTCGTAGCTTCCATGCTACACTACCTGCTTGCACTGATTTTGGCTGGGACTGTTACCTTTACATGTTACAACATATATATTTTACAAAGAGATAAATTATTTATGTAAAATTTTACTGGTCGTTCGCGTGTTACAAGACGTGGAAAAGTGTTGCAAGGCCACCCAAAATAGAGAGCGAGTTCGGGGTAGAACAGTTTCCGACGGGGTTGGCGTGAATTAAAATGGTCAGTGCGGTGGAGCGACGAAATTTTAAAATAATAAAATGTAAATTTGTTTGAAGAGCTCCCTGGAGAGCCCATACGATGAAAGGCGAACAAAGTCAATATGGAAAAAAAGTTATAGAGCGACAATATAGGGAGGGGGAACGTGAAGTAATTCTGTAAACCAAATAAGTTGGTTTTTTTCAGGAAAGTGAAGTGATCCAGTGTAAGATAACGTCCCAGAGAAGTAGGATTCTATTCTGGAAAAAAAGATAAGGATAAATGTTTTATAATAAATTTTCTTGCACAAAGTTCTATTCATACCGTGCCACTATATCATTTGTTTGCATTATATCTCCCCACCCTCAATAACCCTGAGAAAAGCGCCCTTGTTCTTCTTTTGTTCTCTTAAATTCATATAATCCAAAATTATGTAATTTTTAGTATTTTTACTTTTATTTTTTTATATTGAACCTACTTTAAAATTTATGTATGAAGAATTTCTTTATTATAATATATACACCAATGATATTCGCCTTAAATTGAGGAGGTGAAATTTGTCATGTACACTTCACAAAGTTAAACAATGTCAAAGTCACACAAAGATTATACATTCGCCTGTGGACCTGAGCGGAAGCCCATCCATTTATCATCCAACGCTGTGACGCAACGGACACCAACACACAGCTTCCCCTCTCCCCAAGAGAATAAGATCATATCCATGGTAGAAACATCGCTGCCCCAAATGGACAGGCTTTCCAATACGTACAACGAAATTGTCTTACGTTGAATTGCCGCAAGCAGATTTCAGGACCATAACTGTCAGTTGTCGCGCCCAAGGCAACACACTGAAATGCTATCCTGTGTGTTTATAGAGCGCATATAGAAAATCATACGAATTGCATAGATGTTGCATGTCAAGTCTTATATAGTGATACATGTTTATTTCGATTAAGTTGTGTTATATAACTAGGCTTCCCAGTCGTCCCGCTTTGAACGGGACAGTCCCGGTCAGTTTTTCATTATGTCCCGGTTATTTGATGAATATTGCCGAATATGCATGTATTACGAATAGGTAGCCCGGAAAATGAAACTATCACGCGTGACACTGTCCATTTTTATAACTGGTAGTTCATGATTGAGAGCGAGTTGACACCGGCACCGATACTATAGTCACTTAGTTAATTATTGCGTATTGTAGAGTTAAGTCGACTTCTGACGTGAATTTTGGTTTTTTTTTGCAATTACACTACAAACTATAAGTAAATATTTGATAAATTAAATTAAATTCCTAGAATTAGGATGTGAAGAGTGTGATTAGGTTTACGAGCAATGGAGAGATATTGAATCGGTTCTTGGACGTAGACTCGGATTAGCTCAGTTGGTAGAGACCCGGCTAGATAAAGGGAGGTTCTGGGTTCGAGTCCCTGGTACGTTCGACTTTCCTTCCATTCTTATCTTTCTTCTAAAATTGACTATATGCCTTATTGAGCTTCATTTGAAGCATTTTTCCACTTCCTTAGACTCAAATTTTAATTCAAAATAATAATATTAAGCTTCTAAAATGCCAAATAGAAAGTATATATTTACAGACGTATTAAAAAAAGGTTATCCTTTTGATTAATGTCAGTTAGGACAACAAATAATTTAACTGCAGTACTAATTTCGGAGGTGTCAAACGTAAGGGGGAAAACAATATTGAAGACAAAACTAGGCAAAAATATTGTAGATATTGACTGTGGTGCTGACATCCTACACAACCGTCTTCAATGTTCTATTCATTGAAATAGAAGCTTTAGTGGTCAAAATATTTTATGGGAAAACAGTTTTGTTGTAGCAGAAATTTTTACTTGAATTAACAATAATCAATTAACTTTGCCTGAAATTGATGCTTCCGGTTTAAAATGAATGAAATTTGTGTAAATAAACCAATTAACTTGGATGAACTATTTGATGAGGTTTGTGGCTGTAAAGTCTATTTTGTCGGCAAACTATGCCATTAGTAAAAATTAAAATCGTGAAAAGAATATTAAAGAATATATTTTATGCCTACCAGGCTCTTGTGCGCCGCTGAAAGAATATTTTTAATAATGCATAATACATGGTCCAAGTGGTCCAAAAAAGTGAATTGGTTGCCACACCATCTCAGAAAAAATTAATATTTTGTTTGTGCATTCCCTCATATTTTTTCAGTTCAAAACTTTTTTTTTCATTTATATTGTGTCCGGTTCAAAATGGCAGCCGTTTTTGCTGTAGCGTGCATGCCGTTTTTCGCGTTTGCAGGCATCTACGAATTTCTAAACTATCCACGTCTGTGTGGACGTATCATTTTCAAATAAACTGTATCGTGTTTAGAACATTCAGACCTACAAATTGAATGTATATTTACTAACATAATATTACGTTTTTGTGTACTTTGTGTAACACGAAGTTGTCGATTACAAATGTAGAAAATTCAATTTTCGTAGGCTAATTTCTTCAAGAAAAAACAGTTTTCGAACCACAATAATTTCTGTGCTTTTACACATAATGGTGTAGTTACTCTTTGTAAATTATGAACGGGATCTGACGTTCCCTTTCACTAATTTATTTCTTCAAAAATGAGTTTTTTCAATTTTTTTCAATGTTTGAGACGTGATATCTGTCGGACATATGGGTAAAAATCTGAATAATAGATCTCTATAGTAGAAAACTGCTGTATAAATTTGAACTTTGATATTTAACTCAAAGATACTATAAAAATGGTTAAATTAGCAAGAAACTCTAGATTTCCACTTGTAAGATAAGTGGGTATATCAGTAAAACACTTCGAATATTTAGACTTTTTAAACAAAGAAAACTGTTTTTGAAACAATATTTAATATTTTTTAACAATTTGTGATACATAATGTTCCATTTTTACGTAATTTAAATTTCAAAAGGCGCAATGAAATACAAAAATATTATACAGAAATTTAAACATGTCATATTACATATATATATTTCGGGGGGCACATGAGTGATATTTAAAAAGGAACTCCCCTTTAATATAAAACACATGAACCTCTGATCTGAGGAATGTATTGTGTAATGGTAAAACACGTCGAAATACTGAATTTCGTGGTACAAATCAAAGGCAGACGGCTCGGGAGAATTTGAAGAAGGTGCAGACAAGGTAATGAAACCTAGACAATTTGGCGCCGGCCTAGGTTTTGTAAACTCATTGAGATGATGTTTTCCCAAAAACATGAGTGAAGTGGGGTGAATGGCTCCTCACAAAGAGTAAAAGTAAATGATTTTGATTGGCCAACTTCGTCCCCACCAGCGAAGGAAATTAAATAATGGAGTGAGTAAAAGTTGTTAAAAACAGAAGAAAATTGACTTTCAAGCATTAAGCGGTGTGGATTAAAGTGTAGGACGTTGAAAGTAAGCGTTTATAGATTGTAATTGGCTATGAGCATTAGAATAATGGTTATTAATAGAGAGAGTGTGGTAGCGAAATGCAGGACGGAAGGATTGGTTGGTTCAGGGCGGAATGCTTGTTCTTGTCCGTGACAGAAAATAAGAAGACTAAATGACTAAGGTTTTCAATTTCAACAATAAAGTTTAAGGATTCCGTTGTGATCGATGACCGATCGGCGGGTTTAGGCTAAGCGGAAAACGTTAACTAGTCTATTTATAACCTATTTCTTTTACTGCCAGTTACGCGTATGGTTTGTGTCTTTATGTCTGTTTCTATGAGAATACCCATAAATACGACGTGAAAATAGATAATTCTTCATTTTGAACAAGTAATATTCATTAAATAATCATTTCAGTATCCCCTAATGTGACAGGCAAAGAAAGAGTCTGGCAGTGCTCAGGGTCTATTGATATATTGGAGACGCGCGTAGTCTCGAGGATCAGAGGAATGTTCCCCTCTTTTATGACGAGGAAAGGGTAGCTTTTGGCGTAAGTCAAGAAAGAGGTGTTGACATGCGTAGGAGAAGCAGGAGCCACAGGCAGAGGAAACGAAATAATGTTGCCAGAGGAGCATTGGAAGTGTGGAACACAGTTCGGCATAAGATGTCTGGATAATGTTTGCACCAGATAGTGAAGTTAACATACAGCCAGTCAGATACGCCATGAGAGTCTGCTCATGCTGTGTGGATTTTGACGTAATATCTTAGTTCGTTGAATATCTTAAATCGCCGATGCAGTCACGTCCGCCATTCTCCTTCAGTAAGAAAGTAAAATTCGGTTCTGTGAAACTTTAAACTTTTAGATAATTTTAGGCAATATTTAAAATATATTTGTTTTGATAAATTTCTGTTTATGAGCTATGTAATTTTTTTATTGTATTTCCTACTTTTTATTAAACCTTGAGAAGAATTGTTGGAAATGAAATCGTAGTAGATTGTTTTGGCATTTTGTTCTAATATAAATTGCGTCCTCAAATGGAAAGTAAAATCTATTACAATTTTAGGAACCAGTTGTGGGCCTCACTTAAAATAAATAAATGTAAAAACTGAAATTGTTAATCATTAGAAGTTTAAGCGAGGACCTGGATGTATAATTTATTGTGTTTACGGGAGGGAATGGTCAATCCAAACCAAGTGCCACACTATCTCAGAAAAAATTAATATTTTCTTCGTGCATTGCCTCATGTTCAACAGTTCAGAACTAGTTGTTTTTTTTTTCATTTATATATGCCCGGTTCAAAAAGGCCGCCGCTTTTGTTGTAACGCGCACGCCGTTTTTCGCGTTTGCAGGTATCTAAGAATTTCTCAATTATCAGCGACTGTGTTGACGTATTCTTTTCAAATAAAGTCCTTCTTGTTCAGTACATTCAGGCCTAAACATATGCCCATACTTACTAGCCTAATATTATTTTTTCGTGTACTCTGTGTACCACCACGAATGTGTCAATTCCAAAATAAGAAAATTCCATTTTCGTAGACTTATTTCCCCAGGAAGAATTAGTTTACGAACCTCAATAATTTCCATTCTTTTACGCATAATGGTGTAGTTACTCTATATAAATTATAATTGGTAACATTCCCTTTATAAATTACACCCCTTTAAAATGGGAATTTTCAAATTTTTTCGATGTTTGAGACGCTATATCTCTGTTGTGCATATAGATTAAATCTGAAAGTTGTTCGGCTAATATTTCTTTCAAAATTGATAGGTATTGTTTAGAACTTTGTGGCAGATCAACCAAAAAACTTCTGTGAAATAAGGAAGATCTTTGATTTCGGATTTTAAATGTTGAAGCAACGAAGTAAATTGTCTATGGTTAAGTCCTCGACCGAATAAAGTTTACTGTATTTCTTACTGTTCTTACTATTTCATGAATTTTAATATTTTTAAACAAAGAACTTATTGGTGAAGACGGCAATGGAAAGTCTTGGTTATTTTGATATATATGAGTCTTTACGCAAATCCTTTAGGGCCCGTTCATGCGATAGTCTCAGACTCTTAGTCACAGACTATCGAAGTCAATGCTAACTGCATTGTGACTATGGTATGGGTTCAGACGAGGTAAAACTCGACTACTATGACGAATCCTGTCTTTGAGGTAGGTCGCAGTTTTCCCTACCTGACTTTCTGAAAATTTTGTCATTAGATACGCCAGGTCCCATATGGTTTGCATAGAGTCTCGCAATTACATTCACACGGTAGTCAAAGTCATCGATAGTTCGTCACTTCGTTCTCGACCGATTTTTCAAATTGTTTTGGTGGTTTTGCTTTATTTTTGCGCAATGAGTTTTTTCGACACCGAGAAATTAATTATTTCAGTGCATATCGTAACGCGTATACATAATATTATAAAGTAAATAATACTTATTATAATGAAATACGTAAATTATTCTGTGTCTGTATCAACTATTTTTAAGACTTAGTCAAAGCATTTTTGAAAGATTATTTTTGAATGTATACGAAAAAGAAAAGAAATTATTACACGTTTAACAGTAATTTGTATATTTTTTGTTTTCTGTTAATTAATTTTGTTTTATTTAATCTAACCAAATAAGTTATTTTGATGTAAATTGAAAATTATAAAAACATGTTTATAATAATGTGATTCTTAATATATAATTCAGTATCTTTAGTCACTTCAAGGAGTGTGACTAAACATAAACCATAATTAAAAGGGAAATAAATTTAAAGTGCCCATTCTAACAAATAAAATTGAGTGTTCCTTGATCCTCCTATATTTGTGGATTTTCGCTTGAGGGCAATGATGGGTATAAAACATTTTGGAAAATTTATTAACTACGTATAATATATTACTATACAAATATAATGTTAATTAAATTAACACATTTCGTGCGATACACGAGATGGCTCAACAATCTATTTCTTTTAAATAAAATTAACATTTTATGTTTGAAAGCAGCTTAAAACTCCTATTAATCTGTATTTGTGTGTGTTTATGCTCCGCATACAAATCTGGAGCAATTTCAAATATATATTTTACAGTGTTCCTAGTAGTGGGACTGACTGTTCCATAGTTACGGATTACTGTGCCCAACTAATAAAAATAAATAACTGGGTAAGGCCAGACACCTACTTAGGAAAAAAGAGATGAATCATCATGCATGTGTAATTTTATACTAATATTTTTATATTTATCTAGCAATTTTGAATTTGAAATACGTTTGAGCAATACAAGTATGAACTTCCCACGCTAGAATGCATTTTTTGCAACAATTTGATGAGTAATGACGATTATGCGGTAAAATTTCATACAAGCAACATAATTAGTAGGAAAAGAGCGAGACAAATTTTAATTCAAAGTATTTAAGACGTAACACTTGCAAATAAATTACAAAAACAAAAGATTCTTCGTGCATCTAAATTAGTTTCTAAAGGGGACCCCCCGTCTAAAGGTATCCGAAGCGCGTTTTTAATATTACACAGGATTTTTCATAATGTAGGAGTCTGAGAATGGAACGCGCCTTGTAATGGCCTCTGCCAGCATCCGTCTTGACCTTTATTACCGCCTCCCTAGCGACAAATTGCGGGATTTATTGCCGGAACTTTCCGTGCGAGATATTCTCCTGGAGATGGTACATTCAACCGCCTTAACTTCACAATGTAATCGGTTCTGCGTGAAACAAACTATATTTAAATTTCAGCAGAAACGTTTACAACTAGGACATTTTATGGATAGTAAAATTCTAAGACGTTAAATATGGAAATTTCTTTGTAAATTAAAAAGATCGCATTCAGATTTTGCATGTTTCCGTAATTTTCTAAACAGAGAAGTCTACAATTTATCATAAAAGTTAATATAGCCCTTTCAGTTGAAAATTTAAGAATATTAGTTATTGTTAGTTCGAAGTACGATGTTTTTATATCATAGTAATCGTAGCAACGTTAGTTTATGTTCTATTATTTTTGTTTCTTATTACGATTCCCTTGTATCATTTCACCAATTATCATTCTCGTTTAATTCTCTTCGTCCATTCAATGAGCGAAACTTTTAAGGATCTTTAACTATCCATTTTTTACTTTACTCAATTATACAGATACATTTTAAGATAAGCTACAGTCGCCTTGATTTTTTTTAAAAAAGTAGACTGTCTTCGTTTATGATGATTATACTCTATGCTTATTGTATTGTATTTGCTAATAATCTACAATTGGGCGCAAGCCCGGTGGCAGATACATAATTAAATATACATAATTATAAACTAAAGAAAGATAAACATGTTCCGTGGATGCCCTGAAAGAGAAAAGAGAAACACTTCACTTCACTTTTTTATATTCGGAAACACATTTATATTAAATAAATATCCACTTCACTTCACACGTTTTTTCAGATTTGACCTAAATTTATTTTCTTGAAGAGGATTTCCTCCAAACACCCCCACAGGTAAATTATTCCAGTCGTTGATAGTCCTATTTAGGAATGAGAATTTGCCAACATCTGTTTTTTGTTTTCTATATTTCACTTTGAATTGGTGATCCCATCTACCTATATAACTGGGCTTTTGCATTTTGTAGCTAATTCCAATCCATGGTTTTTGCCCCGTATAAGCTTTGAATAGCAAATGCAGTCTTGCTTTCTCCCTCCTTTCTGACAAGACCTCCCAACCTAGCTGTTTTACTTTTTCCTTCCTATGACCTGGCCCTACTTGCACAAAATTAGCAGCCCTTTTCTGAACTTTCTCTAATGATTCTATTTGATTAATTCTATAAGGATCCCAACAAGCCGCCCCATATTCCAAAATTGGTCTAACTAGAGATAAGTATGCCACCTCCTTTGTTTTTGAACTTCCCTTTTTTAAGTTCCTCATAATGAAATGTAAGGAATTCCACGCTTTTCGGGCCGTGAAATTCACTTGTTCCTCCCACCCAAGTCTATTGTTGAAAAATATCCCCAGATATTTGCAGCTCGTTACCCTTGGAATTTGTTCCCCACCTATTCTATATTCTGTCTCATTTAACAAGGTGCGTTTAGTAAACGAGATTGAGCTGCTTTTCTTTCCATTAATTTTCATTTTATTTTCCAGAGCCCAGCTATTAACTTTATCTGGATCTTCTTGTAATAATAAAGTGTCTTCCTCGTTTGTTACCTTTCTGTATATGATACAGTCGTCAGCGAAAAGCCTTACCCCTGACTTCAAGTAATTTGGTAAGTCATTAATGAATATTAAAAACAGTAAGGGGCCGATTACAGAGCCTTGGGGAACTCCCGATGTTACAGCGCCTGAATCCGAAAATTGTTCCCCGATTTTGACTTTTTGCGATCTGTCGCTTAAGAATTTTTCTACCCATAGTATCACTCTTTTATCTATACCTGTTTTATTTAATTTATCCAATAGGATATCATGAGGTACTACATCAAATGCCTTAGCGAAGTCTATGATAACCCCATCTATTCTACCCCCATTATCTACTTCATCTGCTAACTCCTGAAATAGATTTATCATTTGACTTTCGCACGAGTACCCTTCCCGAAACCCATGCTGACCATTAAAAAACCACCCTTTTCTATCGAGTTCAGATCTAACGTAGGCTGCTAATAAGTGCTCCATAATCTTACACACTACTGAAGTAAGACTGATGGGTCTATAGTTTATGACGTCTGTTCTTTTACCAGATTTATAAATTGGTATAATAATAGCTGTTTTCCAATCCGCCGGAAGAGCCGAATTATTAATTGATACGTTGAAAATTCTTTGTAAATAAGGAATTATTGCCTCCCCACCAAGTTTTAATAATTCTGTGGATATATCATCTGGACCCCGTGACTTGTTGTTTTTTAATCTACGTAATTTTTGTCCAATTGCTTTCCACAGAAGACAGGCAGCAGTAATTAGAATAGAAGATCATGAAAAGAAAGCTGTAATCAAGAAAGGAGTAAGACAAGGATGCAGTCTTTCGCCCATACAATTTAACTAGAGATAGGTCGCTCCGGAGCGAGTTGTTCAAAAGGAACGACTCCCTCCGATGAGCGGCTGAGCGCTCGCTCCCGACTGGGAAGCGAATGACTCATTTCAACCACTCTCGTCCAAAGGAGCGGAACAGGGTGGAGAGCGCCTCCCCGTTTCGTCCAAAGAGTATCTTAAATAAGATGGAGAGGCAATGCCAGGCCTTGACTATAGGCGGCAGTGTGGCGGCCATCCCCACTCCTGTAGGTGTAACTCGACCGTAGGCCCTAAGAGCCTATGTAAAATCAGTGCTTTTTGAGAACGCTAAAATCCTTCTTAAAGCAGCAAACGACAAGTTAAAGTGGATTTTTCATATACACCATATATTAGTATTTTCAAATATATAAGGTGCAAATATTAATTCAAACGATAATATTAAAAATATTGAGCATGTTGGATGAGACGTTATATCAGCATATTTCTCAATTAAATATTAAAAATATATAATTTTGTATTCGAAAATGTTGGAGGAGAACGTAAATTGTTTTTTCTTGGGTCTAAATTCTGATAATAAGTTATTTTCTATATGTTTGAGCCGATTGGACTTTAAAAATGAAACACTATCTCATAAAATTATTGAAATGTCACCTTTTTTAAAATTAATCATGAAACATTACAATACGTTCTTTAAACGTTTTGATAGAAAACTAATTATAAAAATTCCAAATACGAAAATGTTTTTTTTAAACTATGAAACGAGCCTTCCGCCAGAGGTTAAAAATAGTACAAAAGCTTCGTGAAGCAGAGTAAAATTATTCTTTTAAATGGCGCGTTTTACTCGGTACAGGATTTTCTTAGTCGTCCTTCTAGTATTTAAATCAAGGTTCCTGCAAAAAGTGTTGAATGAGCTGCCTTATAAAA
Organism: Eucriotettix oculatus; assembly: GCA_034510155.1. Classification (NCBI taxonomy): domain Eukaryota; kingdom Metazoa; phylum Arthropoda; class Insecta; order Orthoptera; family Tetrigidae; genus Eucriotettix; species Eucriotettix oculatus. Next base: position 262,214,026 of record CM067376.1, on the reverse strand, counting down.
TAGCACATATCTTAAAATTTCTATTCAGTTTTTTCTGCTCTTTTGTTTGTTTGTTTCATGTATTGCCTGGAGCTACGAGGGAAGGACAGTTTCCTGGTCGCAGAGCTCCAAGTAGTTAAAACTCCATTGCGTGTTCCTCAGTGTGTGCTTGTTTGTGTTTCCCAGTGTGTGTCCGTGTTGTGTTTATATTGACTTTTGTCTATATACACTTTCTTTTACTAATTTATTTTAATTATTTACTTTATTTTGTTCATTTTAATTTTTAATGTATGACGTATCCTATTTCCTCAATCGAGGATTAATGGAAACAACAATAAATCTAAATCTAAAGTGCATACTCTTACCCTCCCTTACCTTACTTGATTTTACTCGCAGCGGAAACGCTCAATGTCACTCAGGACAGATGCCGTCTCGAAGACCAAATCATGTCAGGTTCTGCACCTAATTTGAATTCCATTTGCATATCCTTAAATTGCCATCTCTCTCCTGACTCCACTGTTGCGTGACGCCGCAGCAGGGGCTCGGAAACGAGTGGTGCGATTGCCGACTTGTGGTAGAATAATCAAACCCTTATAGTTGGCTGATACAATAATATAACAGTATATATACATTATAACTGTGGTCCCACCTTTTTCGACGTAATTGTTACGACACTTGAAGACTTCTCGAAGAATTTGTGTACCCCTATACTTTCCTCAGCTGTGTTCTGCCATTGATTAATTTTTTAGATTATATTTATTAAGTGCCAGATATGAAAAATTTGAGGGTTAAAACAAGAGTTTCATCTTAAATTTTCGTGCATGTTTCATTTAGATATCTTTCAGGATTTAGAAGATATTAATATAAATAATAAAAAACATTCTATGGGAAAGGTTTCGTGGCCCATACGCCCATCAGATCTCCAAAAAGTGCTTGCGTGTTACCTATACTCTTGATCAATAATACTATATTTTTAAGTAATAAACATTTCGGGCCATGATTAACCTATAGTTGGTAGAGGGCTAACTCCCTCTGAAATATTAAAATTCTTTGGATCGTCGAAACAATGTATACGTAAATTGGTTTCAATTGCCGCGTCAGGTAAATTTTTTAGTGTTTGTAGCGCAGTAGAATCCGCGTCCAAATTTTTATTATAATTTTCGGGAACTTAAATACCAAATATTCCGGCATGAGCAAGTTGTTTGCTAGGAAGAAGGGGTTTTTCCGCCCGCCGTCTCGCCTTTCGGAATAAACAACAAAGGGGCTGCGACTGACACCTGGACCAACGTCGCCGTTTCGGAATGTCTTAATCTGCCTGGGAATTTGGTGACCGGGTGGCGTATTTTCCCCAAATGAAACAAGGGATATGATTGGAGGATATCCATCCCTGCCACCTTAGTGATAGGTGTCGGATAAGTGGGGACAAGGCTTTAAAGAGGCTGGCGGAGACAATTTTGGGGAGATTTTTGGAGAGATCGTGAAGTGGATGGAGAGAGGAGATAGAGAGAGAAGATTGGAGAGATTTTGCAGTGGATGGAGAGAGGAGATTGAAGGAGAGTGGAGAAACAGATTTAACAGATTTGGGAGATTGGTGAGGTGGCAGCGGCGACCATGCTTTGATCAGTCCAGGAAGCAGGGAAGAAAGGTCTTAGCAACAAGGGAAGGAAGACTTCGTGTTATCGTCGACCGGCCGCTTCAAGTTCCACAACACGGAAATTACAGCGAGACGCCTATGAAGACAATTCAGGTTCGTCAACGAACTGATCTGCTACACGTGATCACCCAAACCATTAATACCCTGAGATTATAATTAATAAATATATATTTAAACTCAATAATTAAATTCATTAAATAATATCCCCCCCATCATTTACATGTTATTTAGTAATAGCTCATTATTAAAAGCAAATAAAATATATATATTCTATTCCAATAAATATAATTGAAGTTTCTTTCTTTCTAGAATTTGATGATTTCAAAAAGATTTCATGTAATGCCGAATTATAAAAAAAGGAGATAACAACATTTTCAATTCTTACGTAAGCAATATAGCCATTAAAATGTATAAACTACAAAAAAAGTTCAGAAATATTTTTATATACAGGTTTCTGCAGCAAATCGTGTGATTTTCAAATAACTGTCAAAAATCAATGAAGTTGTTTATAAAAAATTATTAATGCCATCATGATTTATATAAAAAAGCATTAATATTTCACTTCCTTTCTCACAAAGCAATGTGTTGCGGTATTCTTGCAATCTCCCGATAATGTTTTCTTTCAGTTGATCCAATGTCGTCGACCGTTGACGGTAGACTTTTCTTTTCAGGTATCCCCACAAAAAGAAATCACATCTGAAGAGGGGGCCATGTAATAGCTCCTGTCGATCAAAATTCTATACCTGTTGTTTCGTTTCTTAGGGCATAATAAAAACAGCTATGTCTCCAAGTTCCGCGGTAACGAAGTCACGGGTGTTCTTAAAAAGTTCATAAAAACAACTTAACTACCGAGCATAGAAGTATGAGTTCCCTTAGGTAACTTCTTATTCAATTTTTTAGCTATAATAACACTATCCTCATTACTTCGCGGTTGATAGCAACTTGTCAGAGAATGCACTTGACTTTATACTTCTTCTTCCGTATCCCACATAAAACTAAATACAATTTAACAATAAATAAAAAGGCGGACAAAAAGTCAGCATATAAATTTTTCACTATTTATTCATAAAAGCGACGTTTCGTCTTCATATTTAGACTTCGTCAGGCGTACTGCAAAAATAATATTACAATAAATGAAGTATGGGTTCTATGTTACAATTTTTAAATTTATATATATAAAACTTCTTGAAGTCCACATTTAATAATAATTAACATTATCAATCAACATTAATTGATTTATTAACGAGTTTAATAAACTTGTCACAACACGCAAGACAATGTAACTTTTCAATTCTGTCACCCATTTTCTTACACATTTTTCCGATAGAGCGGCGCTACCATCGCATCGACACGGCATTAGGTTGGCGTATAGGATCGTTAGATACAATACCACACACCCAGAGGTTATAAACGTTATTTAACGACGAATTTCTGTACAAAAGCTTGTACTGCAAAAGACTGACTCAGAGTCGGAATCCAGTACAATTGATACATACATGGAATATTCCTGAAACAGAACATTCTCGAAACAAAAAACACTAGAAATGAAAGGTAAACAAATAAAATGGTTACATTGAGTAGGGCTCGAACCCAGGTCCACATTACTGCAGTTCAGCTGTATACACCTCAGCCACCACGGCACGTTTTCAATTGTGGCATTGCTCCCTCCTTTGAAAAAACAGCTTCTCGTTGTTAGTTCCGTGCTGCCCTGTGTCTCCTAGATCTCGTCGTTGGCCCAATGTAAGTTCATGGGCTAGCAGTCGTCATTGCTAAATCTTCGTCTCTGTATAATTCCGCGTCGTCGTTGGATCGCGTTTGGTCTTCAACCTCCCCTTGAGCGTCGGGTTCGTTATTCTGCTTCATCATTAGTACGTGGACGACGTTACGGCTCTTTCGTCATCTGTAATGGGGATCGTAATCCTCGACCTCAAGATGATGTCGGATTAGCGTCGTAGCAAACGGTACGAACTAAAGTACCATTTGAGGAGCTTTTCCGAGAGGCCGACTTTGTGAATAGGAGTAAAGATCCAGACTAGATCCCCTGGCTCGTTCAAAACTGGACGATGTCTTGCGTCGTATCGTAGTCGGTCCTTCGTTTGAGCTTGGAGCGTTCCTATACGGGCTAATTGTCAGCTCTCGCCACTAATTGACCAATTTAAGCGTCATTCATATCGTCGGGATTAAAAGGTATTATCGTGTCCATTGTCGTTTCAGTCTCGCGACCGTGGACCAGGAAAAATGGGATGAATCCTGTTATTCTTGCTTGGCGGTGTTGTAGGCGAACGTCACAGATGGAAGTACGGCGTTCAGTTTTTTTGATCGACGTAGGTTTATATGAAGAACATGTCGGCCAATGTTTTGTTTAACCTCTCGGTAAACCCATTCGTTTGAGGATGGTAAAAAGTCGTCATTCGATGCGTTAACTCACACAGTCTATTTATTTCATGTATTAGCCTAGCCTGAAGTACCGTTTCCCGGACTATGATTATAGTTCTTGGAGCTCCACGCCTAAGCATTATTTCTTCAACTCGAAACCTTCCGCTGATGCTACAGCTTAAAGTAATCGGTTCAGACACTAATCCATTTGTTTCTCCGGGGTGATGTAAATCTTCCGTGAAGCTCAATTCCGATGCGTTGAAATGGTGCGACGGCCGGAGGAATCGGCAGTAGTCTTCAGGTGGTTTTTAGGGAATCGTCTTTCTTCTCTGACATTCTCTGCAGTGGCTTACATAGTGTTTAACATCCTTAAATTGTCGCGGCCAGTAAAATCGCCGACGGATTTTATCATACATCTTGACGACTCCTAGATGACCAGCGTTGGGTGCGTCATGAAACTGCCGCAGAATTTCTAGGTGAAGTTCCTTGTGGATGACTAGAACCATCCCCTTCCCAACGAGTCGTAATTTTTCTTGTGTAGTACATTATTAATTGATTCATAGTCCCCTTTTACACCCTGGGAAGAGTTCGAATCTCGTATAATCTGATTCAGCTTTGGGTCCTTTCTCTGTTCCACAGGAATATCTGTCATAGACTTAAGATAATCCAGGTTCTCAGTCTTTGGTTCTTCGTCTTCGACAGGGTTTCGGGACAGAGAGTCTGCATGCTGATGATTTCGTCCACTCTTGTACTTAATCGAGACGTCATATTCCTGAAGTAGTAGAGACTACCTGGCAGGCCGTTCAGAGGGATCCTTGAGCCCGGTCAGCCAGCAGAGGAAACGGTGGTCCGTAACAACCGTGAATGGCAGAAAGTTTGAAACATTCATTCAATAATTTTCAGATTTCAGCACATAAGTAGCCCAAAATTCGGACAAAAATTAGAGGAAGAGCGAAATAAGGTTAGTGAAGTTCATGACATTTCGGAAACTAACAGCGAATCGTGAAGCTAAGTGGAATCAGAATTTATTCAGATACGGGTGAATCGCGAAATAGATTCACGCGAAATCGACTAAAGTTAACAACGAAACGTAACGAAATCTAGCAAGAGGGGGCTAAATTTGGATTGATTGTAGTACGCACACGAAAGCAATCGAATTCTGAATCGAGCAATCCAAGAAATTCATTCAGAATTATTAAATGTGCAAATAAGCGAATTTTGCGAACAAATACGGATTGTGAGTACACTGCATTCTCACGTATGCAGAAACGGATTTTCACGTTGACTGCCACGGAGGTTGTTCCAGTCTAATGAGCAAATTTGATTTAATCATGTTATATGATTTAAAATTTAATAATGGAAATAAAGTAATAATCAAAAAGCTTAAAAATACTTTTTGAAAAAACCATTACGAACAATTTTATAGTTGGCTTATGTAATGAAAGAGATTGAATCACTTTCGAAACAAACAGGATCACAAGAGTTTTATTATTTACAGAGTATTCCATCTACCGATAAAAAACTGCATCTAACAATGTCATGCCGATTTTTGAAGAAAACGGCAAGAAACCCATTACTTATGTCAAATCTGTCAAAGAGAATTCGCAAGGAAAATTGTTTAAAAAATTGTAAACAAAACATTAAAGTTTATCTCCTGTAAAATCTTTTTATTTTTGAATAAACTTTGTAAAATTGCATTTTCTGTTCATTTAAGTCAAGCCTGATTTCTATTCTCTTTCCTGAGGCCATCTATTAATATTTATTGTTTTTCTACACATTTTCTCGTAGTTGTACCAATATTTGAAGTAATGAAGGGACAAGATATCTGGTACTTGGCAGTCAACGTGTTAAATGTAGAAATAAATATTTCACGCCGAGCTTCTATTTCCTGGGTTCGAATCATGGCGTGGGCATAGTGTTTACACACAGTTAAGACTGAAACGAGTTCCCATAATCGTAGTTGGTAATAACCTTAGTAGTTGATACACCTCTAAATAAATATAAAGAAAACAAATATTTCACGGTTGAAGGAAGTCGGTGATCAGTAACAAAAAGAAATTTTAAATGCATAGAATTATACGTTAAAATATAGCAAATGCTATTGAAAATACAGTTCTTAGTGTTTGAGAACTTTGTAGACAGACGAATTTCTGAATCTATTGTGAATCCGAATCATATTATCAAATAAATTGAGTACTTTAAAACGATTATCGTCCATAGAGGCACAAAGTGAGGTAATCTGACAAAATTTGACAGAATAGAGGAAGAGTGAACAATATGGAAGACGTTGACTAAGAGATGGATACATTAATAGGCCACGGTTTAAGACATGAGGGTCTTGTAAAATGAGGATTAGAGCGACTAAGTGTGTCGGGTAGGAACACAAGAGGGAGGCTAGGAGGTAATGCGCTAAGCAGATTAGGGAGGGTGTGGGATGTAGTAGTTATGTGGAATTGGAAAGGCTTGCGTAAGACAGGGTTGCCTCAGACCAGTCTGACACTTGCTAACCTAAATACAGAAGGAGTTCCAAATTTAATTCAAATTTAAATATTTCTATGCAAACAGCATTGTAGCATCAACACGCAGCTAAAGGTAGGCGGAGGGCTCAATGTTCGTAGATAGCGATGCGGCTTTGGATGATTTGTGCCCACGAAAATGCATTGTTGAGAGAGAAGATAATCTATGCATCATAAACCCGTGATCCACTTCCGATCGATCTTTCAAAGCTCCTGTCTCCCTCGTAACTTCGCTCACTGTCTCTCCTCAACACTCGTATACAACTTCTCACAAACTGTACTGCATCGCTCGTCCACAAAATACACGTTCCTCTCCAAAAAATCGCACTTCTCTCCCCCCCCCGTCTCTCTATCTCTATCTATCTCTCTCTATCTCTTTATCTCTATCTCAATCTCTCTGTCTGTATTTCTCTCTATCTGTATCTCTCACTATCTCTATCTCTCTCTATATATATACATATATCCCCCTCTCTCACACACGCTTCTTCCCCTCTCACTTTCTGCCTATCTAAACCACAGGGTGAGCTTTCAAAGCATAACAAACTTTGGCTGACCGTTGACCGCTGCTAGACCATCGATTCTTCAAACGACACAAGACATTGACCTGTTCAGGATCCCGCCGACCTGCCGCACCAACACAACGGCCAAAGGACATCTTTCACATGTGCCAAATTTTGCTACAAGACCAACTGTACCCACAGCTTAAGTACTATTACACAAAATTAGCTTAAAGCCTGAAGGGTGAATTCACTAATTACAACCACAAACCGCTAGTCTTTCCCTTTAGCGAAAAGTCTGATACGTCGACTGCTGGACAGCAACGACAGCATATTTGATAGCGAAACGTATTTTTAACACAATACACGTTAAAGTAGTGAAGAACATCATTCCGTACATTCTTTTACACATTGATACGATTGTTCTTTCCCCTGTTGAACCTGAAAACAACAGAAGAATGTTTATTAACGCGTATACTCGTCTATAAAGGTCAATGTTATCGAAATTTGGGCGAAATGAATTCTGTACACCTCACCTTGGTTCTCGTATTTATGTTGATAAACAGCAAGCGTCCGCCCCAGTCGCTCTCTTCAGTTGTCTCACGCACAAGCGACGAGCGAATGTGTACGTTGTTACTTGCGTGCCACGAAAAAGAACCTTCACTGTACATTCCTTTCCAGTCTATATTACGAACAAAGTGTTGTAATTGCCATGGGATCTTAACTTTCGTCTGCCATCGAAAAATTTTACATGGAACACTTCGACGAATTGGTTCTCAAGAATTCTCTATTAAAACTTTCCTGTTTTTTTACAGATATGACGTTGATACGTTTTTCATCTTACCCCATGCTTTCTACACTTTCCATCTTTCTGCAGTATTTTAATTATATTCACTTAAACGTCAATAAATAGAAACAGGAGGATCTTGTTACCAGTTACCAGGAGAACAAATGATAAACGGGGCTAGAGGGTGTAATGCCAGAAGTTAGCACAGCCCGGCTCAGAAACCTACAACAGTTAATACACTTGTGTACAGTGCTCGTAAAATTTCAGACGATAACAGACTAGTGGGATAAATTGGGGGCCCAAAGAAACCTTTCGGACCAACGGTTACTCCAAAATCAGATACGAAGTAAATATACGTGAGTAGAGAATAGCTGAAAACTAACAAAGCAAACTTCCTCTCTTCTTCTGGAATCTCGTCAAGAAAAATCGTTCAGGATTCTTGTAAAACACCAGAAATAAATCAGAATTATGCCACAGAGAAAACTCAAAAGTTTGTTGCCACAACAAAAGACAGACTCGAGATTATAACGCCTGTTGTTTCCAATTCCAGTTCAAATGTGGCAAAAATGACATAGGCGAGATATACGAGTGGTTGACAAAAAGAAGATTAAGGTTCTGATATGGGAACAATTAGTTTAGTATCTCATGCATCCAAAATATTAACGAAAATAGTATATAGGAGAATGGATCGTCAGTTTGGTTTAAGGAAGAATAGAGACAAGAGAAGCGATATTAACTTTTCAATTAATTTTAGAAGACAGGACACGAAAAAACCGGCCTAAGTTAATGGCATTTGTAGATTTGGAAAAAGCGTTTGATAATATGAACTGGAACACACTATTTACAATTTTGAAGACCATTGGAATAAAATATGGAGAAAGGAGGCTAATACATAACCTCTACAGAAGACAGGCAGCAGTAATTAAAATAGAAGACCAAGAAAAGGAAGTCGTAATCAAGACAGGAGTAAGACAAGGATGCAGTCTGTCGCCAATGCTGTTAAACTTATATATAGAATAGGCGATCAAGAAAGTTAAAACGCAATATGTAAAAGGAATCATACTGCAAGGAGAAGAAATAAAAACCTTCGGAGAATCAGAAGAAGACTTAGAAACCATAATAAATGGCATGAAAGAGTTCAATATGAGGATTAATAGAGGGAAAGCCAAGGTAATGGAGTGTGTTATGGGAAACAGTGGAATAACAAAGGGTGTTAGATTGGGAAGGGATATTTTGACGGAAGTTAAGGAATTCTGCTGTTTGGGAAGTGTAATAACTAGGGATGGTAGAAGCATAGTAGACATAAACAGTATGATAGCACAGGCGAGGAAGGCTTTTGCGCAAAAGAGGGATTTACTTACGGGTAATGTAAGTGTGAATATTAGGAAATCGTTGCTAAAAATGTTTTTATGGAGCGTGGCGTTATATGGGTGCGAAACGTGGACGATAGGAGTTGGGGAAAGGAAAAGAATAGAAGCTTTTGAAATGTGGTGCTACAGGCGAATGCTGAAAATCAGATGGGTGGATAGAATCACAAACGAGGAAGTTCTAAACAGAATAGGGGAAAACCGAAAAATATGGAGGGCGTTGACTAAGAGAAGGGATAGATTAATAGGCCACGTTTCAAGACACAATAGTCTTGTAAAATTAGCATTAGAGAGAAGTGTGTGGGGTAAGAGCAGAAGAGTAAGGCCAAGGATGGAATTCGCTAAGCAGATTATGAAATATGTGGGTTGTGCTAGTTATAAGGAAATGAAAATGCTTGCGCAAGATAGGTTAGCATGGAGGGTTGCATCAGACCAGTCTTAGGACTGAATACCACAACACACACATGAGTACTGCTAAATAATTCTCAAAATCACTGTTGCTGAACATGTGATTCTTACCGGACCCAATGTTAACTTTGCAAAACACGCTAATAATTTCTGGAACTGTCCTGGAGGAGAAAGTGGAACAGCGTACTGAACACTGACGTGGGATCTAGAGAACAATCGTCGTGGGTTTTCGGTTGTAACTGTAAGCCCAGTGCGCTGTGTGGCTGACAGAAGGGGCAGCCAGGGTCAGCGGCATCGACACCATCATCAGCCACCCGGTAATAACGTGCGGAATGAATCTGTTGGTAATCGAAGACCACAAAGCGATTCAGAGTCTTTACCACAAACGGAAGCGCCAGACATTCAAAGGACAGTAGTTTGTTTGTAAGAGCAGGACATCACAATCTCAAGGATACTTGTGCGAAGAACTGCAAACTCTGAGGAGGAAATGAGGAAAGCCATATTAGCCTATCAACAATCAAAAAATAATGAAGGAATGTCATGGTTACTGCAAAATTTTAGAACTAGAAAGGCAGAATACAAAAGAATAATCTTCGAGTTAAAAATGAAAAATGGAATAGAATTTTAGAACAAAATTTAGCGATTGATCCCTGGGGAAAGCCGTACAAACTGCTTGCAAAAAAGATGGGTAATCCTCAATGATGAATGAGAATGGTGTCATGACTACAGATTGGAGATCATCTGTAAATTATTATTATTCAATCCATTAGTCCTCGGTTGAGGAAATAGGATAAGTCAAATATAATATTACAAGAAATATACAAAATTTTACAACTAAGAATTGACAATAAAGGAAAGATAAAATTCAATCTTCAATTTTCAGTCGACGGAGAAGGCAGCAGAAGACCGTGCGTAGGTTCCCGTCGAACATGAAAAAGAAAATAAGTCAGCAGTTAATAGAGTATAGTTGTAAAATAATAGAAGAATTTGATAGGACACCAGCAAACTGTTTTAGTCCTTCCTATCTACGAACTCTTTGAGTGAATAATACGCTCCATTCATTAACAAAGATTTACAACTCTTTATAAATGATTTTTGAACCTTTAATGCTTTTATTTCTTCCGGGAGACTATTGTATAGATTTATACCGGAATAGTGAATGCTTGTTTCAAAAAGACTTAGACGATGTTTTTCAACACGAAGCTGAGAGCGATTTCTTGTGTTGTACGAATGGCTTGAATTGTTTAGATAATATAGATTGATGTTGCTCCATACAAATTTTAAAATTTCTCGAATATACGTGCAAGGTAAGGTTAAAATTCCAAGTTTGCGAAACAAAGGTTTTCAAGTGGTATTCCACTCCGCACCTGATACTATTCGTACGGCCCGCTTTTGCAGTTTAAATATGTGAATCGCGTGATGCGAATGACCCCAGTTTGCAATACCGTAACACATGACACAATGAAAATATGCATGGTACATCATTTTTGATGTGGCTATGTCGGCATCCCGAGCCAACACTCGTAATGTAAAGCAAATTTTGCTGAGTTTTCCCGATATTTTTTTAATGTGGTGATTCCATTTCAAATTATTGTCAATCAGCAGACCAAGAAAAGGCGCGTGCTCTGATATGTTTTCTCGCATAAAGTTTGCGAGTCGCTGTCCGTGATTACCAAATTTGTGTCGTCAGCGTAGAGGACTGATTTTAAGGGATCTAAATAATGAGGTAAATCGTTAATGTAAATGATGAAAAGTAAAGATCCCAAAATTGAGCCTTGAGGGACACCGCAGGTAATTGTTTCCCATTCTGATAGATACTCATTTCCATCCGTGTTTTGAATAGAAACTTTTTGGCGTCTGTTTTGCAAGTACGACGCCAATAAAGAATGGGGAACTCCTCTGATTCCGTAGAAGTCTAATTTTTTGAGTAGAATATTACTAAATCAAACGCTTTTGAGAGGTCAGCAAAAACGCCAGTCACTTTGAGTCTTTCATCAAGTGCGTCATGAATACTTTGAACGAAGTCGTATGAAGCCGTGTTGGTAGATTTTCCACTAATAAAACCATGTTGCGATGTGGTAATAAGTTTGAATTTTGTAATAAAATCTGTAATTCTCATAAATAATGCTTTCTCAAGAATTTTTGAGAATATTGGTAAGAGGGAAATAGGGCGATAATTGGAGAAGTCCGTTGTAGAACCCTTCTTGTGTAACGGTATAACTTTCGCGTCTTTTAGAGCATCTGGAAATATACCGGAGGAAAAGCACAAGTTAATTATGAACTGCATTGGAATTACAATTTCATGACAGCAATGTTTAATAAGCTTACTGTTGATTCCGTATAAGTCACAAGCATTCGAAGTTTTCAGATTTTTTATTATATTAAAAATCTCATTTTTATTGACCGGGAGTAGAAAGAAAGACTTAGTAACCGGGTTTCTGGACTTGTGCAGAATTTCGCTAAAGTTTGGCGTGTTACGTTTCTCTATAGCTTGCTTTTCTAACATATCACGGGAAACGTTAATAAAATACGAGTTAAATTCACATGCTGCTTCTTTACGTGATATAGGCTTTCTGTTCTTTATTAGTTGTATATCGTTACGATCTTTAGAATTACCGGAAGTCACTTTGATAACGTTCCATGTCGTTTTTATTTTATTTTCCGAATTAGCATTGCATTACCTAGTTTTTTTGCGTCAGTGGTAACTTTTTTATAAATACCTTTATATTTAATATAAAAGTTTTTGAATTCAGTGCTAATATTTATCTATTTTAATTTATGAAGGCGACATAGATTTTCACGTGATATTCTAATACCTTCAGGTATCCACGTATTTCGTTTAGTACTTTTCTTTTTACTTAATTTTAGTGGTGCAACAGCGTCGACGGCCGACAAGAAGTAATTAACAAATTTACGAAACATATTATTTGGGTTCGACTCGTTTTCTGTGTCATTCCATGAAGTTCCACCGAGCTTAGCTTTGATTTTGTTCAAATTTAATTGACAAAGTCGTCTTCCGCGCGTAGTTGTTACAGGTGGTTTTCAATGGTACAGATCAATATATATGTGCATAACTTGACCCATGTGATCTGATAATGCAGAATTAATGGTACATACTTTGTAATTTTGGACGTCCAAGTTACATACGAGGAAGTCAATACACGTTGAGGCAGTTCCGAAAACCCTGGTAGGATTACTATTAGTAACAGGAAACCCATTACAGGAAAGGATTTGTTCAAGGTCTCGCTTTTTCCTTGTGTCCGACAGAAAGTCAATGTTAAAATCACCACAGATAATTACATCTTTCCCTTCTTTATGAACTTTTGAAATAATAGAAGCCAAAATTGCGAGAAATATGTCTACATAACTTGCTGGATTTCGATAAATGCACAAGACTACTAAATTTTTTATGCCTTTACCAGTTGTGATTTCAATTGAGCTGCATTCGAAAACCTGTTCTTTACTATAAGACTGTATATCAAATCTATTACAATAGGAGGAATGCTGGTTTTTTACATAAATGCATGAACCTCCATTTTTAAGTGTACTTCTATTAAAGTTCTCTAAACTTGTATAACCCGTGATTGGAAAATTTTCAGCTTCAGGACTAGATTGCCAATGTTCAGTTAGCACTAAGATGTCAACTGGGATACGTTGCAGTGTTAAAAATGTTTCTAACTCGAGTTTTTTACTTCTAAGGCTCTGAATATTTTGGTTAAATATACAAAATTTTACGTCTGAGTCAGCCACATACATGCATTCACTATTTTTTGAACTGAAGTCTGAAACAGTTTGCTGGTTTCCGTGAAGGTTAAATACACGAACAAAGAGCAGAAATATTTTTTACAAATTGTTTCTTCCCCGAATAGTTCATGAGAAGACCATGACCTGGGAAATTGTTACGTTTCAAATTGTGAAATAAATTAGTAACACTTACATTTTTAATGTTATGGAAGTTCTTTTGCTGAAGGCGCATATTCTCGCAGCTGGTCCTGTAGTTAGCCACAGCATCGTCGAATCTCAAGGGCAGTTCACTCACGATAACTCTCTTGCTGTTGCTTGGACCAGTTCACGAGACTTCCAGCACTTATGTCATTTGTACCATTTGGAGCTGCTTCTGAGAAAATTGTTACCAAATGATGTGTCAGGTTCGGAAAACAAAGACCAGGCAAGGAAAATAATAAGAAGCGAAGAAAAGAATTATAAGACGTTAGTCGTACAACCATTCTCAGAACGTGAAGTTGAAATCATTATACGAGGATTGAGAAGAAAGAAATCACCAGGAGCAGATGGCATAGTTAGAGAAATGGTTCAGGCTCTTTCCACCTGCCTGTGTGAACTAGCTAACACCTGTTTAGCGCAGGGACGGTTCCCGGTCTGTTGGAAGGAGTCGGTACAAGTGATAATATTAAAAGATGAAGAAAAAGAAGAGATAAATCCAAAAAACTATAGACCAATCTGTTTATTGAACACCCTGGGAAAAGTATTAAAATAACTAATGTGGAAAAGACTGCAAGAACAGAGAAACATGAGAGGTGTATGTGACAGTCAGTACGGATTTCGAAAGGGATGATCTACAGGTCTCAGCAAGCTCTGCCAGAAAATATGTGATTATCTTAGCAATCGACATATCAGGGGCATTCTTCAATCTGTGGTGGTCTGCCCTGTTATGTAGGTTAAAAGACTTAGATTGTTGTGGAATACTGAAAATGATTGAAGATTATTGCTCAGGTAGAGTAGTCACACCGCTGTCCAAATGACAAATTACAGAAAATAACACCTAATGGATGCCCTCAAGGATCGGTATGTGGATCTCTCTGATGAGAAACGAACATTTTTGGAGCACATGCACATTGTTAAAGATAAAAGTATTAAAGTAATGAATATAATAACAATATGGCAACATATAACTTGGAAATGCCATTAAAAATTTATCATGATACAATAATGACAGCAATTGCTGCGTGGGCGCATAGGCTAAATTAGTAATACATTCTCAGAAGATCCAACAGATACAGAGGAAAACTCTTCTGAGAATATCTGGAGCGTTTAGAACAACCGCTACAGATACGCTGGTGATCCTCCTGGGTGTAATCCCGTTGGATCTGGAAATCAGGGGAATAGCAGCCTGCTAATGGCTGAAGAAACAAAATCAATGGCAAGTAGTAGAAATTCTGGATAAGGAAGCTTATACTAAACAAGAGATAAACGACAGAATAGTAGACCAACAAGGGAAAGATTAGGAATGGGATATCTTGAACCAGTGAGGGGGCTCATGCATTTCCTCTATGGACATGGACCATATTAGGTGTATGTGGCTCGTATCGCCAGAAATAACAATACCTATTCGATTGTGGTGAAATTGGAACACCTGAACACACGCTTCTGGATTGCCAATTAATATAACTAAACCAAGATAAAAGAGATATCTTAAGAAGAAAAACACTAAGGGAGATTATGCAGAATATAAACCTAATATCGATTTTGAAAGAATTAACACTTAAAATGTCAGATATAGAACTTCAAAAATATAAAACACAAAGACAAAAGGAATATAAACAAATAGCCACTATTAATAGTCAAAAACAGAAGCATGTCAGGGTGTTAGCAGGTGCATCCACCATAAAAGGATAAATTTAAAAGAAATTGTCTCAATAACATCATCCTGGAGCCGGACTATGATCCTTGGAACCGGATGGTACAAACAGAAATCATAGTTATTAAACAAAACCTAATAACAACTAGAAATAAAACAGTTTGCAGCTCTTACTTTGTGAAATCATGAAGTAATGTTATGGACTGCTACCGGAATCTCGGAACTGCAATATCATAAATTGAGAAGTATAAATGCAGGGAGGAGGGTTTAAGCTTGAATGCAGGAATGTCTGATCAGGAGACAGGACTGAGAGAAGGAACTCCTACTGCCTCTCCTCTCCACGCACTGAAAAAGAGATGGATAATCTGCTTTTTGGTACACAGAAATATCTGTGCCAAGATGCAATAGTGAAGCATGCAGTGCATGATCATATACTGCGTGCAAAACGCATCCAAATGACACCGTGATATATATAAATAAACAATTTTCTGGGGTAAGACAAGACGCCAGACAGTAAAAAATATTTATATATGAATAAAGAAACTTACCATTCATTTTGTTATATGTATTCCACTGCCGACCTCCTGTTGTGTAGTGGTCAGCGTTGCTCCTTCACAATTCATCCACTGATCCACAATTGATCCACTGACCACGTATCACCCCAAATTCGGAATGTGTCCACCCCAGATGATGGCAGTCCGCAGCCGCCTCGGTAAGCCTAGGCTGTTGAGCCATTGGAAGAAGAAGATATGTATTCTATTAATACACTTTTACTAATGTTAATTATTGTAAAAAAGTGTATTAGATAGTTTTAAAATATTTTGATTAAGGCCTGCTGTAGGAAACAAAAAAGAAGGCTAAAAATAGTGAAATAAATTTTTAAAAAGCCGTAGTTGTGTGCTGGCAGCCATAGAATGCGACGTGTTTTTTCCTTATAGTTCCTTGTGAGTAGATACTTTGTAATATACCCAGGACAGGAAAGTCCACCGTCTTGAGGTGTAGGAGCAGCATCAAAGTCCAACCGTTTTCAAGTCATCCGTCATCCATCAAGAAGAATCTGTCAAATTTTTCTTTGTGGGCAACCCCCGTCTTCATCTTATGTTTGTACAGAACCCTGTTTACCATGAATGAACACTTAGGTACAGAAGGAAAGATAAGACTATAGATTGTAGTACATGCTTTGCTTCCTTCGCATTAAGATATAAGACTGTTTGCGCGGACTTTCTGTACTCAGCGTTTCACAATCCTTTGGCACGATCATCATTCGTATTTTAGCCACGTTCTCTTTTCACGCTCGCATTGGAGTTCTGATTGTTGCCGAACTTCAGCTATCAATGTCGTCTACTGGGTATGCCTAACCCAGAGGTTGCTGAAACCTTGCACAAGCGCCAAACGCATTCGATGATTAAAAATGTGGTTTTATAGCATTGTTATTTTTCATCAAAGTCCTCACATGCCGAGACACCTTCGCCTATTTTTGGAGGTTTATGTACAGAAGTTGAAGACATTTGGCATAAGGCAATAGTTGTCCCCTGATACCATTGGATCAGTCAGCTAACTGCCTCCTAAAGTTTGTGGAGATACGGAGAAGGGAATGCTGCGACCCAACATCAAACTCGTCATTCGGAAGGGCGTGAGAATAGAACTCAATGCCCACCTACCTGATGCAGGTTTTCTAGGGTTTCCATGCATCTCTTTAGATGAAACACCGTCTAGGACCCTTAAACTATAGCCAGGGGACCCTGGTCAATCCTTGGCTACCTTGCTCTACTTTCCACATCCCCCTTTTCATTTCCCTTCATAAGAAATTAAAAGGGAGTTGTCTTTTTCAGGAACACCTTCATGTAGCCGCCTCTTACCCCCCTCCCCCAAGAAAAAAAAAGAATTGTGGCAAAGCGACGGGTAAGGACGTATTGTGTCGGCGGAGATCTAAAAACAGAGGAGGAGATGGTTGTAGGTGGTGAAATGAGATTCTTGCTGTGAGCGGCTAGAGAGGACAGTGTGTTTTGGGAACGGACTTGAAAAGCAGATCTATGTTAGGAGAGTACAGATTCGGATATATGAGGAGTATGAAAGAGATAATTGTGCTGTTTTTGTGGAGAAGTGTTGAAGTGGAGTTGAGTGACGGCCAATGAAATCACGAAACTGTTGTAATTTGGATCGCGGGACCGCACGCGGATGACCAGCGAAGATATTGTATCAGCCGAACCAATGGACGGCGCCACCACTGCAACAATATCTTCAAACCTGTGTAATTACTTTGTATTTCGGTTAGACATTATTGTTTAAGTGAGTATGAATGTGAGCATGAGTGGGTAAAAGCAACATTCAATAATTGTGGAGCCGTGCGACTTAGCTTGGTCCGTAATTCATTTGTAAATTAAATTGTTTCAAATTGTAACTCCTTGTTTAATTATCAAATAAACCTTCCCTCCCGTAATTAATTAATTACAGCCAAGACCCCCGCATGTCTAAAAACTCGACGCTGGCCATCTCCCTCTGGATCACGCGGTTCACGATTGCCGTTTCCTTTTACTATACATATTGTGTAGCAGATTCTACGTACATTTAGGGCGCCAGGTATTTTTCATAAAAACACCAAAAATTGATTTTAATAGTTTTAATTTCAATCAGAGCATGAAAAAAATTATATCTGCAGGACGTGGTCATTCTCTCGTCGTCCCGCCGATACAACCTGCTGTTCCCATCACCCCATGACGACTCCTCCTCCCTTTGCGGACCATCCAACGTCTCGCCAGACCACATTGTTGGCCCGGGTTGCGTCAGTTCCTCAACAATTGCAACTCGCAAGCCGGCCTGCATTGTTCAATGTAAGTTTTCATGTTACATTTTCCCCGCCCCCAATGAATTTAAAAAATTGTAAAACTTTTTAATATGACACTGACTGAACCACAGTCGTAAACAATATGAATGACCAACGCCCTTAATCAAAATTACAAAAATATAACTTCAACACAACACTTCTTTGACATTAGCAAAAATACAGCATCCGGTTATCCCCCCTGGATTCCAAGGAAATCCACAATCATCACAACTATTTAACACATACAAATTTTCTTCTACTCTGTTGTTACTATAGGATGCATATTTTTGAGAGATGGAGACAAGTTTTCTGCTAAACATTAAGTCTCGCTTAATTTTACGACAACCTTTTCTCCCAAGTAATTTTTTCTTGTACATTTTTCGGGAGCTTTTCTTAAATCTATTTGCAAATCATTTAATTGCATTATCTTTGTTGAGAACCATGATCAGCTGTTCTCGCTGTCCCTTAATCTGCTTATTCACTGCGTTCACATTACATTCATATCTACCAACTTTCATCTGACGCATTAAATGTTTACAATTTTTCTTAAATTTATCAGAAGTACACCAATTAATTTTAACAACCTTCACCACTCTCAACATTATGATTAACATCCGTTTCAACTTCCTTAACTTTACACCCACGTTTGACAATTCGCAATTTCTTTCTCTTAACTGGCCGGCATTCGACCTGAACGAATCCGAGGGAAGGGAGAGCGTTACAGTATATCGTGGATTATGACCATAGAGTCTGATTTATACTCTTTGGATGTATTGTCTGCGGACAGAAGATGCATCGGAATGATGTCACATGACATATAACATCTATCATATGCATATCTTTATTTTCTGTATCATGTACCAGTCAATTCTTTGTGAGTCGTCATGGCGTCGAGATTTGAAGCCGATATATTTTCCGAGAACGTTTTGAGTGCATGTGTTTTTGTATTTTGTGTTGTACAATGTATGTAACTGTGAATATTTGCTCTTTTTCAACATATTTAGAATTTTGCTCTTTTATATCTTTTTATTATTCCCTTTATCCTTTACAGTGAAAAATAAAGTGTCCAAAATAAGTACAGAATGTGGAATTATGCATGAATTTAATGAATGGTGGGAACTTTTGTTATTATCTAAAGCAAAACTAACAATAAAATTAATTTTTTAATGATTTTAAATGTAATTATACACATAATCGAAGAAATTATCGTAGAAGATAATATTAAAAACGGCAGTAGTCTTACGTAAAATAGATATTGATGTTTGTTCTTACGTTTTAATTGCGAAAGAAATTGCGAATAAAAAGGATGAAGTCAAAAGAAAATATATTTTGTAAAGAAAGTTGTGAAGCGATATGTAATTTTTTTTACCATTGGCGAAAAAGATTTGTTTTTAAATACTTGCACGCCAACTTCATAATAATGGTATTAAAAGGAATGCCGACGAAATTGCATCATCAAAGCAGATAGTTGTGAGACGTATCAAAGAACTCTCTCAGGAAGTATCCTACGAATTAAACGACTGTGTTCTTCCTTGTATATCGATCACAACGCATACGGGTAGTAAAATAATAAGAAGTTCCCTACCTTTTTCTCAGAGAGGCGTTTTCTTGGGAAATAGCAACTGAAGTAATATGGAAAAAGCAATCTGCACGCCCCTAAAGAGGCAATGTATTTGTGCGTCACAAAGAATGTTTACTGACCCCTGGAGGAAAATACTAAAAAAATCTATCCTCCAATAAAATAAAATAATTGCATATTGCAAACCCTTGAGAACAAAAAGAAACACATCAGTAGGTGGGCAAAACCTCGGAGCAAGGAATCTGATCATATGGTAGAAAGTGAACAGACTGCGAGGAAGAGAGAAAAGCTGAAAGGAACCGCTTGATATTGGAGTAGGAAGTGACGTACTTTTAAAATATAGATTTGAATATTCTGGGTAAAAGGTATATATAGATTAATTTCTGGAGTCTGAAATTATAGTTACTAGGAAGTAATATGAAATACTGTAATGAGTGGATATGGCAATCGACATTTTATTTCGCCACTAGGTGAAGAATTCCCCGTGTTTAAGACAGCATCCAAGTAAACACCAAGGCGGCTGTGGGTCAGGTGATCCACCATGCATCTCATGGTGGGGTGAATGAAGGAGATGACCTGCGGGGATGGAGGAAATAAATTTAGGCATAGAAATTTGAAGAAGGAACAAGTCTAGAGGGTGCGGGTAGTGGTAGAATAGGAGATGATCGGACGGGAACGAAACATTCTAATGTATCTTAAGACCAAGACAAGTTTGTTTGCTACCTAATGTGGGGGCTAATTGAAAATAAGATAGACGGCAGCGAGCAGAGAGTGCCCCGTCTATTAAATCCGGGTCCCAGAATTCCTAGAAAAACGAGGTATCGACGGTAGAAATCAGCAGTAAGTCGCCTGACTAACGCAAAAGAACTACGCTAACAGACAGGACTAAGCCGCCGTTTTCCAAAGGAAATCCAGGCGCATGTCTGTGCCACTGTCTGAGATGTTCCATGACTGTCACTCTAATGCAAAAATCTCCAGAAAATGACTCGTATGAGACTTGTTATAAACTGATTTAGCCGTGGTAAATGTTTTAATTGGACACTAAAGTTTAGTTCTTTTATTTTCTGTAAATAAATTGAATTTGTTTTTATTTATTCAAAACCAATATTTCATTTGTAATTAAATTAAAATCCAAACCTGCCCCAAAAGTTTATTATAATACGCGTAAGTTGTATGGTTTAAATCACGAGCGACGAACTCGATATCGCAGGATTTCAGGCGGAAACCACGACGATGTAAAACGTATTGCTTTTAACAATATGTCAACCCATGTCTGTATTCTGTCTACTGGTACACTGAAAATTTTTCTTCCAAGTTCCATGCTGGAGTAAGTAAATATCCATCAATATCTACATGAGTCCCATTATGGTTTTGTTATTAATATTATGCCGACCCCCTGTGGTGTAGTGCCTAGCCTCTAGTTGCTGCCTCACAACTCAGGAGTCCCGGGTTCGCGATGACCAGGATTAAGGCCGCTGTGGAATAGATACACTGAACACGTATCACCCCAAATTCGGAATGTGTCACGCCAGATGACAGTCCGCACCCGCCTCGGTAGGCCTAGGCCCTCAATGGGCTGTAGAGCCATTAGAAGAAGAAGAATTAATATTATAACAACGAATTTTTCATTTATAAAGAGTTAAAAATCATTTTATTGAAACACATTGAAGAAGTCGCATTTGAAGTTTATTTGAAAGCTAAGTTTGAATTATACTTATGATCTCTTTTTCCGATATTTTATGAGGAAGTTCACGTCGATCTAATTATCTTAACACAGGTGAATAAAATTGTGGCTACGCTGTACGCAATCCTTCGAATTCAGTGGTTACGCTGAGCCGCAATACAATTTTAAAATAACAGAAACGATTCTTTCATTAGTGCAAGTGCTTTCCTTAACTGCTTTTTGCCTCCCCCGCTGACGCTTAACCTAATTCATCTGGTTACGCAAATAAACTTTCAGCGAGCAGAGGTTCGCGTGATGCGCCCTGACCTGAAAGAGAAGGGCACGCGAGCAGGTGCTAACCACCAGACTTAATTAGCTCTACGTCTGCTCTCGCAAGAACACTTTGGCACTAGGTGCAAAATTTAATTAAGGACCGCTATCACATGCCTTCAGTCTGTTAAGGGAACCTGTGAGACAGTCGACGTGGCCTGTCTTGCATCAAATGCTTCACTGTGTGAATATAGCTACTTACGTGATTTAGCTTTCATACTTTACAACATATTTTAGCGTGATCCTTTTATTCTTCACTTAATAAATATTTTTGCATTTAAAACAATCACAGTGGTTTTTATTAGCCACTTATCAAACTAAACCCAATTTCCGTAAAGGTACTTTCGGCACTTAAACATTTCATTATTACAGTTGTAGTTTTGTTGATTTAATTACTGTTGAATGACCGATATTTTCTTTTATTGTACAGTTATAGAGTTTTAATTAGTTACGAACTTTATTGTTGTTGTTGTTGTGGTATTCAGTCCTAAGACACGCTTGATGCAACCCTCCATGCTAACCTATTTTGTGCAAGCCTTTTCATGTCCTTACAACTAGCACACTCAACATCCTCTCTAATCTGCTTAGCGTATTCCATCCTGTTCTTACCCCACACACTTCCCTCTAATGCTAATTTTACAAGATCCTCAAGTCTTAAAACGTGGCCTTTTAATCTATCCCTTCTCTTGGTCAACGTCCTCCACATTGTTCCCTCTTCCCCTATTCTGTTTCGAACTTCCTCGTTAGTGAATCTATCCACCAATTTAATTTCCAGTATAGTCTTTTATCCGTCTCATGCTACGTCACGTGCTACACATTCACTGTCATCTATTTACTCTGCCTTCACGGAAAAGGCACGTGTGATTGAGCTGTAGTTATTGTAATTAATTTTGATGCAGTGCTTCAAGTTAAAACAGAAATGTAGGATAAGCGGCACAAGAGCCAGATTACATGACCTAAAGAAAACAATAATATCCGATAGGCAAAACGAAAGTCAGTTTCAATAAAACGAGAAAATTCTCATGACCAGAGTATTTTTAAAAAGTGTTTAATTAAAATTATTAGCGGCAATCATTTTATGTTCTTCTAAGGAGTAGGAACTTATTCATATTTCATATTGAATAGGTAAAATACTCGTAATAAATGTTAATGATTGTCTTCTTATCGCTTATCCCTGCCCTTAAGCTTAAATATTAAGTATTGCGCTGGGATCTATATCCGAACTAAGACATACAATAAGCGAAGAATTTAGAACATCTATCAACCTATTTATTACATTAATCAACTTTCACCCATTAACGGATCTCTCCAAATAAATGCAGAATCATATTACACCAATTTGGTTCTTTTCAATATGGACCCATTATTTTATTCTATTATTCTTTTTTCTGCACAGATACACTTCAACCATTTCGAGAAATTTATTGAATCCCTGATTGTTATGATATAATGCATTTCTCGCTGAAATATACACAGAAAATAAATACGTATACTTTTCGGGAGTTTAAGTATTTTTTCACGGAACGTGAACGCTTCGCTGTTCTATTAGTCACAATTTTCATTATTATAATAATAGATACGAACGTATAGACATCATATCTTTGTTTTCCAACTGGTTCAAATTTTTTCTGTTTACTTTATAAGAGCCATTTGAGTAAGACGCAAAGCCAACTTTGAAACGTCGGCATATCTAAATTTGTTGTTAAGTTCTCTTTATTTTGTAAATTTTACTATTAATATAAGGTCGTATGTATTTTTATTTGTTCACAGACGTTAATTTTTGCATTATTGCCTTTGTTATGGCCAAACCGGTTGATCTGCTGCCGCAGACTTACGGCAGTCAAATTGTACTGACTGAGGCCAGGATTGTCAGTCTGATCCATCATTGAAACTGACAGTCTTGAATGACCGTATAGAGACCTCTTAAGTATTGACGACCATAAATAATGCTTTAGTCCAGAAAAAGAAGAGCGAGTTCGGGTTAAACAGATGTGGCCAGGGCGGGCGAGAAGTAAGTCAAATAAAATGTAAAAGTAAATTTACGTAGCTCCTAGAAGAGAAAATAAAACCAATAGGAAATAATAAGCAGCCGCTAATTAATATACGTCGTGATGAAGCTTGATGCGAGAAGTACGACGAGACTATAAAACCGTGAAGTGAAATTTTGGTGAATCCAAAAAGCAATGCACAGTATTTCTCGTTTCAGAAACTGAAGCGTCAAGAAAACATTCGCGTGAAGGAAAAAACATTTCTGGACAAAAAGAACTAAAAATTATTATTTATACTGAACATATTTTAAAAATATGTATGAAGTGATTTAGTCCTTAAAGTACATATTAACTGTGTAAACATTTCAAGATTCTTCACTGCTCTCACGTATAGAAACAATTGTGTTTGTAATATTTCTTTAAGAATATTGAAACATTTAAAATTTCTTAATCTCTTAATACGTTGTATATATTTTTTTGTTCACTTTATATTTTATGTCAATACTGCCTAGTCTAATCACGTTGCCACATCTGAATTCGTTTCCCTAGTCCTTAACTTGCAGTGATTTTGCATAAAAAGCTAGCCACGGTTGTTTTCAAAATTAAAAGTAAAAAGCTGGCACAAAGATGTGTCTAATATTTTTGGAGGTGTTTTAAGGACACAATGAATAGTGGAAGGACTCGGTCAGTCGGGCCGTTCGTCTCAGATTTGCTAAATTTACAGGACGAAAGCCCTGGAACAAGTGTACGGGGATTGGCAACAGCAAAAGAAGACGTGAATCTTCGTCTTGTCTGAGTGGTACTAAATGAACAATTGCTGTATCCATATATCATCCAGGTACTAAGGCCAGAAGACCAGCGTAGCAGATTGTAGTTCTGTTAATGATCTTGAAGAAGTGTGTTGATGATCCACTGTTTTAGTAGAAGATTTACCAACGAGACGTTGTGACCTCCCATACCACCTTTTGTCGACTGATAAAATCTCGGTGCAGTAGTTGAAAGAAGTAATCAATATCCTTTCTCCACCAATGAATAGGCAGACGTTTTGAATATAAATTACTAGGACAATACATCCTACTACAAATATTAAATAATCTCTTTATCATCAATTTCACGTTAACGTATTGCCTATTTTTTGGAGGATATATCATGAAGCAAAGACTACAGATGTGTAGTATAATGAACCTGGGGGTTTTAGATTTTAATTTAAATGAAAATAAATTATTGCGTTAGATTAAATAAAAACAAATTCACAGAAAACAACAATAATTAAAAGACTTAGGGTCCTATTTAAAAATTTATCACGACTAGCTCAGCTTACATTTAATCTTTTTGTGGGGATTTTTGCAGCATAACGAAAGTCCTGACACATCTGTCAAGGGCAGAAACACGCATCTGTTTTTATTTTGTTAAACGGCGGCTTTTCGTAATTCAAGATGCTTCCGCGTTCGTCAGGTGACTCCTTCGAGTGATGAATTTTGCCGTCGGTACCTGGTCTTCTTTCTAGGAATTCTGGGGCCAGGATTACCTTCTGCTCGCTGCCATCTATCTTATTTTCAGTTATCCCCCAGATTAGATTATAAACTTCTCTCACTATCAAGCAACTTCTTCCTAATTTCTGATGTTTATCATCAATCTCCAAACTTTATATCTCATATCCACCTTTCTACTTCCAAGTTTAATTTGTTTTGGGTTTACAGGCTACATGAGGGTGCTCCTGAAACAGGCAGCTCCCGTTTAATAGCATAGGATTGGAATTGAAAAGGGGGAATGCGTAAGGTAGAGCAAGGTAGCCAAGGGTTGACTTGGGCCCCCGGGCTATAGTTTAAGGACCCTGCCCGGTGTTTCACCTAAAGAGATGCAGGAAAACCCTAGAAAGCCTGCATCAGGTAGGTCGGGATTTGGTACTATTCTAACGCTCTTCCGAATGACGGGAGACGAGTTTTCTGTGAGGTCACAGCATTCCCTTCTTCATGTCTCCACCAGTTTTAGAAGGCCATTGGCCGACTGATCCAATGGGATCAGTGGACAACTCTTGCCTTATGTCCAAGGCCTTAGACCCTAGTACATAAACCTCCAAAAATAGGTGAAGGTGTCTTGGCATGTGAGAACTTTGGGGAAAAAACAGAGAGTACGAGGCATTCCCGACATAGATCAGGTGAGACGCTGAGGGGAAATGTCTGCGAGAGAAAACTCCCACAGGCACCTTGCTCCGCGGTGTTACATTCACTCTGCAATTCTTTAATTACTTACAATTCAATAATTTGACTGTGAAAATTGTATTGAATACTTAACAGAAATATTAACCGCAAAGTTCACTATTAAGAATTAGTTTAAATTTGATTACGTCGATCCTTCTATTCGGCGGATCTCTAATTATATTCAGTGTTTTGCTGTGTGAATAAAATTAGTTATTGTATTAATAGTTAATGTGTGTATAATTTGTGTTAGGATCAAGAACCATTCCTGCGTTTATTTGTGACTTTAGGTATGATCGCAAATAATGTGCAATCATACGTTAATTGTGTGCGTTACTTGTTTGCATGTGGATATGGCTAAACAACGTTGAATTCGGTTCATTCGAAAACACAATTGACGTAATTTTCCATTTATTTCAAAATCAGTCCGCGTACAATACATTCGTTTACGATGATTTCATATTGTAACTTTTCCGAGCAGTATTCCTTCCCAGGATAATTGCTGGCGCACAACCCGATCATTAAGTTCATCTACATCTTACCTCCGGTGTTATGGTCTCCACATACATCAAATCAAGAATATTTGCAATCACTCAGAACATAGGGATGATCCGTTTATCGACCCAGCGATGAATAACATTTTCCTGATTATAATAAAGAACGTAATGTATTTATTGTTAATTATAACAGAATAAGTTTTTGAAACAAATCAATTTAACTGTCTAAAATTTTAATATTTACCTTGGGACAATTCTACTTTGAGCTTCGAGCCCAGTAGCAGAGTTTAACAACCGCTAGAATCGGGGAAGAAAAACGAAATACAAGCAAGTCTAAGTTTACAAAAATATAGTCAGGTCCTATCTATTGTCTCTTAACTTGGCCTGAGTGGGAAATCAATACCTAAAACGCTTGGAAAGGTGAGGAAGGGCTTGAAAGATAAATCACAAACACAATTTTATATGAAAACAGTAACATATACTAAAAAACATTAAATAATAATGCAACGTTAGAATATTCATTCTAATTATTGACATCAGTTTCATTGTTATTGAATATAGTTCATCATTGTTGCAACTTATTAATTGACTGTTTAAAATAAAATTGTCATGTATTTCAGTCCTATCAGGTTTTTGTACATGCACAATTGAATATATTTAGAATGCAAGCACTAAATTGGTTTCAAAAAACACTCGACTGGAAACATATGGTTGAGAGCATGTTAAATTCAATTACGTTACAGGATATTTACAGTTTTGTAACATAGTTGATTATAAGGTTATAGAAGACACAATTCATGCAAAATTTTAGGTTTTCTATTTACAGGTTAATGCTTAATAATGTTCACACAATTGTTATTCAACACAATAAAATGTCTAGGAATGGCAGGTTTATTATGCAATCATTATCATAAAAAATTTAATACCATTTGCACAAGATAAAGTGATTCTGTATAACGTCATCGGTCAAAGTGCTGATGCGTGTTGTAAGTGATAAGAATTCATCACAGTCAATAAAGTTTAGGTTATAATAAACTTGGGAATTTGATTTTAATTTAAAATCAAAATAATTTATAGGGTTGGATTAAATAAAAACAAGTTAAATGTATTTACAGAAAACAAAATAAAAAGCAACTATTACTAAACTTTAGGGTCCAATTTAAAAATTAACCACGACTAGCTCAGTTGCCTTTAGTAAGACTCTATCTACTGAAGGGTCTTTTTCGTGAACTTATCCTGCAGCAAAAAAAAAAATAATCGTCACACGCTTTTCGATATTGGTACTAACACACCTCAGATTTATTGTGAATTGTAAACAACTTCGCCCTTTGCCCACGCCGGTATCTTGAGGTCCGCCTTCCACGAATTCTGGTCGCCTCTGGAGCTTGTTACTGGGGTCTGGGAAATTACTTGGACAGGACTCCACCTGCCTCGTTGTAGGGACATCCTTCCCTCTATTCCACCAGCAAGATTCCTCGTTTTCTCTCCGCCTGATTACTTCAAAGCTCGTTCTTGACTGATTAATTTCTCTAGTATCGTGTCTTAACTATCATGCACTCTCCTAATATACCATGTGTTCAATTATCCATGCCCAACTCATCCAATGTCTCCTCCACGACTGCCGTGCCGTGGATCAAACACCACCCACCCTCTAGACTTCTTGCTTCTTCAAATATCCATGCTCGACTGCTCAAATTCCTCTCATTCATCCTCGTAGATCATCTCCTTTATTCACCCCACCATGAGATGCATGGCGGATTACCTGACCCTCAGACCCCAACCAAAATTCTGCTTGGCCCGAGGTTTCTCTCCATAATTTCTGGCCTTTCAAAATTCCCGGGGTCAAAGAAATGGAACAGGTATCAGATTTTTAAGTTGCCAAACAGTCGATCTGTCACTTATGAAACCCGATGTCTCGCCTCAATGGCACCTTGGAGTTTACTTGTACTGAGTATCTCCAATATGGGGAATTCTTCGCCCAGTGATGAAATAAAAAGGCGATTGCCACATACACTCATTACAAGGTGGGCAAAATAACCGATTGTTATAATAAAGCCGTTCTCTAAAACGAGTCAGTAAATAGAGTTATGGTTCATTTTTCAATTTGTAGAGTCGTGAGCGAGTTGCTGTAGTCGTAGATACGTTGGCAAATTGCTTGAGTCGTTGAGTCTTGAGCCAACTCCCTCAGTCGTCTCCGGGATGCTACTTGAGTCGTCGGGTTGAAGTAAGATTCCATTCAGGTTCTGAATCGAAAGATTATCAGTGGAACTCTCTAATAACTAATAAACAATAACATTCGTAATAAATTTTGAAATCAATAGGCTTAGTTAAATATTATTCTCTGCGTTTTTTGTCTTTTCAATGTGTACATAGTTTTGTTCTGACTTGAATAATACTGTTACGTTCTCAAATCGCCAACCTGTTCTCATATAAATAAACGTGAATCTTCTTTGTGGTGGGATAAGAGAGAAAAATACTTACTAATTTTATACTTTAATGCTAAAAAGACTTTGTATTCCCGAAAATTCGGTTTATTGTGAACGTAAATTTTCCAAATCAGTGCAGATCTTGATGAAAAAAGTAGTCGGATCACTTCCCAAATTGTTTACATAAATAACAATATTAATTTTGTAAAATATTTATAGAAATATATTTACATAACTAAATGACTTTATAAATATTACACATTTTTCTATATAATTATTGTGTAAATTCGTACACTCCCTTCCGCCCCCCTTCCGTTCGTACTCAAGTCATTATTGCTCAAAAAATCATTGAATGGGATTCTGAGAATTGAAGAGTCGTTTAACAGAACCTACTCGTAGCAATGAGTGTATCGACTCTGAACGACTAAAAAAAAGAATCGATCTGCCCTTTACTAATGTAAAGCGTGAATTAATTGGATTCCATCTGGTTTTCTTTACTGTCGGGCGTTGGTGCATGGGTGGGAAGTGACTTCATTTTCTATAGATGTTCATATTCAGGATATTCCTCATTTTCTCCTCCTACTGCTGTATGGGGAACAAACACACACCTATACTGGCCAGGCTTATCTGAATTCATCGTGAAGTGGAAATCAGAAGGTAAACCAGAAACACATCTGCCTCACCTTATGGACACGATAATTCTGCGCTCCGCAATCGGGAAACGGTTGGACAATAATCAACTTTCTGTTTAACAGTATCCAAGGATCTCACAACAAATTTACTTAACACGTTTTTCTTGTTTTTTCTATGTATATCAGCATCATACAGAAATAATTTTTTTAACATAAATAATCCAACGATCCATTACATTTTTTCCGCAATGCATTACGCTTCCAAAACTAAAACAAAGGGGTGAAAAGGGCTACAAGAGACACACAATTTTTACACACAAATTATTAGATTCGGCAATGCATGTATATCCATAGGTATATTGCAAGGCTCTCTCAAACCTTCAATGTCCACGCAGCATCTATTGAACGACGGCTCCTGTACCAATAATATGCGGGGCGAAGCGACAGACTGGAGGGGGAGGTCACGCTGACATATCGATGTGTAATAGGACTTTGCATACAATGATTATAATTAACAAGATAAAATTAGATACATAAATTTATTGTATTTATTTTAAATTTAATTAGCTATTATTCATTTTTTTATAATTTACATATAAATCTGTGCTAAGGTGCATCTACATACAGGGTTTGGTTGGCCATTTTAAAAGTTCTAAGTTCTGCTCTGCCCCGTATATATATATATATATATATATATATATATGTAGATGATTAAACGAACTTCATTTACCGGTTACAGTGGTGTCCACAGAGTTTCGGCAAAGTCTCAGGTAGCTTTGCTGGTATCTGCAGCGACGAATCCAGACTCGTAGCTGATTTTTCCGGCATGTAGCAGTCCGAGGTCTGCAATTACTTTAGAAAATCTCAGATTTTGAAGCTCAAAAATCTTTATCAACTACCTCCATCCAATCTCCGCCAAATCTCAACCAGAACAAACCCCTGAGCAATTGTTTTTTGGCGGGTAACAGGCTACATGAGTGTGATCCTGAAACAGGCAACTCCCCTTTAATAGCATAATAAGGGACTTAAAAAGGGTTGACTAGGGTCCCAAGACTACAGTGTAAGGGGTACTACTCCTGTTGTGGGAACACCTTGATTAGTATTGAGAGGCAGTTGGCCGACTGGTCCAATGGGATCAGGGAACAACTCTTAACGTATGCCGAAGGTCTTTGACCCCCGTAAATACATCTCTCAAACTGCCCAAGGTCGTCTCAGCCTGCAGGAATCTTAAATTAATTACCTTGGCCTTGGACCAAGGGGGATGGGAAAGGAGGAAAACCAGGAAGGAGGAAGTCCGCCCTGACTGTCTTCCCCGAACTCCGCCTGGCTCTCACTTATTTCCATGTTATGTAGCCCCTGTGCAATTTTCTAGAGCGCTTATAAAGAGGCCTTACCCTACCTTCTCTCTCCATTCCCAAACTTTCCGAAACAACATCTGCCATTTTTGTCCTTACGAAAACTGCAGACAGCCGAAATTATACAATAAATACCCCCCTTAATATAAAATTACAAATTATTGTATTTACTATTTACAATACCAAAGCAGCACTATCTCCTTATATATTCCAGTTTTTGCTCACTACTTCACCTTTCACTAGCCGCATTTGGATAGAACTCAAAATTAACTATCATTTATGTAATGTATGACGTATTCTATTTCCTCAACCAAGAGGTTATGGAGACAATAATAAATCTAAATCTTCATACCAGGAATACATCCCCAAACTATTATTGCATCAAGAAATGCAGTTGAGTCTATGCTTTCGTGTTATTTCTCCATATTAGAGCCCTTCTATTTGCATGGTACATTTGAAATCGAGATTCATCAGACCACAAGATCCATATCCAGTCATCTACTGTACAATCGCTGTGCTCCTTTGCGAACTGAAGACGTCTGCCCATTGTTCAAGGCAGACAGCTGAGGGTTTCGAACAGGTCGTCGGCTTCCATAACCTTAACGGTATAATGTGCGGCGAACAATTCGTACAGGGACGTTCACAGTTAGTCCTCGATTAAGGTTCTCGGCTGTTAGTCTTCCGTTGAATTAGCAACTCTGGAAAGTCTCATTTCAACTCGAGTATTGAGTATCATTGACGACCTGAAGTTGAAGCCTAGTTTTTGCTCTCTGTAAACATTGATATCTGCTGCTCTGGAGCATTTAAATTATGTAGCCGTTTTCCTAATACTGATTACAACGCATCAAACACCTACGATGATCCCGTGCTCAAACTCTATTAAATCACTTCTTTTGTCCATATATTCGCAAACAACTGATGATGCACTTCCCCTGATAATGCTATAACTTCTCTTGCATTCTCATATTATAGCTAACTCACGCTCTGGCCGCAATACTGTGTATATTTGTCTGATACAATTCCTATTTCGACAGTAATCTCTTTGTCAACTTGTCATTAAACTCACAGCCAGAGCGTCGTATTTACTTCTTGAAAAGTGCCTTTTTACGCGCTCTAACTTAGAAAATCTGGCTGACCATTAGTTTCATCATAACCATAACTCACAGTACTTTAATGTAGACGCGAAATGTACTGGTTCCACAGTAAATTAAAAAAGGATAAAATGATTACATTGAATGTATCAGTTAATTAAAAATCCCGATACTCTAAGAATATCAAATATATCTGCTTCTTCCTCCAATCAACATTTAAATATAATGTTAGAAGTCAGTTCATTGGCATTCAAAACTCCGTATTCGACACTAATATTCGTCGTATTTTCGTTATTTTTAGAACGCCCTTCCACCCCAACTCCAGGTGTACAGTTTCCCCCGACCAAAAGGGTTTGTAATGTATTAAAAGTTCGTGAGTTGGGTATTATGGTCTGCGACGTATTTTTTTGTGCGCGCGTAGGTAGTGCTTCACTCTTTGTTGGACAATTGAGACCATCCTTTTTTCATAGCATAAAGAACCTTTTACGTCCCTAAATCAAGAAGGATTGGCTTCCTCCAAGTTGGAAAATAGGAGTTTATAATTAAAAGCAGCCACTGCATTACTAATTTGAAACACATGGCCAATGGGGCTTGTTTTCAAACTATTGACTGCAATTGTGTAATTACCAACCAATGGGTGCTATTTGAAACAGAAGCCGATTGGCTGCTGGAAAAGGGAGAAGGAATATTCTGAGCATCTACGAGGTGACATGGAGAGATGTTATGAGACAGAGAGATTATTATTAAATTGCAAGTAGGTTTCCACTATTTTGGCCCAAGGCGTCCTCCATGCAACCAGTCAACTTAGACGAAGCCTCTAAATCATGAACCTGAAGCAGACTGAAGTAAAACGCAACTAGAAAATGTTCCTGCAATCTTCTACGGTATCTTTGATATTGAATTTAATGAGTGTTCAGTGTCAGACGAATTTGCCATACGAAAACTTTACTTCATTTTGTTCTCTCCACAGGTGATCTGATTTTAATGAGTTTCATCAGTATATAAAATCATTATTGCTCTACGGTTTCATAAATGTCATAAATTTATTGTTGCCCCACTTTTTCATGTAAACTCATTTTGTTTTCTTCTGGGGTTTTCGAGTTTCATTTATTAACTTTTGTTCTTATAAAATAAATGTCTGCTTTGATTTTGAATTCATTTGTCATTAGTATTTGCTTCTCCTTCAACAGTATAATATTCTCAATTATGTAATATACTAACTTGTATTAAGAATAAAGTAATCAAACATCCCACTAATTACCACGTCCTTCGGTGGAACTTAATTAAATAGTCATAATAAGTAAATAAACCCCTTACCACTATCGATTACAGGTTCAAATTATACTTAAGAACCTCAGAAAAACGTCATATAACGTCTGTTGTTTCCGCACATTTTAAGAATTCCATCCTAGTCCACGCCGATCTTATTCCAAATTGTTTCTCCGGGTCATAAAGAACACGTGTAGAAAATTAAGCCTAAATTTCTCCGCTCGTTTACTAATGTGTCTGGATGTCCTGTTAAACCACTCTTAAAGACTGAGCTGCAACTTAAGTGGCATGAGGAATGTCATACGTAAATTCAGTGACTTCCTTAATATGGTATTCAACAGCAATCTGAGTTGTTTTCATGTTAATTGTATGAAACACCCCTCAAAACATAATGCTCCCCGCTCATGGCATTTGGGGGTTTAAATTATACATACACAATATCGAAACATAAATCACTCTAATTGAAGCGGGAAAGGATTATTTTAAGAAAAGTATGGTAGGAAATATTTTGAGTCAGCGATTTCCTTGACAATCAGGTTCAAAGACAGTGGTTTTAATTGAGAAAGCAACACTCAAAATTAAAAGTAAATGTATTTAAGAGAACTTTAGAATAGACCTGAACCTCCGGTCTACCCAAAAAATCACATAACTTTCCACATTTTACTGAAAATCATCATCCACTAAGCGCAGGCAGTTCCCAATTAGTTTATAAATTGCTGCCAAAAGTAGTTCCCTTGCATTCCCACGCCGGAAGCACAATTAAAATGGTTTCTGCTAAGTTAAGGCAGACATTCTTCGTGAAAAACTCTCACGATGGATAAAATTTCTTTCTGTTCGTATTTAAGCTCTTATCTGAATAATATAGTATTTTATTTTCCCAATAGTGGGTCGTAAGAAACGCATGAATAAAATTTTATGAAAATTGCTGTACGTGTTAAAATTTTTATGCAGAACATTCAAATATACTCAAAAATAGAGAAGAAAAAGAAAAATTTTATAAATAAGAAGAAGATCCTCTATAGAAATGAAGTAAGAAAAAGTATAATTAATATACTAGGTAAGGGAAGAAAAATAACTGTTGCGTGATACCCAATGATCAAGGACTCAATTGGAATGGAAGCTACCCAAATAATTGATGAAAGAAGAAATCAGTTAAATAGGGCCATCCAATAATCAACCAGTTCGGGACAAAAGAGACTGCAGTGCGACAATAACCACAAATCAAAAATATACAGGGACTAATAACAGAACAAACTAAAGGTTTTCTAAAAGAAATAGAGAAAGAGAATATAGCGGAGCTATGTAGGAAACAATAAGAAGTTATAAGAGAATTCGATCCTTGCATACAAACCTAACACACTCCTGCCTGTTTACAGGACCAGTATTCAATAGTTGTAATGTCGACACTGCTATTCCACACGTAATAAATTCATGTAAATTTTCCAATACGTACAAGGGAAATTCAACTCATAGGAAGTAGAAATAACTAAATCCATCATCATAAACATAGTAAAATTCATTTGTGCAATAGGAATGTTCAATGACATTTAAGTAAAATTTTGCTAGACAAATATTAAATGTAATTAATTATTCATTTTCTGCTTTTAAAAAAAACAGTTTACAGTGTATATATTAACAATTGAGATTTTATAAATGTAAATAGTATAAACAGAACCAACTATTGTACTCCTGTACACACCATGTATTTAATAAATTATTGTAATTTACTATGACGAAATTGTAATTTATGGTCACTAATAAGCCACGTTGAACATTAATAAAAAATTAAGGTACTATACCCACATCTTCGATTTTTCAGCGATTGTTAAGTTTAACTAAAATGTTATTTAAGTAATACTACTTTATAATTATATAAAGTATACATGAGTAAATGTTTTATAAGTCTTAATGCAGATGAATGAGGCTCACTATATAATGAAGCACCAAAGCTGAAACGCAATTATTTTGTAAGATGAGAACACATTAAAGAATAATTATGCATTTATTTTGAAGTATGTTAGTTATATTCGAGGAATATTGCAGCGATTTTCTACTATGGTAAACCCAGCTTACTAACCAGAAACCAAATTGTATAGCCTGTGTTTGTGGTCTAGTGGCTAGCGTCAGAGGCTCGCATTACAGAGGTTCCGTGTTCGATTCCTGGGTGTTTGTGTAGTGTGTGTTTCCATATTCCCCAACTTAGCAAAGTGGACTAAACAGGAAATCAGTAACTCAATTAGATAGTCGCTAATGACCTTTGTGTTGGTGCGACTATAAACACATAGTTTTAAGAACTCTGCTTCCAAAGGAAAATACGATTACTTTAAGCAAACAGCAGGCGGCGTCAACTGGACCTTTGCTTCACTAATCGGAGGTTTCTCCGAGGATGTATGGCTTTAAATTAAATTCATTTTAGAGCTAGTATTATTTTAACATTTATAGACCACGGTAAAATAAATGGCTACGGTGGTGGAGTTATTCGCGGAAGCTTTTTAGCTGCTGAGGTGCACGAGTTGTGCGTTAATTCAATGCGGCTCCAGGTCGCCCGTGAGGCCATTAATTAGCTCTTACGTCTGCAGATTTTCATGCTCCCGCTTTCTGTTTCGTGTCTAATACTGATTTATTCTCTGAAGTGGTTCCTGCAGTTTCTTTTTATAAATAAGATGTTTTTTGAGACAATGCCTTTTTTTTAAATTTCAGTCGCTGTATTTGGAAAACTATATTATTCTGTAATACGTTTTCAGACTTTAAATTAGTCCAAAACCTTTAATGCAAAAAACGATCCAACCAATTTTCATTACAGTTTTTTAACATTGATCGCCAACATAAGATTTAAGCCTTTGGATGCTAATGTCGTTATGAATGGCAGCCACTTCACAGGATGGAATTGGAGATGAATCTGCTCAGTGTTCCTATTGCACTCAATCGAACTACCCGCTTATTTTGACCTTTTTTTTAATGAAATTTGAAACTAAGCAACCCTGTAAATTCTTCCTGGTTTTTTACTAAATTCCCAGTTTATGTGAGTGTTACGAAATTAGACGATCAACACCGGACATAGTTAATGGACAGTCTGGGGCGACACAAAAGAAAAACGTTGACGGTCGGAATACGAAATATTTTCAGGCGATAGATTCAGGGCTTTCGAAAACGTACAGAAAGAGCTGACAAAATACAGAGGTAAGAAGGAAGGATGCAGAGAATTATACGTTGTTCTAAAGCGGATGTATAACTAAAACTTTTGGCACTACATTTTGAAGAATAATCTGAAGCATGCTGTGATGAAGTTTTAGGCATCATTGCGAGATTCTGTGCGCTAAATATTCGAGGAAATTTGATCAATACCGCTACGTGAATCTGCTCAGTGTTCCTAAAACACTCAATCGCTTATTTGGACCTGTTTTTAATGAAATTTAAAACTAAGCAACCCTGTGATTCCATGATAAATTCTTCCTGTTTTTTAAGTAAATTCACGGAAAAACGTGTCGAGGTAGAAGAAGCTCAGCTATTTAGAAAAGCTTCAAGAAGTATTTCATAGACAACTAATCTAGAAAATACAATTGAGAATAATCTATGTGCAATGAGATCTAATATTTTGCACAGTTTCATTTGGGATCTGGGTTTATTTCCTTACAAAACTTAATGAGATTAAGGGAGGGTCGAGTGGGAGCCTTAATTTGTTTTTGATACAGTATAGTTTCATCTAATTTCCGCATTTTCTTAGTGGAATTGAACATTATTTCGTGCTGTAGGATACAGTACCGTTTACAAAATAGAATTGTATAAATTGTAGAATTAGTGTGTTCATTTATCAAGATTATTCTTTCTAATCAAATAATTATAACAATTTATAACTAAAAATAAAAACTTACGTACACTTCTTTTCGTTTGAATATAAATTATCTAAACAATTTCGATCATTTATTCCCAGGAGTAAATCTCTGTTCCTGTAGTCCACAATTCAATTTGCATGTTTAATATAACTGGTCGTTTTTGTATTTTATCGATTAACAAATTGATATCAATGTGTGAAACAGAAACACGCACTCGAATAATGCCACGCTTTGTTGAATGTGATACGAAAAAATAAATAAAACGAACAGTTTAACCCCTATATCGTCAAAATCCTTTATTTCTAAAATACAGAAGTTTCCAATCTCTAGCCAGATGATTCTAAGCGGTTCTGTGGATTAAAATCTGAGTACCGTAATACTGGCTCACTTTATAAAGCTGGATTTGAAATGTATAACTGCCGTATGACAGAACTCAGTATGAGTATGAATAGATTTTAATCCAGAGAATCGATTAATATCATCTGAGTAGAGATCAAAATCTCCGCTATGTTCAAAGTTAATAAATAATTGATATTGTATAAATGTCGAATTATTTGCCTTTACAAAATATTCTCAGTCTTCGTTAAATATTCAGCGGCAAAAAATATAGACAGTGTAATGAGGCAAACATTCAAATGGTCCAAGATAAGTTTTTAGTATTTTAAAGGCTGAGCAGTGCGGCGTATTTAGCACGTCTTGCTGACCTGTCATTGGAATGAGGGTTTATTCGAAGATCGAAGAGGGAGGTTTGACGTATTTTATGGTAGTGGACTCTTTCCAAGTGGGCAATGAAAGGAGGACAGTAACAGTCAAGCAGATGTGAACAGGACGAACGAGAAGCAAGAGTGGGAAGAGCAAGCGAGGTGACAATATTTTAAGTAAAATAAAACGAAAAGTTAATTCGGCATAGCTCTATGGAGGGAAATTAAAGCTATAGAAACTTGCAAGCAGCCGCCGATTGATACACGTCGTGATAGAACTCGATGCTGGAAGTGAAGTGAAAGTGTAGTGAATTCAAAAGGGAGAACACAATGTTTTATTTTTCAGGGAAGTGAAATTTTGAATAAAACGTTCGCGTGAAGGAGGAACGTATGCTGAATAAAGATAAGTCTTAATTTTCTTTATAAACAATTATCACAACGGTTTTTACGCACCTGGGAGAAAGATTTCATATTTTTAATTAAAATTAAAATTAAATTTGTTTTATTGGTTTGTTGTTAAATGAACTACTACAATTATAATTAATTTTGTGTGATAAACATATAAATAAATCAAAACACAAAAATAATCATTACAACAGTGCTGTCCTAGTGGAATTCACATGTCACGACAACATTTATTAATGAGTAGAATTGATTTGTATATATTGTCCGCAACATCATTGTCACTATAATATCCTGAAAATAGTCTAAGAGGACCGCCGGTAGTGATAGAAACGTCATATATATTAATTATACTTTATGTAATATACTTCTTCATTTAATTAATTTGTCAGACTAATTTGGCTATTAATTTACTTATTTACTATCTTCCTCTTCATGGATTAGACTCAATCTTCATTCCATTTCTTTCTAGGACGACCGACATCCCTTTTTCCAATAGAATGGTATTGAAGGGCAAGCTTTGGTATTCTATTGTCATCCATTCTGAGAACGTGTCTTTTCCAATTTGCTCTATTTTAGTAAATTCTATCATTCAGTGTGAATATATCTAGCTGCTTCCTTATTTCTTCATTTCTTATTTTATCGCTCCGGGAGTATCCTTTCACAGATCTATCTTACTTGTATCTTACTCCTATAACTTTTTTTATTCACCCATGTTTGACTTCCATATAACAAAGTTGGTACAGCCATCATCTTATAAAATTTAAGTTGGGTATCCTCTCTTACTTTTCCTTTTAATGTTCGTCGAATTGTCCCAAACATAAATTGAAATCGATTAAGCTTCTTCTTCATCTCGTCGTCGTCATTATCAGATAATTCACAACCAAGATAGACAAACTTTGAAACTTGTTTTGCTGGTTGAACATCAACTTATAGGTTACTTCCCTCTCCGTGCCATTACTTTAGTTTTCTTTCTAGATATCTGGAAAAAATATGTAATTTATATATCGATTTCTGGAGGTCGTCTTCATTTTCTTGTAAAATAAATTGATCATCGGCAAAAAGCATAGTATTTACGTATATGTCGCCATTCAACTTTGTTCCTGGGGGACAGATTTCTTCCGTTCTCTGACTACTTCATCTATATATATATATATATATATATATATATATATATATATATATATATATTGTGATAAAAAGGCGGATTTTGTAAGGTTGTGGCGTTATGAGGCGCAGTTCGGCCAACAACAATGGCTAGTCGGCCGAAAGATGGTGGTTCCCCGCGGGGGAGGCCCGCCTTGCGTGTATAAAAAATGACGATGGTGAACCCCCGCGGGAAAAATGAGGGCGGGGAACCCCGAAATGTTGAGAAATAGGGGAATTCCCGTCGGAAGGTTTAAAAGGGAAGCCGATGGGTGGCTCGCGACCAGACCCGAGAAGACAGGCGAGTGGAGCAGAGCGCAGAAGGCAGGCGAGTGAACCAGAGAGCAGATATCCAGAGGACGTGGCTCGACCCCAGAAGGCAGGCGAGTGGACGGACGTGAGCAGACGTGGTCGAATCCTGCAAGACGCCAGAGAGACGCACAAACATTCGAGAGGTGGATGTTTGTTGGCCCGGTAATTGTGGGTAAGCGATAAAAAAAATTGTGAAACTTGCTCATTGCTCTGGACTATTGTCACTATAGTATCTTCACCTATATATATATATATATATATATATATATATATATTAAAGAGAGTTGGGGAAAGACTACATCCTTGTCGTACTCCTTGATTTATTAATACTTCTTCAATCAACTTATGTCTCAAATCTAGCACAATTTCTGTTCTACTGTATATATTTTTTATAACTCCGATAACTTGGGTATTCATTTCTGTCCATTATATTTATTAATTGCTTCCTGTTTATTTTATCGAATGCCGTTTCGTAATCCACGAAAGCAATATAAGTGCTTACATTAAATTCTCTTCATTTCTATATTAATTTTAAATATTATTTTATAACTTAAGTCTGAGCAATATAGATATTATAAATTAAAATTCCACATCACACAGCTGAGCTGTTTTGTATTCCGTCGTTAAACAAACCGAGAGCATTGTCGTTTCAGGCAAAACGCGCGACACATATGTACAGCTCAATAAGAAACAATGTGCTTCGAGTTCATGCCATTTATTATGGTTTCTAAGTCTTCTTCTGACTCTCCTAATACTACAATATCATCGGGAAACCGTAACGTTTTTATCTATTTTATTTCCTTGCAGTATGATTCCTTTCCCATATTCCTTTTTAACTCTCTTCATCGCCTGTTCTATATATGTGTTAAACAGCATGGGCGACAGACTGCATCATTAACTTATTCTTCACTCGCATACTGTTTTACGTTCCATAATCCCATATACTATTTTCTTTAATATTTTGCACGCGCGGGATACTAAACTAATTGTCCTGTATCTATCAGCGCCAGTCTTCTATGGTATGGGTATGGTATTTTTTGTGAAGGATATACAAATTCACGTTACTTGAGCCTCTGGAAGAAGGCTCAGTCCGGATCAAGTGTGATGGCAGGGCGGGTGAAGATGTCGGCCGGCGTCCAATTGATGCCCCTAGCGGTCGCAAAGGACGGGACAGGATCAAAGGCAGGGAAGCAGGGCAACCTATGCTTACTCGACGTATAGCAGAAACTTCGTAGTCTGGAGTCTCGCTAAATTCTTCAAAGTCTGGAGTCGGGTCTTGGATGGATGAAGCGAAATTTCTTCTAGTCTGGAAACGTGCTTCGGGCAGATATAATGAAATTTTGAAAGCCCGGATTTGTGGCGAATTCTTCTAAGTCCTCGGGTGACGGAACAGAAATTTTATAAGTCCAAGTTAGCTCCTCGAAAATTTCATATATGACTTAAACGCAACGAATCATCGGAGCCTCATCAATTTGCGTCCTTCCAGTCCGAAGATAAGAAATGAACTGATTTCGATTGTCTTGCTTACTGATCTCCTCCTAAATATTACTCTGTTGGCCATCGCTACCGGGGTCAATATAATGTGGAATTAATACAATCCTCTGTCTATACATCGAGCCATCGAACACAAAACGTTTTTAAAATCTGTTAAGTTTCCCGAAAGTATTTTATGAAGTGTTGTGACGTCGTTGTTGCCAGGGGTCCATGAGTTGACAATGTGAATCACAGATCTTGGGATGATGTCACGTTAACAATCAGAAAGAGTCTATAATTCCCGACGTTGACAATGATAAAATGTTGTCCTCTTGTTGGAGATAATTCGGACAAAACAAGGAAGTGAGAAGAGTAAACCGTGATGGAATACTTGAAATAAAAAAATAAACTTGGGAAAATCGGACAGACGATTAAATATTTTATTGCGAAGAAATTTTTGGAAATAGGTCTCAGGGAAGGAATTACTTACAACGGGCAAGAATAGAAAACAAATAATGCTGTGATCTTCCTCGTAATAAACTGCGCAAAACATTTGTGACTATGTGGTTCATCACAAAATATATCAAATGAAATATAATCGAATTAAAAACTCTATCTTCTAGACATGCACTGCCCCGTAATACTATAATATTCGTTGGGCAAAACTGATTACCATGCAGTACTATTATTAAACTCAAGTCTTATATACCTTAGCAAGCAATAACACATTTAAATATACAGTTCATGATATATTAAACCCTTCTGAATACCAATGTGTCATTCTCACCTTCTAGACAGGTAATGTTAACAATTAATGGGTAAGTTACTTATTGGCTGAAGTTATACAATTAGTCACTTTCAGATTATTATAATGAAAATATCAGTTCTGTTGTCGTTAGTTAAAGTTTTACTAACATGCCCCTTAATTTACGTCATTATACAGAATATCATGCAAAATTAACTTGTATAAGTTAATTCAATACGTAATTAGAATGGCAAAATCGGGTTTTTATGATGTGGAAGTGAAAATGCATTTAAAATTTGGCTTTCTTTCACTTAGTTCGTTGTTGTCTTCCAGGGATCGAGTCCACTACAGTGACGTATATGCAAACCGCGGCAGCTCCGGAAACGTAACAGCCCCAATACTGGAAGAATTCTACTCGAACATGTTAGATTTCAGCTTTCCTCGGCCGGCATTGAAAATCTGGAAACCTTAGGAGCAACAAGTATTATGTGAACAGCGTTTGTCTATTGATCTTTAAAACACACACAATTTAACGTCGAATATCGCTCGAAAAATAAATATGTTTGACTGAAAATAGCCAAATAAGCGAAATTTTCTGTAATTTCTGTGCTAATTGCATATGAAACTGTGAAAAAATTAATATTAAATACGTATAATGAGCATGTCATATTGCAGCGGCCGTTACAACTCACTATAATGATTTGTACAGACGACACAATAGTTTTGAGCACCAGTACAGCACCACCAAATCATGATGCAACATCACATGTTACATACATATAAATGGGTAAATTTGGATAAGGAACGGTTGTTTTGTGATTGTAACAATGGTACGACACTTAGGGGACGTTACAATACAAAGGCGTAAAACGTGGTGGACACATGGAGAAGGGAATGCTGCGACCCCACAGCAAACTCGTTTCCCGTCGTTCGTAAAGGCGTGAGTATAGTATCCAATAGTCCTATCTCTTTTAGGTGAAACACCTGGTAGAATTCTCTAACTATAGCCTGGGGGCCTTAGACAGCCCTTGCTTACCTTGATCTACCTTCCACATTCCCTCCTTTCAATTCCCTTCCTAAGCTACCTTGATCTACCGTCCACATCCCCTCTTTCAATTCCCTTCCTAAACTATTAAAATGGAGTTGCCTGTTTCAGGATCACCCTCATGTGTAGCCTTTTAACCAAAAAAAACTCTCCCTAGCTGCCTTGGTTTTCTTTCCACTCCCCTCCTTTTTTACATTTCATTCCTATGGTGAGTAGTCTATTTCACGATCACTCTCATGTAGCCTGATTCAAAAAACCTGTACTATAATATTATGAGGGTGTGCACAGAAATAAGATAATGTTTCTATTCAGCCGGATTCCCTATTATTCTCACGATCGTTGATTTTATAATAACTATTATAACGTCTGGAAAAACTTCTTTCTTACAAGAAAATCGTGGAAAAACGTGAAGGGTAAATAATGTTTTAATGTTTTGGAGCTTACTGAAGACAGGAAATTTGACTCGTAACTACGCACCATATCTGTGACACTTAACAATTGCATCAGTCTATATTTCCTCCTTCCTTCCTTCCTACTTCTTCTTTGTCAATTGTAAGTGGCGGAGTTTTTTTCATGCGAACGCTGTAAATCCCGTCTCTACCCCTGACTCCATTGTCCTCGCTTCCTTTTGTGTTCCCCAGTCCAGATCCAATTAGATAGCAAGGCCTGTAAGTCAGTGAATCCGTGGTTAATCGATTTTTTCTTATTGTAAATAGATATTCTTTAAGAATTAAATTCATTTCGTTCAGCGTAACGTTTTATAAATTGCCGAGTTTGGTTAATGAAAAGATTAAAACATTCGAATTAAAGTTTTAAAAGTAGTAAAAGAATTAAATTAATTCCTGGAATACTCAAATAGATTCCAACTGTGGTGTTTGGTCTTCGTTTACAACGAAAAAATATTATTATAACAAGGAATTGTTAAATAATAATAATAAAAAGTATATTTAATTTGAATATATTCCATTTAATTATGATATTACATTATAAAATTTCCAAAAGAAATATAACTCAAATTAAGTGTTAGTGAAAAAAAAATTACGAATATCAAATTGGCTCAGTCGGTAAAGCAAAAAAAAGAATCTACGCAGCTTCTAA
This sequence comes from Eucriotettix oculatus, assembly GCA_034510155.1. Taxonomy (NCBI): domain Eukaryota; kingdom Metazoa; phylum Arthropoda; class Insecta; order Orthoptera; family Tetrigidae; genus Eucriotettix; species Eucriotettix oculatus. Next base: position 262,170,239 of record CM067376.1, on the reverse strand, counting down.
ATGGCTGCTCTCGGGTACGCGGGTGACGAACGATATAGTTGAAATTTAAAAATCGCGAATCAAACGAGAATGGTTTAAGTGGAAAGCCGGGTAAAAATGTCGTTACCAGATGTTAACAAGGGCCTGGTGACGTCGTTCCTGGTTTGCCGTGCTGGATGTTCTTTTGCTGAACACGTCTCCTCTAGCGCCTCTTCTTCAGCTTAAATTTCCATCAAATGTTATCTTTTTGTTTTCCGTACTACAAATGAATCTTCTTTCTTGAACATGCCGAAATTAACTTTTACGCCTGTTCAGCCACTGCTCTCCCATTCCGACCTTCTCAGGACAGCTCCCGGGACCAAGTGTCGAACACAATGCACCCCAGGCATTAAATAATGTTGTAAACGGCGACGTTTCCCACCCACTCGGCCTCACCAAATCATTCTCGTTTTTTCGTCCTGCTGTACACAAATAACAAAAACTAAATTATTTTTGCTTTACCCGTTGAATGTAGGGTCATGAGTCACCACACAACGGTTTATTCGAATGAAATCAGTAAATTTGTCATAATTTCTTTTAAAAAGTAGTATATATATTAAAATATTTCATGTGTAAAGAATTGAAGAGCTGGTTTCAGTTTTCGCAGTAGGCTCATTGGAACTGATTGGAACTGATGTCAACTCTAAATGTTCAAAACTTTCAATGGATATAAATTGAGGAGATAAAGTAAAACACGTGAAAGTGACACGTACACAAAGGTTATTTAATGCCACGGTGGTGGATTGCAGAAAAACGAAAATGAAGCTCGTTAATTTCAACATTTAGGTTTTTTATGCTGGTACAAGTGCAAAATATCTGTTTTTATAGCATACCAATATTAATGGAACGTCATTGTTATATTTAAATTGGATGATTTCAAGGGGACGCTATTCTAGATGTTCAGTCCCTATTATACAGAAACCCACTTATTGACTACCAATAAAATATTTGTTTTGAAGGCATTTGGTGTTTGGAGCTTTTCATTAAATTTTATTTAACTCCAGTATATTTATGACCAATCAGTTATCGGACAACATGTTTTTGTGTTTTAATTCAATTTATTAAAATCATATTGGACTGTCTGAAACTAAGTTGCAACCTAATTTTGACGTCTTGAAATGTTAATCTATACCAATAAAAGAAATTGAAGTGTCAGTCTGTCTGTATAGGCTCCGAAACGGCTCAACGGATTTCAACGAAAATTTGATCGTTTAAAAACTTAAATATTCGTGCAAATTTCATTTCAATACATTGCTGGATATATATATATATATAATATATATATATATATTTCTTATACAGACATGAATGCGGGTTGCGTATACTCTTATCAGTTTATACTCAGAAGCAGCCCATCTATTGTGAAGTAGGATTCGCGCCGTTATTAACGTATTTTTGTCATCGTCGATACAATGTATACATAAATTGGTTTAATTTGTAATGTTGTGTAAATTGTAATAGTTAGTAATTGCTCATTTTTATTGGCTCCGACACGTATGATGGCGGGACCTGTTCAAAACCTATTGCGCGTTATAAGGTTTGCCCCGAAACGATCATAAGTAGATGATACCATACTTTTTATGTATTCATTGAAATCAACTTTATCAAAATTCTGTACCTGTTATTTCATTTTAAGGCAAAATAAAAAGAACTATTACAGCGCGAACGAAGTCGCGCTTCCTGTAAGAATCATCTCATTATTCACTGCCTGGAACATACAATGTGTCAAAATTAGGTGTCACGCGAGAATAACAAGTCCAAAATCCGATTCTTTACTTCGCAAATTACTTTTTTGACTGTGATTTTTTGAAAATACAGCGTGTTGTGGACGAGACTAGAAGAGGAGGACGAAAATTTCAGTCTGAAGCTTAAAGCGCATATCTTAAATTATTTTATTTAATTTGTCTTTTTTAAAGTGTACGTTTCAATTTATCTGATTTAAGTTAATTTGTTTATATATATATATATATAACTTAACCACGTAGAGTGTGAGCCGGCTTAAATTTGTTACTATCCCAGTTATTGTGTATTTGATGGTAGCTAAAAAGTTCCTCAAGAGGTAAAATTTCGCATGTGACTTTTTCCTCACAAATGCGCTCTTTTACCCCAATTACCCAATTAAGATTTAAGTATTGGCCGCTTTAGTAATTATCACGGGCTATCGATTACTCATCTCAGTACTAATAAACTTCAGCCACTGTACTGTTGCTTTTTGAAATAATTCAAGACGTACTTCGCAGAAGTAGCCAATATCTGGCTAGTAAGTAATCCATGAAGAATCATTTCACAATTCCAAGTAGCAAAACTGTTTTGCACTCTTTCGTTTGAAAATTCCGTCAGTGCTTTTAAGATGTGTGGGATTTTTCGTGTCGATCCTGGTGTATTTACGCATCGCAATAACTGATATATAACTTGATAAAGAAACTGCGTCACCTACAGAAACAGACAGATCAATTAAATAGCCTCATCATCTGGAGCAGCAGCAGCAGCAGCAGTGACATCTAACTGGAGGTCCAGCCTCCTCTTCAAGTGTCGGAGTTCCTTCCTCGTTGAATCTACTCCGCGTTGACGTGGGATTATACCTATGACACACTAAATACAATGTCATTACTAAAATGTCACTTTTTGTTTACTCATATGAACATTACATGCATACAATTGCCATTGCGACTACCTAACAATGAAAATAAATAACATTCGCACATTCATTCAAACATTCATTCATCAAATACCGCTGCTGCTGCTACTTCTCCTTCCGCGCACCTGAAAGGCTATGGTGAAGGGATTATGGGGTTTTAGGAAATAAGGTTATAATAAATAAATAGGTAAAAATATAAAATTTATAAATAAATAAATAGTTGTATATATATAGTTAAATACAAGCTGTAAAGAGGCTTGTAAACCTAAAACGAATATGAATTAAATTAACAGGGATAGAGTTTTTAATACATTACAGGAAGATCGGCAAATGTCGGTTCCTGTTTACCTTCTTATCAGGGTCGTATCGACCTAGCGATGAGACCAGCACATTTCTAGAGTCGTGCGCCCTTCGGTAGAACCTCTCTGAGGTTTGCAAGATCCTGTCCCATAGGTTGTCGACTTCAGACAACTGCATAACTACGGCGTTGGATGTCCGCGGCGGCAGGTGGAGTGCTAGGCGAAGACACCATCTCTCCAGAGTGAAGACCTTCTCCAGGTGGCTGTCGACTGCGCTGGCCCAGGATCGGGCGAATGAGGGAGAAGTAGATGGAGACTCCCACTCGCGGCGACAGCTTCGAGCTAGAACTAAAAATTGGATATAGTAGACTTAGCCTAGCATTTACCTTTCTAGTAATATCCTTAACGTGGTGACGTCAGCCTCGTATCCAAAGTTACCCCTAGATACTTGGCCTTCGTGGACCACGGGATAACCTCCCCGAGGAATCGGGTGACGGGTCTCTCTGGCCGTCGTCGGATGATCAGCAGCGCCGGGCTCTTCGACGCGTTGATCTTCACTCTCCAGTTTGTAACCCAGCGCTGGATCTTCTCCAAGCCCGTGTTCAGGCGGTTTTCCACGATGTCTGGGTTCCACGACGCAGCGAACAGTGCGGTGTCGTCTGCGTACTGTGCGATCTCGGCTCCCGTTCCTGGTTTCAGGATGTCCGCGGTGAAGACGTTATACAGGACAGGTCCGAGGACACTGCCCTGCGGAACGCCTGCGCGGATCTGCCGTGTCGAAGATAGGACCTCGCCCACTCTTACTGAGAACGTTCGCTTCTGGAGGTAATGTCCTATGACGCGCACGAAACAACTTGGCAAGGCGGACCTCGCCAGTTTGAACATCAGCCCCGACTGCCAAACGGAGTCGAAGGCCTTAGCGACGTCAAGGAGCAACACGCCGCAGTGCTGGCCTCTGTTCAGAGCAAGAGAGGCACGCTCGGCGACCCGCATGATTTGCTGCGTCGTGCCGTGGCCTTGCCTGAAACCAAACTGAAAAGAAGGAATTTGTTTAATTCATCGAGATGAACCTGGAGAAATAGCTTCTCGAAAACTTTCGAGAGCGTCGGCAGCAACGATATCGGCTGATAGTTGCTACGGTCCCTGTGATCCTTTCCTGGCTTCGGGATGGCGCAGACGATTGCGTGCCTCCAGGCACGTGGGAATCTCCTCCGGTGCAACAGGGCGTTGAAGATCCACCGCACGTACTCGATGGCCTCGGGTGGTAGATTCCTCAGGAGGATGTTGGGGAGCCCGGCGCTTTGTTGGCTGGCAGCTTCCGGAGGATTCCTCGCAGCTCCTCGTTGGACACCTCGGGGATGTCTTCGTCTTCACCCTGTTTCCTGGAAAAATATTTAATTAAATACTTGTTCACGTATTCCACCTGGGCTAAGTCTATTGGATTCTCTGGGCGAAAGTTCCCCTCAAAGGCGTCCACTAGCGCTTCAGCCTTCTTCGAGGGACTATAAGCCTCAGCGTTTGTTACTCTCAAATGTGGAATCCGTGTCCTCTTCTTCACGTAGGTTCTCGTTGCCTGCCAGAGAGTGCCGTCAGTAACGCAAAGACTCATCAGCCGCGCTTATCTCTGTGCTTCTGGGTCGCGGCTTGAATTGCCCGGACAAGCCGGTTCATACGAGCCTTGGCTAGCTTCTCCCGCGTGTCCTGCCAGCACTTTCTGGCACAGTTCTTCTCTCTGAGGAGTTCCAGGATGCTCGCGGGGAGGGAGGGCGCCCGCTGCGAGGCTGCCGGTCGCAGGGGTCCAGAGGTCTCGTTGGCGCAATGGACGGTCATCTCCGTGATAAACTCCACTGCCGGCTCGGTGTCCTCAGGATTGGGGGCTTCCGCGATGGATTCGACGAGGCCTCTCTTGAACTTTGCCCAGTCGACGTTCTTGTAGTTTCTCGGCGCTTCGACGAGGTCGACGTCTGCTTTCATTCTGAAAATAACAGGGTTGTGATCAGAAGAAAGGGCCTGCAGCGTATAGTAATCCCAGATACCTGTAACTCTCTTTATTACGGCTATGTCCAAGACGTCTGGGGCTCGTCCACCGTAAGGGTAGTGTGTCGGCTCCTCGGAGGACCAGACGTGCACTCCCCTCCCGGTTACACGCCGTAACACGATACCGCTCTTATTGCACACGCGGGAGTTCCATTCCGTGTGCTTGGAATTTAGGTCGCCCATCAGGACGACCTTCCTCTTCAGCGCGTGGATCTTCTTCACGTCGTCCCTGGCGATTCGATGTGATGGCGGATGGTGTGCCTCGCCGTCGCGCAACTGCAGAACGACTCCTGTCGCCTCGATACTCGGTGTGGGTGGCAGCGGGAAGAAGTAGTGCGGGATGCACTTCTTGATGTAGATGGCCGTACCTCCTCCTGCTGTAGGCCTGTCCATGCGGTAGCAGAAGTAATTCGCGATTCCAACTGCTACCGCAGGCTTCAGGTTTGTTTCTGAGACAGAGAAGACGTCGATATTTTCATTAGTTACAAATTGTCGAAATTCGTCAATCTGTCTCAAGATGCCATTGGCATTCCACATGCAGAAACACAACTTACGGATATTAAAACCCACAAGTTGGCACCGCAGTTGGTACTCCTACGGCCATGGGTTTCCATCATAACTTGACACATCTGACTGAACATTTGGGTAACCATCATTGTTACTTGCGTGTACATGGCCTGCATTTCCTTGCGGAAATCGGCCATCATTTGTTGGACAGCTGAAAGCGTCAACTGTGTCTCCTGGTTCGCAGGGCTGGTCTGCGTTAGCTCCTGGTTGGCTGCTGCTGGTGGCTGCACGGGAGCCTCCTCCCTCGGTACCTCCGTCCTTCGTCCTCGGATGGCGTCTGCGAATGAGACGTTCTCGGTGATCTTTCCAGTCGGCACTGGCGCAGGTTGCTTCTTCACCTGAAACAATTTTTGATAATAAGAACAACCACGCCAGTTAGTGGAGAGTCCCAGCTGACCGCAGTTACTGCACTTCAACTCGGCGCGGTCATTTGTCTTTGGCATCTCGCATTCCCGTGTCTCGTGGGATCCGGCACAACGTACGCAGATCGCCTTACGGGTGCAGTGCTTTGAGACATGCCCGAAGCGCTGGCAGTTGAAGCATTGCGGAGGCCCACGGCTTGCTCGGAGTTTCTCCACACTGACTCTAAGACTAAATAGAGAGTCCAGCTGATACAGTGCCACGTTTTGTGGCTTACTCTGGACAACATATAAAAATAGGGGCAACCGCTCCTTTGTCCTGGAGTGGGACAGCCGATGCACCGACTCCACGTCGAAGGCGAGCTCGTGGAGTTCTTCCTTTATGTCCTCTACTGGTGTCTCGAGGGGGAGGCCACGCATCACCATCTTCAACTTTTTCATGGCCGAGAAAGTATGGTACTCCATCTTCCTGGCCACTACTTCGTTGAAGACGGACACATAGTCCTCCGACGTCTTCACCTTAATACGCAGGCCACCTGATACAAGTTTAAGATCAGGCGCCTGCTGGCATAATTTCCCAATTTCTCGGGAGAAGGTATGGTACTGCCCCTGTACCTTGACAATAATGGGCAATAATGCGTCTTTTTTAATGTCGCCACAGTTTCCTTCCTGGTTTCCTCAGAAACGGCGTCAGTCAGGGCGGTGAAGCCGTTGCTCACGGTCACGTCCTCCACCGTCACTGGCTTCGGCCTCGCCCCCTTCCGGACGACCTGGAACTCGTCCGCGCTACTCGGGGACCTTTGCGGCTTCGGAGTCGGGGCGCCGGATGTAGAAGGCTGGTCCGCAGGCTGGGTCACCTTCTGCGCCAGCTGGGGATCCTCGTTGATCACGTGGGAGGCGGGCGGCTGGTCGGCCCGCGGAGTCGTCGTCGGCAGCTGGCCCGTGGGGTTTGTCGCCCGCTGGGTCAGCCTCGATTGCGGGGACGCAGTCACTGGCGGCGTATTTTTCCCCCCTACGGGACGCGAGCAGAGTCCTCTCTGGGGTCTACGGAGACGTTCCGCGGTCGACCTTGCCGTCACACCTCCCACCCACGGTTTTGACGGCGCACCCAAACGGGTTGCCGGCGCCATGTTCGATCCTGTAAAATCTACAGAAAATAGGGATTTATGGACAGTACATTGTGGACAATTAGTTTATAAGAAAAACTTAGATTATACAGAAGCCTTTATAGAAGGCTGTCAGCCGTTAGGCTTTAAAAGAATCTGAAATAAAAACAAAGAACAAGGATTAGCAAAAGAAAGTCAAAATAAATTTAGGTCAGAGCCCAAAATTAGCCTTAGAAAAGGCTTTTAGCCGGTAACTGCTCAGCCAATGGCCGAGCAAGTCGCCGAAAGCGTGGAACGCTAAGTTCGACCTAGGTCGAACTAACTACTTCGGTGGTATTCCAGGCACGTAAACGTATCTGGCTCCAGAGAAGCTCCGATGTTGCTCAGTCCAATGTCGGGCGCAACTCGGTATGCGCAGATGCAGTTTCATCTACTTCTGGCAAACAGCATGGCAGCCCGGATTCAAATTCATTAATTTATCAAAACTATTCATATTCTGGCTCCGATTATGTGCCTGATGTAGATGGCAGCCATATCTGCCTCCCCAACAGAAATAAGGCCACTCCCAAAAATGAAGAAGGAAGAAAGAGAAGACGTCTAAAACAACGTCTCCAACAGAAACTACAAGTGAAAAAAAAATTCTTTTAATGAAACTCAATTTTATTTCAAAAGGAAAAAAGGAATTTATTAAAAATTTTGTTAAAAGACTGATAATTAATTTATTATGATAATTTTTCCCTTATTTTTATCGGTCACTTCAATAAACCAAAACTATTTTTCAATTTTTATTTCAAAACTTTATTTGGAAGCAGCTTTCGGCAATTGCCATATTCATCTACAAAAAGAATTGTAATTATTTTTAAACATTACAAAAAAAATTATATATAAAAATATGGAAATTTGTTTAAATCAATGATATAAAACATTTCTTTGTTTTTCAATTATATAATGTTTAAAAATACTATACATACCTTCATGTAATTTAGTAAGCATATAAATTTCTAATTAATTTTCCTCAGTGGATTAGTATGCGATTCCAGACTGTGCTTCGGAGTTACAAACAGTAACATACATCCATCAATAGACGAAAAATTTACATTGAAAAAATTCCTAAATTTAGCTACGTCAAAATTTAAAAGTCAAAGTGCCGATTATAATCGTAATATTCGAATCTTGTAGAACGAGATTCGATAATTTTTAAATTTCAACATAAATTCAGCTTTACTCTAATACTTTGGATATTTCTTCACTTTCCTTTCTGTAATTCATACCATTATTGTTTTTAAAAATCTAAATGGATTCTAAAATCTTTCTTTTAATTATATTATTTTCTTTATGTATAATTTTTATATTATCCTAATCTATTTTAGGTTTTAGGTTTAAATGGTGTAGTGACAAGGCTGTATTTGTTTTGGTATTGCTCTTAGCATTATTTTTATGGATTTATAATAAGGTTAGTTCGTGTGTCCAATATTATTTTTGTTACAGTCATTACAATTAATTTTATGTATTACATTATTTTGTTCTTTTATAGGAATTTTATCTTTAAGTTTAGTTTAAAATTTTTTTTATTGTTTTCATTCTTTATTCCAAATTTTATTTCATTAATACCATTATTTTTAAAAACTTTTATTATTTTAGGTGTTAATGTATCAATATGTTACTGGTTTGGTTTTTATTTTTAATAAGTCTTAAAATATTTTATTCCATTGTTTATTCTCCACGCAATAACATTACACGTGCGCACTCACCGGCTACTTAGCTGAAACTCTGCGTCAACATTCTCATGTTGTCTTACTAGAAGCTTAATATTAAAGCCATATCCAGCGGTGCCAACTGCACTGTAAGAGCTTATATGCGCGGCCATGTTGTGACGCAATAAGGGAATCCCAGGGATGGTATAAATGGCTTCTTCACGCAAAGAAAAACCTCTTAGTAGTGCTGATATAGTAAACGCTCCAAATGCATTCGATTCGGGTGATGAATATTCCGAGAATAGTGATTTTGAAAATATTTATTATCGTAGTGATAGTGAAGGAAAAGAGTCGAGGTACAGGTGTGAAAAATATGATGTAGCCTTGGGTGTACACCCCTGTTTTGGAAGTTACCACAAACTTGATAAGTTTTAAGAAAATTATTTTCTGAAATTAGTAAGTTGCAGGTAACATAGCATAAAAACATTAAAATAGCTAGACTAAATTTGAAAAAAATTGGACAGCCCTAAATTGGGAATAAATACAATTTACAAAGTAATATTTTTAAGATAGACCATTACCAAATAAACTTTGAAAATATAATTTTATAACACTGACCTACCAAGTGTGTGCATTCAAAGTGGACAACCCTGAAAATAATGGATTTTGACAGTAAATCTAGTGGATTTGGTCCTGATAACATTCCGGCAGATTTGATAAGAGCATCAGGCGAAGAAGCAGTATCATGGCTGTTCAGGATAGTATGCGAAATGTACGAAACAGGAAGAATAACAGAAGATTTACCGATCAAGGCTGGAGCTGATAGATGCGAACAGCACAGAACAATTAATTTAGAATCCCATGCATGTAAAATATTAACGAAAATAGTACATGGAGAATGGAACGTCAAATAGAATTCGAGTTAGAAGATCAGTTTGGTTTTAGGAAGAATATAGGGACAAGAGAAGCTATATTGACTTTGCCAATAATTTTTGAAGAAAGGATAAGAAAAACAGTCCTACGTTCATGGCATTTGTAGATTTAGAAAAAGCGTTTGATAATGTGAACTCAAACACGCTATTAAGGATTTTGAAGACAAGTAGAAAAAAATATCGAGAAAGGAGGCTAATACATAACCTCTACAGAAAACAGGCTGGAGTAATTAGAATAGAAGACCAATAAAAGAAAAAAGAAATCAAGAAAGGAGTAAGACAACGATGCAGTCTGTCACCCATACAGTTTAACTTTTATATAGAACAGGCGATGAAGAAAGTTAAAATGGAATATGGAAAAGGAATCATACTGCAAGGAGAATAAATAAAATCCTTACGCTTTGCCGACGGTATTGTAGTATTACGGGAGTCAGAAGAAGACTTGGAAACCATAATAAATGTCATGACGTAGTCCTCGAGACAGAGTTCAATATGAGGATTAATAGAGGAAAAACCAAGGTAATGGAATAGTATGTATAAATTCCTCTCGAGTTTCCAACCGGGTCAAAGATTTAAACAGTGACGTTTCGATGGCTTGCTCTGCCATCATCTTCAGACTGAAGTGTCAAATTCGGTGAGTGTAAGCATTTATATAGTCTGAGGCAAGTCTGTGCAAGCACAAACCTCCTGTGATTGGCTAGATGTGGTCGCGGGAGCGAGGGCGTCTCCCATTGGTCCACTTGCTTAGTCATGCTCTAGTCTCCCGTGGCTGCGCTCACGCGGCCCGTTCCGCTGCATCTGGGGTCCCGTGACTCAGCCCCGCGTTCCTCCGGTGAAACAATAGGTTCCAAGCCAGGCTCAATTGGAATCCAGAATCTCTATTCAGTAAATTCTCACTGGACCTGATGTTTATTGCCTCCAAAATAACGCTATCCCAATAGCAATTAGCTCTGTCCAGAATACGCGTCTTATCGAAAGCTATTTTATGGCCCGTGAACAAGGCATGTTCGGCAATAGCTGACTTATTGGGTTGTTTTAATCGTAGATGTCTATTATGCTCTTTTATTCTTTCATCTACGGTTCTGATTGTTTGTCCTATACATTTACTGCCACAGTCGCAAGGTATTTCATAAATACCAGGGGTCTTTAGGCCTACATCGTCTTTTACATTCCTGAGCATATCTTTGATTTTACGCTGTGTTAGAAATACCGTTTTTATATCATACTTCGCCAGTACGTGACTAACTATGGTTGTGCATTTTCCGGCATATGGGATATACACTCTTTTTCCGGTCGACTCCTCTTTTTTCTTCTTCCTGGTTCCGTGTATTGCCCGTGAAATTTCACCAACGGTGTAACCGTTATTTGATATGGAACTTCGAAGGTGATCAATTTCGGCTGCCAAGTGGTCCTTATACGATATCATTCTCGCTCTATGTGTAAGAGTGGAAAGCACCGCCCTTTTGTGAGCCGGGTGGTGGAAACTGTTAGCGTGTAGGTAAAGGTCCGTATGAGTCGGCTTACGGTACACGCTGTGTCCCAGACGTCCATCCGATATCAGGTTGTCGAGAAAAGGTAGCATCTCTTCCTTCTCAATCTCCATCGTGAATTTAATGTTCAGGTGGATACCGTTGAGGTGCAGTAGAAAACTCTCTAAGTTTTCCTTTCCGTGTGGCCAGATGACGAAAGTGTCGTCTACATATCTGTAGAAGCACTTTGGTTTGAAAGGTGATTCACGTAATGCTCTTTCCTCAAAATCCTCCATATAGAAATTAGCTATGGCGGGCAAAAGGGGGGAGCCCATAGCCACCCCATCTACCTGCTCATAGTATTCACCGTCGTATTGGAAATATGTGGTTGTTAGTACATGTTTGTACAGGTTGACCACATTCAAAGGAAATAATTTTTCCAATAAGACGAGAGTATCGGCCACTGGTACCCTCTTGGAACCCATTGTTTCACCGGAGGAACGCGGGGCTGAGTCACGGGACCCCATATGCAGCGGAGACGGGAAGCGTGACCGCAGCCACGGGAGACTAGAGCATGACTAAGCAAGTGGACCAATGGGAGACGCCCTCGCTCCCGCGACCACATCTAGCCAATCACAGGAGGTTTGTGCTTGCACAGACTTGCCTCAGACTATATAAATGCTTACACTCATGTAACAGACATTTTTACGTCTACTGGGATGGAAAGGCCAGCCCTATTAGGGAAATTCAAAGCGGGGTTCCCCAAGGAAGTTGCCTTGGGCCAACCTTGTTTAACATATATATTAATGACGTCCCAAAGAGTCCGGAAACCGAACTAGCGTTATACGCGGATGATGCAGCTTACTTCGCCACAGGATACAACCAAAATTACGTCGCGAAAAAGCTTCAGCGGTCCGTACAGAGCTTCCAAACCTGGGCAAACCGCTGGAGGACGAAAATCAATGGGGAAAAGACCCAGGCCATAATGTTCACTAGAACTAGAAAACCCCCCATTGTAGACATTGTTGCCGGGGGAACAAAAGTCCAATGGACTAAGTCTGTAAAGTACTTAGGACTAAGACTGGACAAGCGACTGACCTTTGGGGAGCATATCAAAGAAACCAAAGCGAAATGCTACTCAGCAATAAGAAGCTTGACCCCGATGTTTAAAAGCCGTGGTCTTAGCCTAAAAACTAAGCTCATGCTTTACAAGACAATTGTGCGTCCTGTACTCTTGTACGGTTGCGAGGTCTGGGGTGTAGCAGCAGATAAGCATGTCAAGAAGGCCCAGGCAATTCAAAATTGGTGCGTCAGACTAATCACGGACGCACCAAGATTCACTAGGTTAATAGATGTTCATAGTAGTTTAGGTTTAGATATGGTTAGGAATTTAATAGGGCATAGGGCGGACACGTTCTATGAAAGAGCGAACGTGTCCCTCTATGACGACATTAGGTTAATATCAAATAGGATTAGTTTATTAAGAGATAGGGCCTGTAGACATAGCGTAGAATAGGCAAATTAGAATAGGTAATTAGTTTAATTTAGTCAACAGTAATACATAATTTAGGGCATGCCTGGGCCCAATTAGACAAATAGGCAAATGACTAATTAGTTTTAACTTCAAACAGAGGCAAGGGCTCCTGCCCGGAACTCAAACGTACTTGCGTCCTCGTGACCATCACAGGTCTAAGCATGACGACACACACTCGAGGCGTGGATTCTGTCGGGGACGGACGCGCCTGTTTTGATCTCCTGAAGACTCTCTCTCTTGGGCTGGAGTTGGCTTTGGGCGGACTTTGAGTCCTTAATGTGGCTCAACGAGAACTGACTGGACACGTCTAGATCAGGCAGGCTAGCCTGTGTGGCTAACCTGTTTCGTCGCTGCTCCGCAGCACCTCAAGAGGCCGCCGCAACGTCCCGACGAGTGACCGCCGACGACGTCTGCCTCGCGGCTTCCGTGGCTGGTGGGTCCTTGTTGTTGCTGTGTGCAGTCTGGGGCTCCTCAGCGTGTATATTTACACGATCCATCTCGGCTGCCTGGCTTTGCTTGGGCTCCAGTGTTGGAACCGTGCTTGCGACGAGCTGCGTGGTGTGGATTGGCGTAGCTTTCCTCCGACAGCCTTCTTCACCGTTGCCGGGGGGTAAACAGAATCTCAGGGCTTACGTGTGTCAGGACCCCCTTCACGTGGGACAAGCCCGCGCACACCATCGTTATGAGTAGGGCGGCGAGTATTTCCGACTTCGTGGTGGTCACGAGGTCGAGACTACGAAAGATGAAGGGCAGGCTTTCGGTAAGCAGTGATGATATCAGTGGGAGTGGGAGTAGTGGGGGGATGACGTAGAACGACCTGCTACACCCTTGGTTACGCCCGCGACGTCATACTGCAGTAGCATAGGTAGCAGTATGAGGACGCAAATTTCCCCACAATCGGGCTCATCCCCGACTTTAAGCAATCGGTTTGAGGTCCTCCAAGACCTCACTGAGGTAAATACAAACCCAGTACGCCCGAAAAAAGAAGGAAGGATTCCTCCAATCCTTTTGCGCGATATCCCGGGATATCTCGCGCATATAAAGAAATTTACGGGGGATCTCACTAGTAAACTCAATGTCAGCTACAGGGGTCAGTCCGTGAGGTTAGACACCTCATCTCTAGCTGCCTATAAGATAGTACTCGACTATCTAAAAACCAACAATCTTCCGTACCAAACGTACGAGCTACGAGAAAACAAGCTACTACGTGTAGTCATTAAAAACCTACATCCGCAGACGCCCATCGGGGAAATTGAACAGGAGCTTAAGGAACTTGGGTTCCCTGTTATGGAGGTTGCTGCAATGCGTTCGCGCAAAAACAGCTCCCGCCAACCACTCCCGATGTTTCTCGTGTCGCTGACACAAAATGAGAAAGCCGCGGAGATTTATAAACTCACCCGACTAGTTTACCATACAGTCGAGATGGTCTCCTTTAAGACCCCTAAAGGTCTCAGTCAATGCCACAGGTGCCAGCTCTGGGGACATAGTTCCAGATGCTGCACAGCAAAACCTAAATGCGTGAAATGTGGCGGTGAGCATTTCTCTCAATCCTGTAAGAAGGATAGAGAGACGGCTGCCAAGTGCGCCAACTGCGGCGGCGATCACACCGCAAATTATAGGAAGTGCCCGTCGTACAAGAAAATATACGACAAGGTACATAAGACACAGCCGATCGTGAACGCAGATCCGGCTCGCAGTACGATCCCAAGATCAACAGTCAAGCCTGGTCTATCCTTCGCCCAGGCCACTAAGAAACCAACAATGGTTCAATCCGACCCTCCCCAACAGGAAAATAGTGCGAGCCGGCCTGCAGCCGAGGTTGCAAGCACAGTTGTCCCACCTCCTAGTACTGGAGCAACTGTTGCGGGCAATTCAGATGCCACAATAGGCAATGCCCTAAGCCAAATTATGGACCTAATTAAGGGCATAAATATCACCAAATTGGTGAACACGATTCAAGAGACGCTAGCGGCTCTTGCGAATACCAACGACGTGATGAGCAAGGTCTTTATAGTTGTCAATGCCATTGCCAACTATAACAATGGACCTGAAACTCACGGTGTTGGTATTCAATGCGAATGGCCTTCCTCGGCAAAAACAAGAACTGCAAGTCTTTTTAGACAAACATGCAGTCGACATAGCTCTGATTTCGGAGACGCATCTCCGACCTCTGCAGAACCTTAAAATCAGAAACTATGTCACATACAGAACGGATCGGCCAACTATCCGTGGCGGAACAGCTGTTCTCATCCGACAACGTATAACACACCAACATTTAGCGACACCCCGCCTAGAAAACTTGGAAGCGACAATAGTCGAGACAAAAATAGACAATCAAGTTGTCAGGTTCATAGCAGCATACTTATCTCCACAGAAAAGACTGCTGGGGGCGGACCTAGACGCCATATTTGGCACAACAGATGCTATCTTTCTAGGCGGGGATCTAAACTCTAAAAACACAGCCTGTAATTGTAGAGCTTCCAATAGAAACGGAAATTCACTGTTTAATTACATAATATCTAATGATATTTCAATCGTCGCCCCCGACGCCCCCACCCACTACTCTACGCAAGGGCACCGGCCTGACATTCTAGATATTATGCTCTTGCGTAACCTTAACGTAAACACAAATACGACAGTACTGGCAGATTTGAGTAGTCATCATAACCCAGTACTCACGACAATATCAGTAAATGATAACTTCCTAGCCCCATCGAGGACATCAGTCCGTACATCTGTAGACTGGAACCGTTTCAGACAAGATGTACACTATTGGCTGAACAATGCCCCCCCATTAAATTCTGTAGAGGACATAGAGCTAGGAATCAAACACATTAGCGATGCAATTACCGTCTCTCTGGACCACGCCACAACCAGAGAGAAGATTCCTAGCAACCATAGCGAAATACCGGACGATATTCGAGCCCTTATTAGGGAGAAAAACCGATATAGGAAGAGATGGCAGAGATGGCGCGATATTGCGGACAGACGATCCTCGGATAGGCTGTCCGCCGAGATCCGCCAAAGGTTAATCACCTTTAGGGAGAATTGCTGGGATAACACCCTCAGAGATATAGACTCTGAACCAAATTCAAATGGAATTTGGGCTCTCAGCAAGTCACTCCGCTGCCCACGAGGCGCAATTCAGCCCATACACGGTCCTAACGGAGTAGTGTATGATGCTGAAGACAAGGCAAACGCAATGGCGGATACCCTTGAGCGCCAGTTTCAGCCAATAGACCCTACCGATGACGATGATGATGATCTTGATGAATTCTACGAGGAAGTCGAAAACCACGTAGAATCTATGATGGCACGAGCCCCCGTCATAGAAGCGCCTCTATGCTCTAAAGATGAGGTAGCGAGCAAGATCAAACATGCAAAGTCAAAAAAGGCCCCGGGACATGATAAGATAACACCAAAGTCCCTAAAGAACCTCCCTCCATCCGGGCTCACATATATAACAAAATTATTCAATAGCTGCCTGAAACTACACCATTTCCCCTCGTCCTGGAAAACGGCAAAAGTCATTGTATTTAAAAAACCAGGAAAGAACCCTCTCTTCCCCCAAAATTATCGTCCGATCTCCCTTCTCTCGACACTGTCGAAAACATTCGAGAAGGTTATACTCTCGCGCCTCAATGACTTTTTAGAAAGGAACTCTATTCTCATCCCGGAACAGTTTGGTTTCAGGCACGGTCACAGTACAGTCCATCAAGCAGTTAGGTTGGCACACCTTGCATACGAAGGATATGCCAACAAAACGTATATAACAGGCGCAGTACTCCTAGATCAAACACAAGCGTTCGATAGGCTATGGCATGATGGACTGCTCTACAAACTAGATCAGTTAGGATGTCCGGACTATTTAACACATTTGTTACACTCATATCTGAGTAACAGACACTTTTATGTCTACTGGGATGGAAAGGCCAGCCCTATTAGGGAAATTCAAAGCGGGGTTCCCCAAGGAAGCTGCCTTGGGCCAACCTTGTTTAAAATACATATTAATGACGTCCCAAAGAGTCCGGAAACCGAACTAGCGTTATACGCGGATGACGCAGCTTACTTCGCCACAGGACACAATCAAAATTACGTCGCGAAAAAGCTTCAGCGGTCCGTACAGAGCTTCCAAACCTGTGCAAACCGCTGGAGGACGAAAATCAATGGGGAAAAGACCCAGGCCATAATGTTCACTAGAACTAGAAAACCCCCCATTGTAGACATTGTTGCCGGGGGAACCAAAGTCCAATGGACTAAGTCTGTAAAGTACTTAGGACTAAGACTGGACAAGCGACTGACCTTTGGGGAGCACATTAAAGAAACCAAAGCGAAATGCTATTCAGCAATAAGAAGCTTGTCCCCGATGTTTAAAAGCCGTGGTCTTAGCCTAAAAACTAAGCTCATGCTTTACAAGACAATTGTGCGTCCTGTACTCTTGTACGGTTGCGAGGTCTGGGGTGTAGCAGCAGATACAAATGTCAAGAAGGCCCAGGCAATACAGAATTGGTGCATCCGTATAATCACGGATGCGCCAAGGTTTACTAGGCTAATAGACGTTCATAGTAGTTTAGGTTTAGAAACAGTTAGGAATTTAGTAGGGCATAGGGCGGACACGTTCTATGAAAAAACCAAACGTGTCCCCCTATGATGACATTAGGTTAATTTAAAATAGAAATAGTTTATTAAGAGATAGGGCCTGTAGACATAGCGTAGACTAGGTAAATTAGGATAGGTAATTACTTTAACTTAGATAACTGTAATATTAAATTTAGGGCTTGCCTGGGCCCAATTAGACACTTAGGCAAGTGAAATAAAAAGTTTATCATCAAACAGAGGCAAGGGGCCCTGCCCGGAACACAATCGTACTTGCGTCCTCGTGACCATCACAGGTCTAAGCGAATTTGACACTTCAGTCTGAAGATGATGGCAGAGCAAGCCATCGAAACGTCACTGTTTAAATCTTTGACCCGGTTGGAAACTCGAGAGGAATTTATACATGCCATTCACCGGAAAGACCTCGTACTTTAATAATGGAATAGCTGTTTGAGAACAATGGAATAACAAAGGATGTTAGATTGGGAAGGGATATTTTGACAGAAGTTAAGGAATTCTGCTACTTGGTAAGCGTAATAACTAGGGATGGTAGAAGTATAGTAGACATAAAGAGTAGGATAGCACAGGCAAGGAAGGCTTTCGCGAAAAAGAGGGATTTACTTACGGGTGAATATTAGGAAATCTTTGCAAAAATGTTCGTATGGAGCGTGGCGGTATGTGGGTACGAAACGTGGACGATAGGAGTTGGGGAAAGGAAAAGAAGAAACAGTTGAAATGTGGTGCTACAGGTGAATGCTGAAAATCAGATGGGTGGATAGAATCACTAACTAAGAAGTACTTAACAGAATAGGAGAAGAGCGAAAAATATGGAGGACGTTGAGTAAGAGAAGGGATAGATTAATATGCCACTTGTTAAGACATAAGTTCCTGTAAAATTAGCATTAGTGGGAAGTGTGTGGGGTAAGAACAGAAGAGGGTGCAAAGGATGGAATACGCTAAGCAAATTAAGTTTGATGTAGGGTGTGCTAGTTTTAAGGAAATGAAAAAGCTTGCTCAAGATAGGTTAGCATGGACGGTTGCATCAAACAAGTCTTAGGACTGAATACCACAACAGCATGATGGCATCAGGTAAGCTTGTTATTAATATATTTGTATTTTTTAGTACATGTATATAATTTAATTTTAAAAAATAATTCAGCACAGTGCAGTTAAAAGGTTATTTCTTCAGTACATACCTCAAATACAAATTCTGTTGAACGCAGCATATTCCTTCACACGTCCAATTATCAGCACCCCGCAGCTTCTCAATTCCATGTAATTATATCTACAAATTCCTCTTTCAATGAGTTCACGTGACCATCACATCAGTCATCCCAAAAGCCGTCTATTTCAAATTACGTCGTAGAACGGAATCATTCTGACTCTTCAATGCATAGAACTTCAGAACTAGAGATAAACAAGGCAACACGTTACTACTCAAACATGTGCAGGTTATTTGTTGAATAATACAAAAAGAACAAGCTCCGCTACAACGATTAGGCAATGGTCTTTTGGTGAATACAATGTTCATTAAAAAACACACACGTATGAATAAAATGTGACACAACAACACGGAACAGCGTCGCGACAGGGGTGCGATCCAATAAAATAAAATTATGACAAATACAATCACAGATAAAGTTTAACATTTTTATATAAAGATAATCAACAATCCTAATACTTATCAAACTATTGCAGGACTATTGCTACCACATTACATCCAAGATTTTTCATCACTACACAAAATTGATTCCCTAGCTAAAGTTAAAGGAAACTACCCGGTATTTTCTTAAAGGAACAAAAACGGAATTAAAGCTGAATAAAGCTTTTTCCTTGAATCTGTCACATGATTTTTACGGTCACGCATAAATATTCCAGTAGCTGAAATAAATTTAGAGCCAAAAAGGCACTACCTTTTGTTCTACTCTTGAAATAATAGAAAAGTGTGATTACGCGAGTTTCACTGGCCCAATCAATGATCATTTTTGACAATTCAGAGAAATAAAGGTTATCCTGATATTTCGAATAGAATTCGTTTTACTCTAAGAAATGTTTTATTTTTATTTTACGAGAAGTCTTTTGTTTTGTTAACAGGCTACATGAGGGTGATCGTGAAACAGGCAACTCCCCTTTAATAGCATAGAAAGGGGGGATGCGGAAGGTAGAGCAAGGTAGCCAAGGTTTAACTGGGCCCCCCGGGCTATGGCCGACTGATCCAATGGGATATATTGCAATATTGAAAATGTGTTACTATTTACACCCTTCAACAGCTGATCGTTGCTGATACTCGTATCCGCTTATACGCGTTATATCACGGCTGACTTGAACAAAATTGACACAAGTGGTTAGTAAAATTCAAGTTCATAAAATGTTCAGGAAGTTTTTAACCTGAGTATTGATTCGATGCAGCTGCCCAAGAAATCGCCTGAGTCGCCTCAAGCGTGGGCGTGAAGTCAGGCTGGATTTCAGACAGGCTCTGTTTTGGTGTTACTATTTACACTCTCGAACGTCAAACTGCTGACCGCTGCCAATACTCGTATCCGGCTGAGAGCGGTATACGCGTTAACCACGCTGATTTGAACAAAATATACACAATTGGACAGAAAATTTCAAATTCAGGAAAGTTTCGGAAGCACGTTTACCTGATTAGCAGTGGTACAGGAATCCAATAAATCGCCTGAGTCGTCTCAAGCGTGGGCGTTGAAGTAAACGGAGTTCAGAGAATTTTTGGCTGTGTCATCTGATATATGTGAATGGTAAGACGGGTTAAAAAAACTAACAGCCTAATTATTTTTGTAACAATTGTAGTCATTACTTAATGGGTAGATCGAGATTACAGGTAGTAAAGAAACGTGTGTTTGAAACTGAAGTATCCCATTTGTCGTAATGGAAAATCCATAAACCTCTGTCGTCGCAATTGAAATGTATTCGATACATCCCCAAAGAGACGCAAGGCCTTGTAACTATACGGTATTCGAATCATGCAAACACTCTATTGGGCATGTCTATAGTTGCTACATCCACGGATGTTGTTAAGTGTTAAAATATAGTTAATTCCGCATGGCCATTGGGGTTTTCTCTCAAATTGGGGTCGCGATGCCAAAATGTTACGTGCTCATTACCTTCAGATATGAACTTTCTCAATAAGTGTTATCATTGTCCAGTCATCATGAACGACGATCCTGGCCGGCGTACAGCAAGACAGATCCGTTATCTACACCAGACATCCCGAAACCAGGAAGGGGAGTAACCATCGCCCATACGCGGACGACACCGCTCTCTTTGGCTGCGTCGGGGGAGAAACACAACCTGGTAGACCGTCTGAACGCGGCTCTGGAGAAGATCTAAGGTTGGACCGCTACCTGGAGAGTGAAGATCAAAGCCAGGAATGGCCAGGTGTTAATGTTGACCAAGAGACGGACCAGGGACAGGATACCTGTTCGCGGACTATGGGGAAACAATCCCGTGTACCAATAAGACCAACTACCAAGGGTTAACCCTGGATACGCAGCGTAGTAAGAAAAAGGAAATCGGAAAGAAGGTATTACGTAGCTTATGTCTATTATATCGAATATTTAATCATAGGTCAAAACTGTCACAGAGAGTCGGGCTGTGAATCTACATCTCCCTCGCCCGGTCTGTCATCGAGTACGCCTATCCGCATTGGTAACCATCCCAGGAACCCAATTAACAAAAATGGCTCACCTCCTGCACCTAGGATGCTTCTGACTGCAATAAGGGAAGTGACCTAAGTCGAGTATCTATGCTAACGGTTTCTCCTAATCTCTACAAGATTCTATTGCAGCACTCCTGACTCTAGTAATGAGCCATCTCGTCACCAGGACGCTACGATACCGATAAAAAGGTAAACAGGAACCGAAAGATGTCAACCTTCTAATAATCTTACAAATTATAGCAAATAGAGGCATTTTACATTTTTAAGGATTTATACCTCAAAGTACTTTTCCAACTTTATATGTTATTTTTTATTAATTTATTCACAAGTTATTTAATTATATCCAATAATTTATTCGTTTACTTGTTTATTAAACCCTAAAATCTTCCTTGTTTTTCCATACCAGCCAAAAGGTAGAGGAGACGAATGAAGAAGTAGAAGCAGCATATATATCAATGAATGTATGTGTATTTGTGAATGGATTAGTTTTTTTGTTTCAAAAGCTATGGTACCGTTGTGGATATAATTAAAAGTATGGTAATAAAATAACAAAATATGCGACATTAGTTATGGAAAGAATTAGAATGATTCATTAACGCAGAGTATATTCAACTAAAGGGGAATCAACTAGTACGGGAGGCTGAACCTTCAGTACGTTGCTGCTGGTGATGGGTTCGTGGTGCTTAAACTTATCCAAAAAGAATACGCAGAAAACCAAATAGTCCAAGGGCATATAGGTTGATATGCGTAAACATAAGATTGGCAACATAAAAGAAAGTGGTCACAGAGAAAATTGAAAAGCGCCTAGAAGACAGACATCATATGAACACAGTTTGGATCCAGACGTGGAAATTTTCAATAGATACATTACTGAAAGTGGTAAATAAGTAATAACAGTCATGATAAAAGAATAATATATATATATATTGTGATAAAAAGGGGGATTTTGGTAAGGTTGTGGCGTTATGAGGCGCAGTTCGGCCAACAACAATGGATAGTCGGCCGAAAGATGTTTTTCCCCGCGGGGAAGGCCCGGCTTGCCTGAACGATGGTGAACCCCCGCGGGAGAAATGAGGGCGGGGAACCCCGAAATGTTAAGAAATAGGGGAAGTCCCGCCCGAAGCTTTATAAGGGAAGCCGATGGGTGGCTCGTGATCAGACGGCGTCAGAGTGGAGAGAGGAGACATCAGAGACATCAGACGGCGTCAGAGTGGAGAGAGGAGACATCAGAGACATCAGACGGTAGCAGAGAGTGCGTCAGAGAGGGGCAGACGAGAAGAGTAGATCAGACGGTAGCAGAGAGTGCGTCAGAGAGGGGCAGACGAGAAGAGTAGATCAGACGGCAGTAGAGACCGCAGAAGGGAGGCGAGTGCATCAGATCGTGGTAGAGACCTCAGAGTGGGGTAGAGCAGACCAGAGCAGAGTGGGGCAGACCAGACCAGATCAGACCCGAGAGGACGTGGCTCGACCCCGAGAAGGGAGGCGAGTGCATCAGACCCCAAAAGGGAGGCGAGTAGAGCAGATATCCAGAGACGCACAAACATTCGAGAGGTGGATGTTTGTTGGGCCAGTAATTGTGGGTAAGCGATCTAAAATCTGTGAAACTTGCTCATTGCTCTGAATAAAATTAACATTCAATTATTTTCTTTCTATTTTCAGCTGATGCATACTCCATCTCTTGAGAGACCCAAAATCCCCTGGGATTAAGCCCGTGTCTTCACGTAAATTAATAAACAAAATTATTATAATTGATCAAATATTTGTAATTTAAATTAATAAATGTTTTATACACAAAAAAGTATATTACATTTTGGCGCCCAACCGTGTGAGCTTACGATCTCTCTCAAGGGTGAAGTACTGCAGAAGCTATTTTGTAAAAGGTAATCTTTCCAGAATTTAGAGTTATAGTTTTTTTTTTGTTTTGCTTTCTTTCGTGTTCCTCTCGGTTAAAATTTAAATTCTGTGTTTTGCAATTTTTACTGTGCAATTTCCACAAGTACGCAATCTTTTGCTTACAAAAATTAATACATGTTTTTTTTAATTAATATTGTGGGGTTTTCTTTTGTTTGATATATGCTTCTTAGAAGTAAAAAATGTGTGATTAATATGAAAAATTCACAGGAACCAGAATTTCAGTGTGCACGGATTGAAAATTTGGAATCCGAGGAAGTGATCGGTTGAAACGAAATGTTTGATGAAAGTGATAAAGGGCAAGCATCAATGACAGAAAATATAGACGTCAGCAATAGTGATAATATGAATACGATAGGGGAAAAGAGTGATAAGCAAAGAAGTGATAGTACAAGCGTGGATATTGAGATGCTATTAAAAAATTTGGGTAATAAATTGGATGAGATGAAATTAGAAAGGAATAAAAAATTTGATGAGATGAAATTAGAAAGGAATAGGTTGATAGAAAGAATGGATAAGAGTATGGCAGAATGGAAGGGAAATATAAGGGAAAGGACTGAGAAGTTTAAGGTAGAATTTAAAGGGGAAGTTAGTAAGAATATTGAGGGAATAGGGGTAGTGGTAGAGGAAGAAATTATTCAGAACGAGGTATCTGAGAAAATATGTGATGATAAACATATTGATTTTAATGTGCAAGTAGAAGAAATGGATAAGGTAGAAGAAAAATGTAATTTAGTTGTTGATAATAGTCAAAGGGAAATGGTTATTGAACCGTCAGGGAAAATAATTGAGAGAGGAGAGAATCCTGTGGCTATTGATAATGATATGCAGGGAAATGTTAGGAAACAGCTGAAAACAGTGATAGCTGAAGTGTTAGAGACAGGAAAGTTGTATAGTTACAATTTGAAGAAGAAAATGCTGAACTTAGCAGGGTTAAAAGGGGAAGCTCTACGGGGGAATAGGGGAAAAAGACACAGTTTGGGTCATATTAGTGTAAGAATAGATATAAAGTTTATTAAATTTAAACAGAATAGGTTCGATCTATATGCAGATGAAATGTATGAGGGAATGTTGAGAAAGCAGTGTAGAGGGAGAACGCAGGATCATTTCACTATGGAGTATGGAAAACGCATGGCAACAATGATAAGTAGTTTAAATTATGTAGCGACGTGGTCAATTAAAGGATTGAGGATTCATTCAATTGGTGAAGTAATTAAATGGTTTGGGAAAATTTTGTTTATATGTCAATGGGATTTTAGGCTGCATAAAGAATATGGGCAACCATTGCAGGAGATAGAAGAAAATAATAGCACGGGAATATTTGGGGTACATGAAAATTGTGATGATGGCAGGGGTCTATTGCCATATCAAGTGATATGTTAGATTAGGGCAAAGAAACTCTAGGAGAATCATTACCCTTTAATGATTTCATAATTGGCGATTATGGAGACTCCAGCTATAAAGCATTTTCTTCCATTTCTGATGCTTTATCTCTTACATCTATCCCCCATGCTATCTTCTAGTAAATAACTCTAGGAGAATCATTACCCTTTAATGATTTCATAATTGGCGATTATGGGGACTCCAGCTATAAAGCATTTTCTTCCATTTCTGATGCTTTATCTCTTCTATCCATCCTCTATGCTATCTTCTAGTAAACAACTCTAGGAGAATCATTACCCTTTAATGATTTCATAATTGGCGATTATGGAGACTCCAGCTATAAAGCATTTTCTTAAATTTCCGATGCTTTATCTCTTACATCTATCCTCTATGCTATCTTCTAGTTAGGTGATTTTGATGGGGAATTCTAGATAGTTCAGTTGTATTTTGTCACGGGTGTTTTTTTTGTATTGTAATAGATTTTGGGGATGATTTGAGATAGTGTGACAGGATTTTAGGTTAATTTTGGGAATCAGCTATTTTGGTATTGTCTTGTTCTGTCATTTTGTTTCTGCACAAAGAGTATTTTTTCGATTTTGTGGGTTTATGTGGTTGTTGGGCTGTGGAAAGTAGATGATTGAAGTGGATTTTATTGTGGGGAGAAATAATGAGAATTCTGTCTGTTTGGAAGAAATTAGTGTTGAATTAGTGTGAGCTTATGAAAGGAAGGTGGTTTGAAGTAAAATTGGGAAATGTCAGCTGTGATTTGGAAGGTGTTTCGATTTATGGTACTGGAATTTGGTGGAAAATAGCAGTGGGACCTCATAGTGTTATTGGAGGATATAAAGGATTATAGGAATCAGTCGTCGTATTATAAGGAAGTATAATAAGTTGAAAGCGTCGTATATTAAAGTGAAGTGAAGGATTCGTCGAATAATAAGTAAAGAATAGTATGTGAAGTCGTCGTATTGGGGGTGGCATAAATAAGTCCACGAGATTAATTTAGTTGGTGATTAGCCCAGATAGAAAGGGGATCACAACAATGTAGTAAAATCGTCGGTTAAATAAAAATGTTAGATGAGAATGTGTCACTAAAATAGACCAGCTGGTACCTTGGATTTAAAGATTGAGAATTTTCAGAGCTGATAGAGAAAAAATATGGGGGAATCCAGAAGGAATTTTATGAGCAAAGTGGTGACTCAACGATTATTATGATAAAGAGGCAGGATTTGAGTTAATGGGGAGATAGGAATAGTTTACTGGGTAGAAATTGAAGACTTATTTGTTGGGAAGTCATGGAATGAGAAACTATTGTGCAGAAATAGGGTGTTATTTTTTTTTATTCTGTTCTATCAGGAGTTTGTTTATTTTGATTAATTGTACTGCTGGATAATTAAATATGGTATGGGGGCTACCAAGCTATTTTAGTTTTAGTGTTGGATAAGTAGCAGTATTAATTAGGAATAAAATTTTAGCTTCTGAAAATTCTATATTTGGGGTTTGATAAAATGTCACAGGAAGGAAAACATGGAGCCACATTGAGGATTGTTTTTGTTTGAGGGATGATGATAGAGGGCAGTTCAGCCATATAATGTTGTTGTAAACATATATGATGGCATGTGATTATTGAACTGAGATGCCGAGTTTCTCAATCCTGGCAAGCTGAGAGTTTCGTTCCTGTGAGCGGGTAAATTTAAATAATGTATAATTCAGAACAGGATTTTATTTTATCAATGGGGGGGCACCAGGCAAACATGTGTAAGTTTATGTAAGCCACGGGTTAACTTGTAATTTTATTCAATTTTAAGTATAAATCAATAGGAAAGATTATTTTAAAATTAAGTTGAAAAGGGTGCTCAATCAATTTGATTAATTTGTAATTTCTCCGAGCACAAAAATGATTGTAAAGAATGAGCAAGGGGGTTAAAGATAAAATATGGAGATAAATTTCTCAAAAATTTTTGTAAAATTTTATTAAAATTGATCGGGGGCAATGTGATAAAAAGGGGATTTTGGTAAGGTTGTGGCGTTATGAGGCGCAGTTCGGCCAACAACAATGGATAGTCGGCCGAAAGATGTTTTTCCCCGCGGGGAAGGCCCGGCTTGCCTGAACGATGGTGAACCCCCGCGGGAGAAATGAGGGCGGGGAACCCCGAAATGTTAAGAAATAGGGGAAGTCCCGCCCGAAGCTTTATAAGGGAAGCCGATGGGTGGCTCGTGATCAGACGGCGTCAGAGTGGAGAGAGGAGACATCAGAGACATCAGACGGCGTCAGAGTGGAGAGAGGAGACATCAGAGACATCAGACGGTAGCAGAGAGTGCGTCAGAGAGGGGCAGACGAGACGAGTGCATCAGATCGTGGTAGAGACCTCTGAGTGGGGTAGAGCAGACCAGAGCAGAGTGGGGCAGACCAGACCAGATCAGACCCGAGAGGACGTGGCTCGACCCCAGTAGGCAGGCGAGTGATCAGACCGCAGAAGGGAGAAGAGTGGAGCAGATATCCAGAGACGCACAAACATTGGAGAGGTGGATGTTTGTTGGGCCAGTAATTGTGGGTAAGCGATCTAAAATCTGTGAAACTTGCTCATTGCTCTGAATAAAATTAACATTCAATTATTTTCTTTCTATTTTCAGCTGATGCATACTCCATCTCTTGAGAGACCCAAAATCCCCTGGGATTAAGCCCGTGTCTTCACGTAAATTAATAAACAAAATTGTTAAAATTGATCAGATTTGTAATTTTAATTAATAAATGTTTTATATACAAAAAAGTATATTACAATATATATATATATATATATATATATATATATATATATATATATAATATATATATATATATATGTTTGTGTGTATATTGTGACAATTACAAGCTGTAATTCACTTCATTTTGTTTATTTTTGTCTTTTTCTTATGTTTTGTATTGTTTGTGATGATGGGAAATTGCTGCGCAATACAGCCTTGCGCCAGAGGCACTCGTGGGGTGGTTTTTTCTGTGTGTACGTAACACGTAGACTTCCGGGATCCCGCCCCGTAGGCGACTGCAAACGCGACTTCGCCTTAAGGCAGCGACCGACGCATGTTTGAGAAGCACGCGCTCCCGTGAACAAGAGCGGCCACGCCTGGGAGAACAACGCCGCCGTGTGCACCCTGGTTGCTGTAAAGACCCGTGCCCAACCTGCTTCCTGCGCTAGCCCATACCAGCCCCGCACGCTGCCGCTTGCGAGCTGTTAGTATTCCGGGGCTGCTGAGAAAGATCGCTGCCAGCTTCGTGCCACAGCGCAAGAACGGACAGCTGACCGCCACGTGATGTGCTGCTGCTCACATGCACGAGTAAGAAAGACGCCGACCATCTCTTCGTCACGCAAGAAATCGAATAGTGATGTACCGACAGTTTCATTAAGCGAACGATTTTGTATTCAGATTCTGTTCACAAATTCAAGTTCAATATTTATTTTATTTCCATCTCAAGTGGCTACAAAATTTTAACAAGTGTAATTCAAATATTGAATAATGCAATTATATTTTTCTGGAGAATTGTTGTGTTCATTATTATACCTGTTTTTCCACCGCAGACTGTTCATTTTGAATTGTTTACCTTCAAATGTGCAATACGAACTTGGAGAAGCTTTTCGCTGATCGTATTTTGTAACTAGCAAGTTGTGCGATATTCATCTTTAATTACATGGATGATTGAGCAAGACTAGTTGTGCATGTTGTGTTAAAATATGATATAGTGTGGTGTAAAAACCAGGATACCCTTTGTTTTTCTTTTATTATTTTATTGTAAATATTTTAATAAGGCAGCTATTATTGTTAAATTGTTTATAAAATATTGTTGAGGTGAATGAATATTGTTAGAATGAGTGAATTTGGGGCTACAATGAGACAGTTGTGTGGTGGATTGTAGCTCTACGGACTTGATTGTTGGCAGGGCGTGAGCAAAAATAACTTCGAGAACTTTCTGGAAGCAATTTAAACATTTCGATGAAATACGGAAACAGTGTGCTCGATTGTAATTGGCTAAGTAGGTCACCTGACCCAGTTGGAGCAAGATGGCTGAAACGGAGTTGATAAGACGAACGAGCAGACGGGCGGAGAACGCCGTGAGGGATGGACGTTAAAGTTGTGTTGTTAGACAGCAGGGAAACGCCGATGTGTGTGGGTGTGTTTTGAGACGGTGGGGAGACGCCGAGGTGTGTGGTTGTGTTTTTGGCAGTCTCAGCAGACGGTGGTTGGACGTGAAAGTGTAAGACTTATCTTCTGAGAGTCCGAGATGGTGGAAGTGCGCTGACGTAATTTTTTGAGACAGTGTGGAGAGAACACGTACAATTGAGAAGAAATTCGTACGAGTGTGTTCTACATAATACTTGCAATCATAATAAATAAATTGAAAGTCGAGTGTTGGGTGTAGTGGAGTTAACTCCTACATTTTTGAGGACTGGAACGAGCACGAGGTACACATATTGAGAGCTGTGGCTGTTAGAGGCCCGCCAATTTCTTGTGTTTTAGAGAGTGACGGTGGAGGTCAGGGTACGAAAACATCTTCATCGAGTGGCTGTGGAATGTAGACGGAGAAACAACGAGGAATTCGTACCACGTGATTGGAACCTGTATATAGTGAGGGCTCATGGTAGAGTGTGAAGTGCAGATATAAGCAGCCAGACCAGAGTAAAAGTGTAAAGCTTGCTCGTTTTTTTAATTATAAATTCAAGAGTAATTCAGTTAATTAATGCCATGTGTTTTGTTTCGTTTATTTGTAGATACGTTAAATTGCCAGAACCAGATATTATTCCAATAAATCCAGAATTGGAAGCCAGAATACAGCGTTTAAAAACTGAGAAAGCTAATCGTGATTGCAAAGCGATGACAAAAAAGGTTGACGCAGTTCGTGCAAAACTTCCTGAAGACTCTATTAAAGTTATAGTAAAAAAACAGGCAGCATATTGCAGTGTTCTAATTCATTGTGTCAGTAGCAGATGGGTTTGCATTTGGTTTTATAGGCGTTGAGCTAATAATTGGAGACCTTTACTTTGGTATTCGTCTTCTCCTTAGTGTCATTTGTGCCCTAATATATAGTTATATAATTATAGCTTCGGCTGAGATACAATTTCTGGTCAAAAAATAAAGTGAATATATGAGTGTGCCACAGACTGCGACAGCCCCTCCGAGAAAACCACACCTGAATTAATTATATTTTTTGGTTTTGTTTGTGGTTCTCCTGGATCTTAAGTCCTGATTTTAAAGTTTTAGGTTATGCTTTTAGTTACATATGGACCCAATAAATATTGAAAATAGTTTTATGATGTGCGTTCAGTAAAAGGTCTTAGTTTTAATTTCTCTTTTTTATTTTACTAAATATTTCATATTGTAATTTCTGCTCGTTGTTTGCAGTGTTGGTTACGAGATGAATATATTTTATTATTGTAAGAGTATTTTAATTTTCAAACATGTAAAAACTATTGTAAAATAAGAATATCTATAAAAGAGTGGATGACTGAATACTTTTCTGGTGTATTTGATGTGTGAACACTTCCTGGAATTTCATCTTGTTGAACTCATCTCAAAAGCATAATGTTCCCATGGCTATTACCATCATCATCTTCAGATAAAGACGTTGTGTGGTTGTGATGATTTCCGATGGATTGTATCTCAAGAAGATATTATACAACTTTAAATCAAATTGCAAGTGAAAACAATAAAGTATATGAATGAAAATAGTTGTGGTAATTTATATTTACCAGTAATAAATTCCACATGACTTAAATGTTTATTCGATATATTATTATTTTTTAATCCGTCAGAATTGCTGGTAATATAATGGAATGAATTTATTCTGTAGATTACTGTGGAGCAACTAATGTTTGGACTCTCTGTGAGTAGAAAATATTGGCGTTTCTAAATTTTAGATTGCTCAGAAGAGTTGCAATCATATATTTCATTGTAACAATAGATTAAAATATTTTGCTTGATATGCACATAACAAAGGTACAATGAATACATCAATTTTGTATACTTTCATAGCTTTATTCCATGTTGCCAATTGTCTGTTTTCCTTGTAGTCTGGAACAAAAGCGTTTTTCTTCTTTCTAAACTTGACAGTGGACTCTATAGAAAGTGGTCGCTGAAATTCTTTGTCGTTGGCTTTGTAGGCCATTAAGAGCCTTGGCCTACCAGGACGACTGCGGACTGTCATCTTACATGAAACATTCCGAATATGGAGTGATACGTGGTCAGCGTATCGATTGTCCATCAGTCTTAACCCCAGTCTCCGTGAGAATGACAACAGGGACCTCTGAGTTGTGAGGCAGCAACGCTAACCACTGGAGGCTGGCTGTCGTTGAAATACAGAAAAATAGAAAGTATAATTTAAATTAATGACTGCTATAATTGTATTATTTTCTTTATCACTTTAATTGTTGAATATTCGACGAGCAGTCACCACGAACGGACGCGTTTCTCAGCACTCTCCGGAGAAAACTCAAGGTTAGTAATACGTCAGTAATACGTGTGTCTTATGGAATGCGGTCGCGTGTAAAAAAAGAGCGAAAATGCGCTTATTCACAAACTGATATAGTAGACGATCAACTAGAAAACGAAAATATGGAGTTCGTAGATGAAAGTGAGACCCTAGAAAATTACCAAAAAGTCAAGAAGTTAGAAAAACAATTAACTCAAGCTCTAGACGTAGTTAACACGATTAGAAAAGAACTAGCTAGCCTGCAAGAGAAAAATTACAGTCCTGAAAATTCGGATGAAGAGGATGAGTTAGTAAATAGAGAAACAGCATGGCTACTCTCAAAGAATAAGAAGAGAAAAGCCTCGGAATCACCTGAACAAATTAAATCAAAACAAAAACAAAATCATTGCAACTAAAGTTCTGAAACCTCCTCCAGTGGTAATAAGCAACGTTAAGGATTACCAGAAAATTAATCAAAATCTGGAAGATATCAAGGTAAACTACAAAGCCTCATTGATAAATAATAATCAATTAAAAATATTGTTAGTGATGAGGACGCATATCGTATTTTAACCAAAAATATGCGAGAACAAAACCATGAATAGCACTCCTATGAAAGTAAACAGAATAGGCCAATCCGAGTTGTAATAAAAAAATTACATCCAACATGTGACGTAAGAGAAATGGAAGAAGAATTAAGACAAAAAGGATTTAAAATTATTAAAAATGAAAACAAAATTAAAAAAGTATTTAAAAAAGATCAAAAACCTGAATACATCAAGCTGCCGCTGTTCATAGCAACATTTGAAAACACAGAAGACATTAGAAAAATCTACGAGCTTCAATATTTAGCTCAAATGAAAATAAAAGTGAAAGCATGGAAATCCAGCAAAACGATACCACAGTGCAAAAAATGCCAAAGATGCGGGCATACGCAAAAATACTGCTGCAGAATACCTAAATGCGTGAAATATGCAGGAAATCATCTGTCAGCAACAGGCACTAAGCCAAGGGATACTCCAGCCAAGTGTACAAACTGTCTTGGAGACCAGCCTGCTAATTACAGAGGATGCGTTTAGAAAAAGAACTACAAAAAATAAGACTTCAGCAAACACAGAAGAAACAAGGTACAGAGCAAACAACAAAAAAATTTACATCCAAAAGAGTGACAGGGCAAGTCTCTTTTGCAGAAGCTGCCAAAGGAAACAATTTACCACAAAGAAAGCCTTCACAACCAAACAATCAAAAAGAAGACAAGGCTATGGAACAAATGATGAAGCAGATGATGTTAATGCTACATCAATTTAGTGAAAGACATGAAAAAATAGAAGCTAGAGTGACAGGAGCAATTCCAAAAGGTAAATAATGCATCAACACGAAATAAAGATAGCATCCTGGAATGCTAACGGCCTCCTGATCAAGAAATCTGAGCTAGAAGTATGTCTAAACTCACAGCATATTGACATATGTCTGGTATCGGAAAAACACATGATGACACAAGCATGCGTTAAAATTAGAGACTATAAAATTTATCATGGTTTATCCACAAAACCAAGCTAAAAGTGGTAGTGCAATTTTAATTAGAGAAACTATTCAACATTACGGGCAAAAACGCATACAAAGCGAAGAATACCAAATTACTACAATAACGATTCAATCCACCAAACAGAACGTAAAAATTGGTGCAGTCTATTGTCCACCAAGATAAATTTAAAACAAGAAGACTACAAAATTCTCCTACAACACATGGGTGAAAGATTCGTAATTGGAGGAGACTTTAATGCAAAACACACAGACTGGGGAGCAAGACTAACTACGACTAAAGGAAGAGAACTAAGAAAGGCAATTAGAATGATACGGGCTAACTTTCAGTCGACAGGAAAACCAACATACCGGCCCACTGACAGAAATAAGATCCCTGATCTATTAGATTTTTTCATTACAAGAAAAATATCACCGAACATCCTAGATACCGAAGAAAATTACGATCTAAATTCCGACCATTCAGCTGCCATTCTAACACTAAGCGAACGAATAATTAACAAAGAGGCCAAAGCACGCCTCGTTAATAAAACTACAGACTGGGAGAGCTTCACAATAAATATACAAGATGAAATTAACCTAAATATAAACTTAAAAACAAAAGAACAACTGGACTGCGAAACTGAAAAATTTACCAGAATTTTACAAACAGTAGCCTTTAACAACACCCGGAAAATAACACATATTACAAAAGCAGTCAATTACCCATCCGAAATACGAAACCTAGTCAGACAGAAAAGGATAGCTCGGAGAAGATGGCAGCAAACAAGGCACCCAGACGATAAGAATATCCTTAATAACAAAACACAAAAACTGAAACGTGAAATTCGAAAGTTCAAAGAGGACTCAATCAGACAATTTCTATCAAACCTAGCAGCAGAAAAAGACTCAGATTATTCATTGTGGAAAGTCACAACAATAATTAAGAGACCAATAACATCAATACCTTCTATCAAGAAAGGACTGGAAGATTGGGCGAGAGATAATAAACAAAAAGCAAACTTGTTTGCTGAACACCTTGCTGACACTTTTACACTGAATAAAATCCAAACAGATAACGTTCTCGAAGAAGTTAATAATACTGCATCTAAAGAAATAAAGCCAGTATCCCCAAAGGAAGTCGCAAAAGAAATAAAATTTAACTTAAATTCAAAGAAGGCGCCAGGATTTGATCTGATAACAGGACAAATATTAAACCAGCTACCAAAGAAAGGTATTCTCATACTGACCTACCTGTTCAATGCAACATTCAGATTGAAGCACGTACCTGCCAGTTGGAAAGTTGGAAAGTTATAATGTTACCAAAACCTGGTAATCCACCACATGATGTAAAATCATACAGACCGATATAACTCTTACCAGTAATTTCAAAATTCTTCGAGAAACTTCTGCTCAAAAGATTAAAAAAGTTCATACAAGAAAGTAAATTAATTCCAGATCATTAATTTGGCTTCAGAGAAAAACACTCAACAATTTACCAAGTTCACAGAATTACTGATATAATAGAAAAAGCGTTAGAAGGTAAATTAATCTGCTCAGCGATATTTCTTGACGTTGCGCAAGCATTCCATAGTGTATGGCAGCAAGAATTAATATATAAGTTGAACAGAATGCTGCCCAAGCAATATGTGGAGAAAACAAGAAGATGAATACTCTGACTTAAAAGAAATTCAAGCAGAGGTACCATAATGAAGTGTTCTTGGATCAGTCTTGTATCTGCTGTTTACAAGTGACATCCCAAAATTAGATGACGTGAAACTTGCTACGTTCGCTGACGATACAGCGATATTAGCAACGGGGCACAATCCAACAACATCCACAGAAATACTACAAGTCGCTACTAATCCTGTATATGAATGGACCAGACAATGGAAAATTAAATTGAATGAATTAAAATCCATTCATGTTAACTTTACGAATAAAAGAATGATTGACCCTCCATCTCTGCACATAAACGGCACGAAAGTACCATACGAAAATAAAGCCAAATATCTTGGTATGACGTTAGATACCAAGTTGAGATGGAAAGAACACGTAAAAAAGAAAAAGGAAGAACTCAACATAAAGTATCGACAGTATAGATGGCTCATTGGAAGATATTCCAACCTGTCTTTATATAACAAAACTTTGGTGTTTAACCAAATTATTAAACCAACCTGGTCGTATGGTATACAACTAAGGGAATGTACAAAAGAAAATAATATCAACCAAATACAGACATTCCAAAATAAAGTATTACGTGCCATGGTGAATGCCCCATTGTACATTAGAAACGCTTATATCCATAAAGACCTTGGCATTCCAACTGTCAAAGAAGAAATTAAAAGATTTGCGGGCAAGCACGAAGAAAGGCATGAAAACACAGAAGTTCTTCAGCTCTTGGACAATAAAAACCTGTTCAGAAGACTCAAGCGAAGGAAACCATTTGAATTAGTATGAGTGATAAATGACAAAATAAAGCACGGCGCGTGAGCGTGAAATACAGTCGTAGGACAACAATGAAAACTAAAGGATGTCATTGGACTAATTTAGCTAATAAGTAACTAGATATAAGAATTAACAAAATAAAACTAATGGTTGGTCTCTACAGACCAGTTTTAGTTACGGAGGTGGTTTTTAGTGGGTAAAAATCCCACACACCGTGAAGTAAGGGCTTCACGGCGTCTTTCTGAAGATTTTCTACCTGCCAACGCAAAAAAAAAACCCTTTAATTGTTGAAAATATTTTGATATTTTTGATACATTTATTGTCTCTTAATTCCTTTTACACAATATAAACAATTTTACAATGCTACTACAAACAGAGGATGAAATAGGCATAGGACATAACATTATCAGCTGAATAAAGATCTACCTCGAAAGAAGGGCGATTAGGATAAGAGCAGAAGAACTGAAAAAAGGATGTCCAATAGGCCGCGTACTCAGACCACTAAAATGCAATATGTCATTGACCCCTCCGTTATGGGGGCAAGAAGAGAACGTGAATTGTAAAGCAACAATAGCGTACGCCGGCGACCTCACGTTAATAATCGAGGGGAAAATCAAGGAGAGAGCTTGACGAAAGGGGAGATATCAATTAGTATCCTGAGTGACTGATGAAAAAATAGAAAATGGAGATTTGGAGTAACATATCCAGAATCATGGTATTCGTAAACCAGCTACAAAAACCACTATGGATTAAACACGAAAGAATGGTAATCCCTACCGTCAAAGAGCACAAATACCTGGGAATAAAACTAGATTAAAAACTGTTATTCATCTCTCACATTACGGAGAACATAAATCCGTTAACATAAAGCAAAATTTCTAATTATGGTCATATATAACTTCCAAATTCACCCAGAAAAACGTTTATTATGACTCCGTTTTCAAACCGATTGGCCCGTATTCTGGGACACACTAACTAATTTACTTGTAAAGAAGATGGTCTAGCTAGAAAGGTAAGTACTGGTCCAGTTATACAGAGAAAACTCAACAACGCCAGTGGAAACGATACAGATTATATGCAACGATACACCAATAACAGCAAGAGAAAGGTTAGCCAAATTATGGATGGAAAACAACCAGATATAAAAAGCGACATAGAGAACACGAAAAGACTAGGGTAATGGAAAGGCAGGACGTGGTACATGAGACGGGTCAGGACAAACAAGTCACCATGGACAAAGGAGCTCTTTTGGACCTCGAGGAAAGAGGAAAGGGAAAATTCGACCGATACAAGGAAATGATTAGATTTATAAGCGGTCATAAACTATGTAAGAAAAAGCTTCAACATATTGGAAAAACTGAGCAAGGGTCTTGTGACTGGCATAAAGGAGGAAACAATTGAACATGCTGTCACAGATGTGACATATAGACGGCAATATTCAAGGAAACGAGCCCCACACCACTAAAAGAAGTACTGAGCGACGAAATAATTTGTGATAAACTACGGAAGGAAATAAAAACTTTAAAAAGCTGAAAAGAATAAGAGAGGGGCATATGACATAAAGGAAAGTTTCCTTAGGGTGCCTAAACTGGACCACACACTTTAGAAACTAACGTCGCTAGGGGGCAGAGTGACTTAACAAAAGTAGCTACTGCACCTCTGTAAGTAATCAGCAGCACGGATTCCTTCCTTTCTCAGGCCAAGAGTCAAAATGAGAAAATAGATTCAGACATCCTGAAAATTTAAAGAATGAAGAATTAAAAAATAAAAATGAGTAAAGTAATATAAAAAGCTTACTTTGAAACTACTTGGTATTGGCAGAATATAAGGATCGAAATGGATACAAAAAAATCCTTGTTCAGGGGATGTGGTTAAGGATCCTATTTTTTATGGATTCCAAAAGGACATTGTTAAATCATTTTTAACTTTTGCCCGGGTAAAAATTTTGATATCATCAAAATTCATTTTTGACCAGTCATGATAGTATGCTCGGCTACTGCTGATTTCTTATATTCTTTTAACAAAATGAATCTTTCATGCTCACTGCAACGTTCTCGTTGCATCGGATTGCACAAAAATCTAATTAATAATAATAAACTATTATAAATATAGATATACATTAGACAACAGTATTTCATAGTGACATAATAAAATTATATATAATTGTATTTTCATGTTAATTAAATCATATTTTTCTTCGTATTTTTCAATTTATAGTAATTAATAATTGCACCTGAATAAGTTCCAATGTAATTAGCGTCACATCATGCTATTGTCATTTCTTATTAAATTTCAGTTCATTTCTGATTAATTAGATTGTTGTGCTCGTTTACATTTGATTAATGTAACCAATAAACACTTATTATAAGAATGTTACATGGAATACTTAAAAAAGTAGTTAAATATTAAAATCCGATAATTTATTATTACTTATGCCAGTAAAGTTCTTGTTATTTTCAATTATAATTAATGAATTGTGGCATTAAACTAGTATTCACTAACTCTGTAACCTCTCATCAGATACATATTTTGTTTATTTCTGCTTTCATGTTTACACACCTCTTCTCCCAATCAGTTATCAAATAATAAACGTCCTCTCTCGCGAGGGCGTATAGTAGAAACATTTTAACGGAAAAATTAATTATCACATCAGTAAAGCAATTTTAATTAATGATCATATGACTAAAGCGACGGGATCAATTATAATCCAATTTCACGCACAATAGTTCAATTTCTGCAGGCCTCTGAATTTCGTTTCCAGAAACAATCAAAATAAATACCGAAGAATTTTCTTAGAATTGTTGGAAAATGGTGATTTCATTACAGAGCAGTAAAAGCAGTGTAATTCTAAATCTGGGCACTATTAATATCTGGTGCTGTGTTTGCTGGCGATATAATTGGAAAATCTTTTAATAGAGCCTGTGTTTTAATTAAATTTTTCCACCGAGTGAATTGAATTAGTTTTCCAAGGATTCTGCATTTTTATATTTCAAAGAACGAAGTGAATTGTAGTAAGTAGTTAACAACTGAGTTATAAATTGAGAAATTTCTTTCCTAAAAGTAGTATTAATGATAATCATTCTTCAGATCTTTCAACGAAGCATTTTTTATATATATAATATTAATTTTATTACACCATAACACTACATTCAGCAATATCATTCATGTATTAGCTGAATTAATAAAAAATATGAATTTTTTAATAATGATTTTAATGGTAAGTAATGAATTTCGTTGTCGGGGTATTTATTCATCCGTACCGCATAATTGCACCAGTAGAAGGCATTAAATTGGCACTAATTAATTGATCCATAAAAACATTTTATAATAAACTCTATCTCATGACATTCTAGTAAAAGTCAATATGATATGTACCCTGACATTTGTTGGTAAACAGTGAAAAAAGAATTTTTTTTTTAATATTTAGTTTATGTCCTTTATAATGTATGGCAGCGATCCTGTATAGTAGTGTTGTGGCTGCTTTATACCAACAAATATTTTAGAAGAAAGACAATAATGTATAATGAACTTGAAGGTTGGATTTTAATTGAAATAAAAATAAATTATCATATTAGATTAAATAAAAAACCAATTAATTTTTTCACAGAAAACAAAAGAAAACACTAATTAAAAGAGTCCAATTTAAAATTTTCCACGGCTAGCTCAATTGCATTTAGTACATAAGGGTCATTTTATATGGGATTAACGTGCAGCAGCAAGATCGTCAACAAGCAATTTTCGATATTGGCACTAACATACATGAGATTTTTTGTGTGTCGTTAATAGCTTCGTCTTTTTTCCACGCCGGTATCTTGAGGTCCGTCTTCCACGAATTCTGGTCGACTCTGGAGCCCGATCATGGGCTCTGGGAAATTACTTGGACCTGCTTGCAGTTCGCCTCGTTGTGAAGACATCCTTCGTTCTATTACATCAGCAAGATTCCTCGTTTTCTCCCCGCCAGATTACTTCAAAGCTCGTTCCTGACTTACTAATTTCTCTAGTGTTGTGGCTCAACTACCACTGACTCTCCTGACATTCAACTTGTTCAATTCTTCAAGTCCAATTGTCGTGCCGTTGTTCAAACACTACGTACCCTCTAGACTTCTTCCTTCTTCAAATGTCCATGCCCAACTTACCAAATTTCTTCCATCGAACCTCACAGGTCATCTCGTGCTCTCATGAGATGCATGGCTGATTACCTGACCCTCAGCGTCCAATCAAAATTCAGCTTGGCCCGAGGTTTGTCTCCCTAATTTCTGGCGATCGACTCCCCAAACCTTGCTCTAGGAGTATCTGCACTCCATGCCAGGATAACGTTTATAGAGTGTTTCATACATGCCTGCATCATGGAAACGGAGACAATTATTTGCACGGTAGCCATCATTCCATATAGTTCTGATGCACGGACATTCCATAATCGTTACCTATTGGTCCGTTATCTGAAGATGCGCAGGAAGCTTGGAATAAG
The DNA here is from genome assembly GCA_034510155.1 of Eucriotettix oculatus. Lineage (NCBI taxonomy): Eukaryota > Metazoa > Arthropoda > Insecta > Orthoptera > Tetrigidae > Eucriotettix > Eucriotettix oculatus. Next base: position 262,131,123 of record CM067376.1, on the reverse strand, counting down.
GCCTTTCAGCGTTAACGAGATTGTTATAGGTATATATAGTAGGCTAAAGACAAGTGATGAAGTTGCAAATCATATGTGCATTAGTCATACTTTTTCTTATGAAATTACCATTAAAAGCCTCAACTTTCACAAAATCTATGCAATGCAAGTATTGTCAACTCACTTATGAGCACAAATGACAAAATTGGCAGCTACCAGGCCGATATACAAACATGTGATTTTTATAAACGTATCATAACTGTTAATGTAACTACAGATCAACCCTGCATACAATACAGCCACCGTGGTTGCATATTCCTAAAACTAACTTTATTTAAAATATGTAATAAGTGTAACAAAAGTATACCAAATGCTTTTAATTATGACTGCTTTTACAAATAAGACACTATTACATATTTTATAGACAGAATTATAAATGTATCACATTTAAGGGCGGACCATTTTCCGCATAGAATTGTTAAAACTATTAGTGTTGTATTTTCCGACTAAAAAATCTCGCGATATAACAAACTGGTCGTTCATCATTTTCATGGAAAGGCGCATATATTTATCGCCTCGCCGCTTACAGAGCTCAAACTCTTCAGAATCTCACGTTCGAGGTTTTGAAATATCATGACTATAGTCACGACCTTGTCCAGAGCGATAACCGCCTGTTTGGGTTTCTTAAATATGCTTTAGAGCAGTCGATTCTGCTAAGATATGAAAGGTATAGGAAACGCTACATACTGTAATGTATTAATGTGGCGATTGCCATTTTAATTAATCAGTGGCGATACTCTGGTTGAGAAATCCCACATTGGCGTCAATCAGGCGGGAAATAATAACCAAGTCCGACGGAAATAAAATGCAGCAAGGTGGCACATAAGCGAAACGGGCATAAAAATTCTCAGTTTGGAGGATTAGCAGAAGCTACTTGGCCCAGAGCATTCAACCCTCGGGGATTTCAAAGGCCGCTTTCTCGTTCCACGAAATATGAAGAAAACCCACGGCCAACCTGGACATTTAAAAGAGGCATATGGGTCATATGATCCATCTTACACCCCCCCCCCCTTTGGTTGGGGGCATGAAATGAGTCGACCTGAAGAGAAGAAGAGACAAAAGTTATACAGTTGGGAAAGAATTTGGAAGTACTCAGGCAAAGAGAAGAGGTATCGAGAATTAGTTGCTCTTGAGTGGCACTTGGAATAAGGAGAAAGGCAGAAGAGGTGAGATAGAGGATAGGGTCTGGCTCGACTCTTGGAGCTGATAGTGTGGGAATTTGACGAGACCCGCAAGTGAGTATGGCCGAAGTAGCATAGATAAAGGAACGAGGAATCTTGCTGGCGTAAGAGAAGAAAACAAACTGACGGCACGGGGCGGCAAGGTGAATTCACACGTGAACCAGAATTCTCGGAAGGAAGAGCCAGGACAGGGACGCAATTTCCGGGAAGCAGCCCAGGCAAAGGCTGGTCAGGCTCCCAGAGTTCCCACCGGTAATAGCCATGTTGGTGTATACGTCAGCTGTTCTGCCTATGTGCTGCGTGTGTTATGTGATCATTTTACTGTTTGAGATCTTGGTTATTGTGTTGCACCGAATTTGAAGAACCATTCCTGTACAGAAATTAAGTTATTTAGATTCCCAAGATAGCAAAATAGAAGATCAAAGTGTGTTTAGAAAAGCTGACGTGATAAATATCAGCTCACAGAGCATTCCATGTTGTATCAAGTACGTTTCCTCTTTTTTGGATATACGGTGATATTTAATTATTTATTGAACTAGTATTTTCATGTTACCAGGTACCACTTTTCATAATTATGTTTTAAGTTATTTCAGTTGCATTTCGAAGAATTGCATTTCAAATTGAAAAGAGCAGACCGCAGAAAATTGTTTATGTGGGATACTATATCCAACCCTCCTAAATTATTTACTTCTGGCAAGGAACCTCCATAGGAAAGACAATTTCCTGTAAAAGGTATAACAATGTCTTCTTTCTCCCAGGATAATATGTAGTTTATGAAGTGATCAATTTTACATCGTATAAAGCTGTAATAGAATTTGTATATTTCAGGATTGTACAATTGAACACATGTCTAAGAACTTGTTATAGAGAAAGTTGCTCAGAATAATACTATGTAAGAACTCCAGTCATAGAATTTAAAGCTGATATATGAGGTAATTAATAAAGACTAAATATTAGATTCATAAAGTCTGTGTACTGTAAACACCCTACGGTTAAGAGATTATTAAGTTTTATTTTATTTTTAGGATACGAAACTTAAAGATTAACTACATCCGATGGAAAATAGATTTCAGCAGATCTTGGACAGTCAGATCCAGTATTTGCAGAGATCTGGTACTAGCAACCCATATTTGAGGGTCAACAAGACTGCCTTGCATTTAGAATGTGCTGTAGGAAACAAAAGACCAGGACAAGTATTTGAGCAGTATGGAGTATCCACTAAGACCATTAAAAAGAATAGTAGAATCTTGAAATTTTGTGCAAGGAATACAAAATCATTAAATTATGTCCTAATGGCAGGTTTATATTATTTAGGTTGATGGGTTGTCCACAAACTTGCACATGTTGTGAAGAAAGTTGTGTGTTTCTTGCGTATACAGTTCATATTTGCAAAAGAAGTTCCACGACATTTGCCACGTCAGTTGACAATAGCTGTTAATGTTCCCTCAGAAGCAGTGCTTGATATAATTAAGCAGACTGAAATTACTTTTAATAGAAGCAGTAAAAAATTGTTAAAGGCTGAAAATGTCATTGACCCTGTGAAATGTGTAGTGCTAAACAGTTTGAATGTAGCTAAAACACTGCCACGTACAATATTGCTGACATGATGATTTCTGTGAACTTTAGCACTATTCAAAGTCTTAAATAAAGTTATTAAATAGATTTGTTTTTAACTCATTCTTATTTATGTACTAACCAAAGTCAAATGTTTGCTTTTAATATTTGTTTACATGTTTTTATGCTCATTTCTTTTAATTGTAGAATAAATAAATTGGTGTTTAACTTCTTTATTTACTAATCAGATGTCATATTTTTTATTTGAATATTTGTTTTTATGCTTCCTTTAAAGTAGTAATGGTTTATTATTCATGAAAAACTTTATTTTCTTTGAATCAATAAAGTGGTTTAGTATGGCATTTGTAGGTGCATAATTTATTCTTAAATTCAAATCATAATGCCAAATGTTTTTAAATTCAGGATTAATATTATAAAGTTAGCAATTTATGTATTATTCAAGAATTTAAGCTATTCTTAGTGAACTTGACTTAACAATTATTACTAAGTTGAAGAATAGAAAGTATATTTATAAAATCTGTGATTTAAAATTGTTTTCAAGCAAGTTATAGATACCATGTTGGTAAATGACTTGTATTTCAAAAATAATTCCTTCTGAAATTTATATTAAAATCTTCCAATGGCATGTGAATCACAGCAAAAATTTGTAGTCGGAATAAATTACAAAATGTTGTTTTACAATGACATTACAAGGTCTGACATTGTCAGTGTTAATAAATCAACCCTTTACGAGGTAATTCGGGTAGGGTACATAATTTTATTTCGGCCGGCGTCAGCGACTGGAGCACTGCTAACACATTTGCGTACATGACAGACGTCGGCGACTGCAGCACTGCGAAAAAACAATTGTTTATATGTCAGTGTTGGGGGCTTATTTCGATGGCTTGTCGTGTTTCAGATCTTCGTAAAACTTTCTAAAATAGTGTCCGAAGATCTTGTAATCTATAATACAGAATAAACCGATCTTATCCAAGAAAAGTGTAATGTTGTCTTAGTAAGCCCATATGTTAGTACATAGCAGGCTACACGATTATGACCCCAAGATGGCGGCTCCATAAGAATCATCGTGTCCTGTATATACAGACCTTGAGCCATACAAGGAAGCAGCTGCCTCGCAAATACCGGAACAATCTCAGAAGTGTCAATGTCAAAACTGCGAAAGGCTATCTTTCTGCTGTGTCTCGTTCATGACCCTTATGAGATTGAGTCACTTTCTAAGCTAGTTGTGGCATATTAATAAACACCAAACTTCTATTTAAATATATTTGTTTTAATAAATTAACTTGTTTTAATATTAACTTAAAAAATTTTCCTTATTTAATTAAAAAAAACAAATTTTTCACACAATAATTATATTTAGCTTGTTACTCGCTGGAAAATATTGTGAGTGACGGTATCGGAAAACTTGTATAACGAACAGCAGAATGATTATGTTGCAAAATGATAATTGAAAATTATGCATTTAAGTATGAAACATTGAGTGCAATTACTTTTAAGGCTTACCTTTATTTTTCGCAGATCACTGGAGAAGAACGCTAGTAATTAATACTGACTTTCTCCTAGTAATTGTTGCACACAACACACGAACCGAACTGTACCCGAATGAGGAACACACCCAAGTTTTTCTAAATCTACAAATACCATGAACGTAGACCGGTTTTTTCTTATTCTATCTTCTAAAATTAGATACCAATTCAAACAGATCTAAATCAAATTCTATTTGACGTTCCATTCTCCTATATACTATTATCGTTATTATTTTGCATGCATGAGATACTAAACTAATTGTCGTGTGTTGGTCGCATCTTTTAGCTCTAGTCTTTTTTCGTTATGGGTATGGTTGTGTTTTTACTAAAATCTTCTGTTTTCTTCCTGTTTCGTAGATTTTGCAAACTATCCTGAACAGGAATGATCTTATCAACTCTGCTGGAATCTTATCAATTTCTGGTACTTTACAATTGCTTAGGTCTGTCAGCGCCCTTACAAACTCCGATCTTAAAATTTTGTCCCCAACTCTTCATCATCCACCTGCTCTTCTTCTTGTATTACTGACTGATCTAGATTTGCAGCGTGATACAGCTCTTCTAGATATTCCTTCAATCTTTCTGCTTTTTCTTCTTTATCCAGAATTAGCTTCCAATCCGCTCTTCTGATGTTCTTGTCAATATTTTTTCTCTCTCTGAATGTTTCCTTTATTTTCCTATAATTTGCGTCTATTATCTCTTTCACCATGAATTTTCAACCGCTTTCATTTCTCTTGTAGTCATTCCTCTTTGTACTTCCTATATATCTCATTATTCAAGCGTATGTACTCAAGAAAGCGCTGCGGGAGTTTCTCGTAGACGCTTCAGCCCAGAGTGACTGCGGGGCTTACCTGATCATGTCGGGGATGCCTCGCACTCTCTCTGGGTACTTTTTATCAAAGTTCTCATATGCCGAGACACCTTCACCTATTTTAGGAGGTATATGTACTGGGGTCAAAGACCTTGGGCATATGGCAAGAGTTGTCCGCTGATCCCATTGGATCAGTCGGCCAATTGCCTCCTGAAATTGGTGGAGACACGGAGAAGGGAATGCTGCGTCCCCACAGCAGACTCGTCTCCCGTCATTCGGAAGGGCGTGAGAATAGTACCAATGCCCGACCTACCTGATGCAGGTTTTCTAGGGTTTTCCCTGCATCTCTTTAGGTGAAACACCGGGTAGGATCCTTAAACCATAGCCCGGGGGCCCTAGTTAACCCTTGGCTACCTTGCTCTACCTTCCGCATCCCCCCTTTTCAATTCCCTTCCTATGCTATTAAAGGGGAGTTGCCTGTTTCAGGATCACCCTCATGTAGCCTGTTAACAAAAAAAAAAGTATGTACTCAACTTTACCATTTTCATCTCTTGCGTTTTTATATTTTCGCATACAACTATCACTTTTATTATTTCCTGTGTTATTAATGCTTCCCTATTGGTCTGAGTTATTCTTACTATTTTTCTTCGGATTCTCTAGTCATTTCTTCCTTCAAGAGTCCCCATTTCTCATCTATATTGTTTCGTTTTCCTTGGTATAATAATCTATTCTTGATATCTTTTTGAGACTCTGAGACGCCTCCAGTTGTTTCAGTGTTTATAATTCCCATCTTTTTGTTTTAATTCCTTTCTTGAGTATTACATAGGTAATAACGGAAGAAAATCTGATGGTGTATGTTGTTTTTGATCCAAATTTACAAAACTGTTAAACAAGTGTATTAAACTTGCTGAAACCTGCACTCCTTTCAAAATTCCTCAGAAAAATTCCTATTTTGCAGATCTAATTTAATGAAAACATAACCATATATAAATATTAACTCAGCCAACGACACGTTTAATCGTATTCTGTTCTCCACCCTAGAATATGAAATTTATTTATTGCTTATATGGCTACTATCAAGGGGGACGTATTAAGTACATTTTAGTTGCGTCGAAAAAGGTTTATGAATTTTCCTTTACTACAATAATCCTATATGATCATAATTTCTTCAAATGGGTTATTTCAGTTTAAAACACACGTTTCTTTACTACCTGAAAACGTCTATCAGATCCTATCATTTGTGTAATCTCGATCTACCCATTACATAATGACTACAATTGTTACAAAAATTATCAGGCTGTTAGGTTTTTTACAACTTGACTTATCATTCACATAAATCATATCGGTTGACACAAAAACCGCCAAAAATTCTATAAATTGGTAAAAGGTCATTAATTACTTCATTAAATCCAATAAGGAACTTTCAAAATGCACGTCTTGTGGTAATAAATTTAATAGTATTGTGACGGACCAGTGATCGCCACTGCGTAACATATTTTTTTGGCAATTTTTCCTATCCTTTCTTGACCCAAGAATAGAATTTATTCTTTGATCTCTAATTTTCTGTAATTACCCTCTATTTTCAATGTTTTGTTTCCAATTCTTTTCAAGAAAAATCCACAAAAACCTTTTTCATTTATTTGTTTATCGCATTTTTTATCCCAAATATTTCTCTTACTCTTTATTATAATTATCTTTTTCTGTATATCTTATTGTCGCGATAAACAGATAGCCAGAGTTACAGATAGCTCATCAATGACATCTACATATTTTCACATTGTCGATTTCTCTCTCTCAAGAATGATTTTAATTAGTTTTATAAGCATTTGATCTGTAATTATTGAGATATTAACAGAATCTTCCAACATAGGCTCCGCCCAATTTCGATTGCAGCGCCCTCAATTTATTCTTCTCTTAACGTTGTTTTAAATAACTAACCATCTTTTTATACCAATCGACGTAGGAAACTATTTCATAATATACTGTCTATTTTACTTTCTTTGGATTAGTTCAAATATATTGCATATTTAGATGTTTAATTATCAACTTCACTTTTTATCCACCACTATTTTTCATCCAAGGAGATCACTTCTCTGACTGAGAAACAACATTTCGTTTCGAAGCTCCGGAGAGGGGAGACGTGTGTCGGTGCGTACCAGGAATTTGCGCTGGGGATTACGAGTTAATTTCACGAAATCTGCACTTTGTCCGAGGGTAGTCCACCAGTCAGCTTTTGATAGCCAAGTTTCGCACTAAGCATCCGACACCGAAGCCACCACGCATACGTGACATCACGAACTAGAACCTGTCTGGAATCCAGCATTACTTCATTCCCACGCTTGAGACGACTCAGGCGATTTCTTGGGCAGCTGCATCGCATCAATACTTAATACTTGAATTTTACTGACCGCTTGTGTAAATTTTGTTCAAGTCAGGCGTGATAAAACGCGTATAAGCGGATACGAATATCGGCAGCGATCAGCTGCTCGACTATGAAGGGTATAAATAGTAACACCATTTTCATTATTGCTTTTATCATAGACCATTGCGCATATTATTGTAATTAAAGTCGCACTTCATAATTTCTTATTTCCCATGCGAGAGAAGAGTGTATTTTTAAAGAACGTTACATTACGATAAATTTTCTGTCCCTGAATATTCTCAGTTTATGTAAATATAATTTGAGTTCAAGTTATTTGTATCCTGATAAATTCTTATCACTGTATATAAAGTTTTCTTTCCTCATTCATAATTTTGCAATGTGTAACGATTGCAAAAGGATAGGGTCCAAAACTTTCATGTTGTAAAATTTTACGTATTCAATTTAGTGTTAATAAATTTGTTATTTTTGTTATTCAATTCCACTATTTTCTCCTGACCTGTGCACCTTTAAGTGTTTCTTGACCAATAACTTGGCTACCTTATTCCACCTTCCTCATCCCCCCTTTTCAATGCCCTTCCTATTCTATTCAAGGGGAGTTGCCTGTCTCAGGATCATCCACATGTAGCCTGTTAACTTAAAAAATGTCTTGAATTCGGTGGTTAGTTTTTACGATTATTGGCGTGTAATACCCGTCGAACCTGTGTTACTATCTATCTAAATAAGGAATTTTTAACCTTATTTAATTATGTCAAAATGTATAGGACGTTGCCCGCTAGGGCAAAGCACCACACATCTCAATAATCTGGCTCCTTGCTCGTTACTCGAGTCAGCGCTCGTATTTAGCGACGATTTTTTCACTCTTTCTTTCATCCTTCTCGAATTTCTCGTATGTAGAGTTGCTGGTATCTAGAGGTTCCACTGTATTGTGTTAAGCGCTAATCTTCGCTTTAGGTAGGTTCAAAAATAAAGAGCACTTAATTCAGTTCCTAAATTCTCATGTACGTCTTAACTGCACAGATATTAAAAGTTAAAAACTTACCTCATTTCCCTGTAAATCGACTGTAAGCTGTACACATCCCAAAATTTAACTTTATAATATGTCCATGACGTTCGGGCGTATGAATATTCAGGGCTGCTACATGATCGTTTGCAGATAATCACCTATTTAAGTTCCAGCTATAATTGAGCACCATACTAAAAATTTCTTAACCGTGTCTTTAAGATTGCTTCCGGCTTCAAAATTTGACACACACAAAGCATTTTGCCCATTGCTTCATTACGTTTTATTTTCACTTTTATTAGGTGCAAGACGAAAATCTCACATTATAGGTATATTTTCATAATTCGGCTAATACCTAGTAAAATAATGTTAAAATTAACAACACAATACATACTCATATAAACAAACAAAGTTCAACAAAATTAGGAACTAATTTGCAGTCACGTCATAATTTTCACAATCTCACGCTAAGGTTTGATGAATATTGATGGCAATATTGAGCACAGCTGCACAAAGTCAATACATATCTCCACCATTCCATTATATTGTACGAAACAAATCTAAAAATTTAAATATTTTTCAATTTTAAATTTCTGCTTCAATATCAACATCAATCCACTCCGCACACTGTCATTATTATATTGATCAATATTATCCTGAATTTATTAATACATTGACGCTGTGCGTTTAGCTTTATGAATCAGTTAATACATTTGTTTAATTGAATTGTTTCTCCTTAAGTATCTTTTGTAATTATATGAGCGAATAGAAAATGTAATTAATCTGGTGACGAATGAAATATTTAGATTAAATCACCTTAAGACACACACGCTACGTTCCTTGTTTCCTAAGGTGTTACGTGATCCTCTCCACTTACCTGCCCTTAATGTTGTTCGTCGTGCTCATAAAATCAGTAGAGGTAAATTAAGGGAGTGGATTCGACCAGCTAACAATACCGGCGACTTACAGAGAACGTGCCAGTCGTAAATAATGGAAATATTTTGTATGTACAAAAAATATATGAGCTCCAGTAATGCCCTTGAACGCAAAATTCCCAACAAATTACACAGTTTCGAATTATACGAAGGATATCTGAAGGATCGTATTGATAAAGACTGGAAGCGATAGCACAAGTTAATATGGGATTTGCCACTAATTTCCGCTCGTACACGTGTATCGAAATTAATCTCATCTACACTACATTATTACAAATTTTATATATAAATTAATAATAAATATAATTTTTAATATATAAATTACGATGTGATGTACAATGAAATTCAACTTACGAACGATACACTTGGTTGTGTTGAGGCTCTCTCTGAGGAGCGATATCGCGTTACACAAATGCGATTGAGGTCTGTGCACGCAATTTAAATGCGTTCTTACAAAGGCACGTTAATAAATAAATATTATCATCATTTCGGCCGTAACCGTCGCTGGAGTTGGTCCACGCGCGACACTAAATTATTCACATGTAAATTCAATAATATTTTCGGCTGAGAGAGTCATGAAGTAAATATGATCATTGGTAAATTTTACGCCTGAGGAAGTCTCAAAATGGAGATGAAACGTCGCTTTTGAATAAATATTGACAAATTTATATGCTGACTTTTTGACCCGTCTTTTTATTTATTGTATATTTCAAAGTCAGAAAACTATATTGTACAAATAAATATTATAACATTTTAACCTAGTTGTCTAATACTTTAGAAATAAACACAAGATTAATACGAAAACTAAACATGAAACAAATCGTATTTAACGTGGTACAAGTTCACGAAGCTATGATTGATATGTTTTACTAACAAACTTCAACATAGTTTCACGAAAAATTTCCGAAATATTGCTCGGACGCAACTAGCAATCCGAGTGCAATTGATTTGCTTTCGTCCAAGGTGGAGATGAGTGTCGAACTAAATAAATTCGTCTTGCTGACTGATCCCCTCCTAAATCTTTCTGTGCTGCGAATCGGGTGTGGGGGCAAGTTAATACAATCTGTGGTTCGAACTATCAATACTTCGATACGATAAGAACCAAATCTCGGCAAGGATTTGAATAAAAAGAAAAAATCTGTAGGAAGATTTGAAAAATTATTCCGCGTCGAATGGTCCCATAGGGTTTAAAAAAATGTTTAAATTTTCCGAAAGATATTTATGACAGTTGCGACGTGGCTGTTGCTAGGTCGGCATGGGTCAACAATGCGTATCCCATATCCTGGGATGAGGCCATTCTTAACAATGAAGTCTACGGGAGATTGGAATGTCTAACGTGACAATTACAAAGTGTCGTCATCTTGTTGTCGATAATGTGGACAACAGAAGGATGAGTAAAAGAGAAAAACGTGCCGAAATACTTGAAATGAAAAATAAAATGAACTGGACAAAATCGGGTGGTTGCGGAAATATTTTATTGAGAAGAAAATTTTGACATTGAAGTGAGGGAAGGGAATTTATAACAAAGGGCAAGAATAAAATATACATAATGTGATTTCCTTCATTGAATAAACTGCGTAGGAACAAGTGTGTCCATGTGGTACGTAAAGTAACGTGTAGAGATGGGAGGTTAATTTTACTTAATATGATTAATTGTTATTGATATTTAATAGTGACCTCCATAGTTTGGGTGGCAGTTCAATTTGTACGTCATAAATGGTTCGAAAGAGAAAAGAAAAGATGTGATTTATATTATGAAATTAATAACAAGAAAATTAAATTATACTCAAATGAAAAACGTTAGCAATGATAAATTTATATTGAGACTTATTAAGAATCAGAGTCACCTGTCGGGTGAACAAAAGAAAAACGTAATTTATGGCAAATAGACCTGTCAATGTGAGCTCTTAAAAAACTAACAATACACGCGAGGAATGCAGCTGCATTGTTTGGCGGCCTTTTATTCTGGTATTCTTCGGTCTGGATTGAATAATAATAAATCTAAAATAAAATATCCTCCAATAACATTATGAGGTCCCACTGCTATTTTCCTCCAAATTCCAGTGCCATAAATCAAATCACATTCCAAAATCACAGCTGACGTTTCCCAACTTTACTTCAAACCATATTCCCTCCATAAGCTCACACTAATTCAATTCTAATTTCTTCCAATCAGACAGAATTCTCATTATTTCTCCCCACAGTAAAATGCACTTTAATCATCTACTTTCCACACCCCAAAAACCACATAAACCCACAAAATCCAAAAATGTGCAGAAACAAAATGACAGAACAAGACAATGACCTGTAAAACAGCTGATCCCCAAAACTGACCTAAAATCCTGTCACATTATCTCAAATCATCCCCAAAAGCTATTACAATACCAAAAAAAAAACACCTGTGACAAAATACAACTGAACTATCTAGAATTACCCATCATCCTAACTTGAACCAATTACAAAAATAATAATAATCGCGTAACAAGAAGATAGCATAGAGGATGGACGTAACAAATAAAGCACTGAAGTGGAAGAAAATGCCTTATAGCCGGAGTCTCCATAATCGCTAATTATGAAATCATTAAAGAGTAATGATTCTCCTAGAGTTAATGTTGCTATCAACCTAACATATTACCTGATATAGCATTGTTGCCATGTGTGTTTCATACTCCATAGTAAAATGATCCTGCTGTCTCCCTCTATACTATTTTCTCAACATCCCTTCATACATTTCATCTGCATAAGGATCGAACCTATCCTGTTTAAATTTAATAAAATTTATATCTATTCTTACACTAATGTGACCCAAACTATGTTTTTTTCTCCTATTCCTCTGTAGAGCTTCCCTTTTTAAGCCTGCTAAGTTCAGCATTTTCTTCTCCACATTGTAACTATACAACTTTTCTATCTCTAACACTTCAGTAATCTCTATTTACAGCTGTTTCCTAACATTACCCTGCATATCACTATTAATTGCCACAGAACTATTTCCTATCAACTATTTTCCCTGGCTGTTCATTAGCAACTTCTCCTTGACTGTTATTAACAACTAAATTACGCTTCACTTCTACCTTATCTATTTCTTCTACCTGCACATTAATTTCAATATATTTATCATCACATATATTCTCAGATCCCTCGTTCTGAATCATTTCTTTCTCCACTACTGCCTCTATCTCCTCCATATTCTTATTTACTTCCCCTTTAAATTCTACACTAAACTGTTTCCAATTATTCTCTATCTTCTCAGTCATTTTCTCTACATTTTCTTTCCATTCTATTCTCATTTCTGCCATACTCTTATAAATTTTTTCTCCCATGGAAGCCATACTCTTATCGAATTTTTCATTCATATTATCCATATTTTTCCCTATAACAACCATACCCTTATGAAATTTTTCTCCCAACCTATTATTTTCTAATTTTATCTCATCCATCTTATTACCCAAATATTCCATCAACTCAATATCCAACTATTGCTGTCACTTCCCTGCTTATCACTGTTTTCCCCTCTCGCATTCATATTATCACTATAGCTGACTTCTAAATTTTCTTTCACTGAATCTTGCTCTCTATCACTTTCATCAAACATTTCGTTTAGCCCAATCACTTCCTCGGATTCCAAATTCTCAACCTGTGCACACCGAAATTCTAGTTCCTGCGAATTTTCCATATTAAACACACGTTTTCTGCTTATAAGCAACACATATAAAACAAAATCACAAAATAAAACCCCAAAATATTAATTTAAAAGAACATTTTTTGTAAGCAAAAAGATTTTGTACTTGTGGAAATTGCACCGTATAAAAAAAATTTTTAACGGTTTGAAAATTTTATATTTATCAACTTTACAATGCTTACGTGAAACAATATCTCAGGGGATTTTGGGTCTCTCGAGAAGTGGAGTACGCGTTTACTGAAAAATAGAAAAGAAATCATTTAAATTTCTACAATCAGCACAATGAGCAAGTTTCACAGCTTTGATGAACTTACCCAAAATTACTGGGCCTACAAACATTCAACCTCACGAATGTTTCCGCGTCTTGCAGGCTTTAGTGCATCTTGCAGGTTTTTTACATCGATGAATGTAGCGTGATCCAGGTTCAACTCCTCGTCTCCTCTCTCTCTCCCCCATTTGCACTCTTCTCCTCTTTCTCTCCAACTGCCTTCTTCTCCTCTTTCTCTCCGTCTGAATGGCCGCTTCTCCTCTCTCTCCCCAACTGATTTGATCTCCGAACGGCTCCGTTTTAACCTCTCGCCCCGAGAAATCCCCGCCATCGGTTATTTCCACAAAATTCCGGGATTCCCCTCAGGATTTTCACACACGCCATCGGGACTTCCCCGCCACCGTTTTTTTACACAACCCCGCGGCTGATTCCCGCGGGGGATCCCCTCGGGATTTTACCCACTATCAGCCAATTCTACATTGTTGTTGGCTTCTATTGTCGTGCACAAAACTTCCTTCATTGTAGGCCCAACTGCACTTCACAATGACACTTTAGAACCAAAATCAGCAGGCGCCTGCGTTTTTACATTACAACAGGAGGGGAATGGTTAAATTAAATGATTAGCGAACTTTTGAAAATCTCAGACCACTATGTTCATTAACACAAAAAACACAACATTCAATCTACAAGTATTTTTCGAGATCTCAGGGAATATTGGGTCACTCGCTTGAAAAGCAAGAAGATACTGAAAAAAAAGAAAAAAATTAGATTTTGAATAAAATAATATAAAAAATGAGAAAGTTTCACATCCAATTCTTAGCTCACCCAACATCTGCTAATATAGTATTCCACAATCACCCTACAATCACAACTACGTCATCTGTAGGAAATGTACGGGAAATTCCTAGAATCATCAGATTTTCTGCTCACTCTCTTCCCCACTGCTCCTTCAAAGGAACTGGACACAACCTTTAGTTCTGTATCAATCTTCCATCGCTGCAAATGGCGAAGTTGCACTTTCCTCGATCACTGTTCCTGCCAAATAACTGAACGGTCTGCCGTCCTCTCAAGTCCTGCAAATTGTTACGTCTTTCGGGCACTTTTCAGAAATAAATGCCCGAACCCTCTCCGCTACACAACTGAACGTCCTTCTATCACTGCGTTCACCGCCCGTCTCAGACTCACACACGACTCAAAAGTTACGTAATACATGGGGTCACATCCACCCCGTTTCGAGTCCAGCCGCCGTCTCACACAAAAAACAAGCTTTTACTTCGGTGTCCCTCCGCCGTCTGTTATCTTCACCTCAAAACCTCATTTCGGCCATCTTGCCGAAACTGGGTCAGGAGAATTGCTCTACAAATTACGGGTGAGCACACTACCGAATTCACGCATTGAAAAGTCTAAATTCCTTCTCGAACCTTCTACAGTCTTTTTGTGCACGGCACAGAAGTCACGTTCACAACACGTAATCTTATCCACGCAATAATGCCATCTGTTACCCAGACCGTGGCATTATAATCCACACAAACGTCTCATTGCTGCTCACCTCATTTATTCTAACAACATGTACAAACAATTTAATTAATCCTAGTAGCCTTATTTTAATATTTACAATTAACATAATTAATAAAAAAAACAAAGAGTTTTTATACCACTATATATATAGTAACATGAAAAGTTACAAAGAACAATGCAGACCAATTTTCAATTCGCTACGTGTTGAGAGAGGGACACCATCTGGGTCAACACGTGGCCTGGTGGGACGTGGGTGGTCCGCAAGGGGTATGGGCACTGGTCAGTGGGATGGCAGTCCAGGCGAGAATGCCTTCGTAGACGGAGGTACCGTGGTTAGTCCACGAATCCGTGCGGCCACGCGATAATACACGGTTATTCAAACAATCCCTGAGTTAGGTGGTGATATGCCAGGAAGTAGTTAAAGACATCGTTAACGAATTTTGAGAGTGTGAGTGGTGAATGAATGAGTGACCACGTCCTGTAGATTACGAACATCATACTCTGAATAGATCTATTAAAATCATCTTTTGGTGTTTTTAAGAAAAAAAGACCTGTCGCTCTAAAGAATTATAAATTACGAATATTGAGGAAAAGACTGATTTTCTACATATATATATATATATATATATATATATATATATTGAAATGTAAAAAACGCAGGAACCTGCTGATTTTTGTTACATAGTTTAGTTTTAAGGTACAAATGGTATATGGATGATTATTTTAATGTTGTAATGTGAAGGGAATTCGGGAGCAATTCTCGGTAATTGATGTCATTGTGAAATCCAGTTGGAACTACAATGAAGAAATTTTTGTGCGACGACAATAGAGGCCAACAACAATGAAGAATTAAATTGGCTAAAAGTGGGTGAAGCCCCACAGGGAAACTCCCGGGCGTGTGTGAAATCCCGAGAGGAACCCCCGGTATTTGTGTTAAATGAAAATCCGGTGGCGGGGAACTCCCGGGGAGAGGATTTAAAAAGGAGACGTTGGGGAGCGGACGAACAGTCGGGGAGAGAGTGGATGGAGGAGACGAGGAGAAGAGATCAGACGTGAGCTGACGAGGAGAGACGGACTTGAGAGATCAGACGGAAAGGTGATATGAGAGGAGTTGAGCCAGGATCACACGACATTCCTGGATGTAAAGCAGCTGCAAAGCGTATTTAAAGAAAGAGAGACAAGGAAACATTCGTGAGGTTGAATGTTTGTAGGCCCAGTAATTTTGGGTAAGTTCAACAAAGCTGTGAAACTTGCTCATTTTGCTGATTATATAAATTTAAATAAAAATTTTTTCCATTTTCAAAAACTGCGTACTTCATTTTTCGAGAGACCCAAAATCCCCTAAGATATTGTTTTTTGTAAACATTGTAAAGATAAAATTGATAATTTAAAATTGTCAAACTGTTTAAAATTTGTACTTTAAATAATTTTGAACCTATCCCATGAAGAGGGTATGACAATATATTGTGACGGTTTCATTCGCTAATTAATTTTCGTCAATTAGATTTCGTTTTTATTTTAAGACTGTAAAGATTTTATTTAAGATATCCTTGGCGAAATAGATCTATGGCGTAAGATACGTATTATTTAGCGCAGACGACTAAATAGAGAACATTTAATTTGTATAGTTCACGTCCCATTCAATCTAATATTTTGTTAGCCCAAGTTATGATTATTGGTGAATATTTAAGTTATTTCATTATTTCAATGGCATAAGTAAAATCTTATGAAAAACGAATTGCAGTGTGTATATTTTTGTTTTATGTTCTGCTGTGAGCGGTGGCGCCCATAATTTTTTGCAGCCATGGAAAATAAGTTCATCGGAACGAAAACCCCGAAGTCCTTAAAGGTTGTACCGCTTGATGTTATATCTGTCAAAGTATATTTTATCAGTTTATGTACTATATATATTGTAATTAAAAAACGCGGATTTTGATGATATTGTGGCGTTATGAGGCACAGTTCATCCAACAACAATGTGAAATTGGCTGAAAGCAAGTGAACCCCCGAAGGAGATCCCCCGTAGGAAACTCCCTTAGGGGCGTGTGTAAAAAATGGCGGGGAACCCCGTAAGTTTATGAAATAAACCGCTGGCGGGGGACCGCGGAATTTTGTAAAAGACCTATGGCGGGGAACCCCGGAGTTTTATGAAATAAACCGCTGGCGGGGAACCCCTGAATTGTGTAGTAAGAAAACTGATGGCGGGGAATTCCCGTGCGAGAATTTAAAAGGGGAGCCGATGGGTGGCTCGGGATTAGATGCAGTCAGACGAGTTGGGGAGAGGACGGACGACGGATCTGTCAGAGGGCAGATGAGTTGCTGTTCAGATGCTGTTAGATGCTGTGAGAGATGGCAGACGTGGTCAGACGTCAGATGTGGTGAGACGTGAGCAGACGTGGTCAGATGTTTGCAGAGGTCAGACGTCGTCAGATGCTGTCAGAGGTTTGCAGAGGTCAGATGTTTCGAGGAAGCAGATGAGTTGCGGATCAGGTTCATACTTCCTTCATTAATAAAAATCCTGCAAGACGCCAGAGAGACGCGGAAACATTCGTGAAGTTGGATGTTTGTAGGCCCAGTAATTGTGGGTAAGTTATTAAAAAGCTGTGAAACTTGCTCATTGTGCTGGTTGAATAATATTTAATGATTTTTTTCTATTTTCAGTAACTGCATACTCCATCTTTCGAGAGACCCAAAATCCCCTGAGATTAAGCCCATGTAATCACTTTAAATTAATAAATGTAAAACTTTTAAATTGATTATAATTTGTTCAATTGATAATGTTTTATACCCTGAAAAGGATATTACAATATATAGTCAGACTTGTGTTAAATAAATATATATATATATCGTAAAGGAAGGTGATTTATAGCGTTGTAGAGAAACTGTGTAGAAGTCGGAGGGACAATAAGGAATTAGTGTACTTTGCAACATTCCTGGAGCTAATTAAGTAGAGCGATACAGTGGATAACGGAGCTGAGGGAGCAATAAACAGAGAGCGCCCAACGCCTCATGCTTCCAAGGCTTAGCAAACTTAATGAAACAACACCGCAATGCCGCAAACGCCAAGGCTTACCAGGAGCTTCTTTACTGTTATTACCCACGTGTGGCCATGGCAAGACACGTGCGAAAACGGTCACGTCGTTTTACAATAGTATGTAATAAAGTGTAAATAGTCATGTAAGAACTTTTTTTTTCATGAACGAAATATATGTCCCTAGGTACTATAGATCAAATTTATGTTTATCATGCATATTGCTTAAAATTGCTTAATGTATGTGTAACAATAGGCTTTTCAAATCAAGCAGATTTTATTCGTGTTCATTGTTGTCTCACGTCTAAATAAACTTCAAAATATCCCTGGCACATTAACGGAGTTACAATTGTCTCGTCAAGCGATTGACGTTTTTCAGTTATTTATTTAATTCCCTCAATTATTTTAACGGCAATCAAACCGCTCGGAATTTTCTCTTATTTCAGTATAACTGTCCAGCAATTTAAAAGGCCTGTCTGAAAAACACGAAATTTAGAATCCCGCTGCGAAAATCCCTAATTATGGTTCAATGTATTAAACAATTGTAAAAGAAAATAAAATCCGCCAATTAATCAGTAGAAAATACTTTAAATATGATTATGGTGGTTGTTCGAAACCTATTTTGTTAAAGTTTCCAATTAAAAATACACAAAATTTAAAATATTCACACCCTCTAAGATTCTCAACCATTCAGTGAGTGATTCAAGGAAGATTCACAGGAGTAGAGTGAAACAAAAGAGCTACCGCTCATTTTTTTCGATCTAGTGATCACCCAGTCCGCTGAGGGAGCTACTTCTTTGAATAAAATCTAGATAAGATCGCCCATCTCTATTAGTGACGCTAGGTAAATCATAACGGGTTCTATTAGGAGAGGCCGTCGACTTAAGCATCTGCCACCGGAGTACGGAGTTGATTTGAAACAGCGTTCTATGGCTTGAAAGATGATGACCACGACCGCTGTTTGTCTTTTCAGTTCCTGCCATCAATTTACGAATCCGAGAATATTCAAAGTTGATACCAGCCAATATCCGGAAAAATGGCTGAATGAATGCAAATGGGTCGCCAGAGTCGTTGGAACCAAATCGTATCTTAAATTGATAGAGAGGCAATATAGGCGCTGGGGGCGTGACGGCCATCCCCTCCCCTCTAGGTGCTCGTAGGCCCGTAAAAGCCCATGTAAAAACAGCACTTTTTGAGTCCGCTAAAATCCTTCTTAAAGCAGCAAAAGACAAATTTAAGCGGATTATTTATTTATCCCATATATTAGTATTTCCAAATATTTAAGGCAAAAGAATCAAATAAAATAGGAATTTTAAAAATATTGAGCATGTTTAGAAATCGGTATTGCGAGTTGGATGCGAAGTTATATCAGCATATTTCTACATTAAATGTTAAAAACATTTAATTTTCTATTCGCAAATGTTGGTGGAGAATGTAAATTGTTCTCCCTAGGATTTGAATTCGGAAAATAAGTTATTTTTATAATATAATTTAGATAGTCCGACGTTTCGATGCGACATTAGCATCTTTCGCAAATGGCTCTTAAAGGGAATTTAAAGTTTTTAATTAGTTCACTGTTTCTTAAGCTTCCTGTGTTAAATAAAGTCGTATATGTTGTTTCATTAACGCTATTGTGAAAAGCCAAGTATTTCTTAAGAATAACAATGCATGCTGAATTGTTGACGAGTGAGAACCATCTATATTAGTTAACTTAGGATGGCTCCAACTTTAATTTGTCTTACAAATTACAGAAATTTGGTTCTTTTTTTAGTGCACTATCTGGTTTCACTAAATCATCGATTATTTCAGAAAATACTCCTAAATTCAAACGAGAAACTGACAAATAGGCGTGTTGTTACTATTAAATTCAAATTTATAACCCTTAATTTTTCAAATTAATTTTCATGGTTAAATATTTGATTAAATCAAATATATATCAACGGACTTATCATCTCAGTCAGGTCCTTTTATTATTATTTAATTGCGCTGAATAAGTCGCAACACATAAATAGTTTAAAAACATTTTTGAAATTTGAATTTTTAGAATTATTTTTCTATCTAATTGTTTTATAACCTATTGTAATATTTTATGATTAATTTAAAAAAGGTAACATTTTAATCATTTAATGAGATAGTGTTTCATTTTTAAAGTCCAATCGGACCAAGCATATAGAAAATTCCTTTTTATCAGAATTTAGACCAGAGAAAAATTTTCATTCTACGCCAACATTTGCGAATAGAAAATTATATATTTTTAACATTTAATGTAGAAATAAGCTCTTATAACTTCGCATCCAACTCGCAATACCGATTATGAAACATGCGCAATATTTTTAATATTCCTATTTCAATTGATTCTTTTTCTTTTTATATTTGGGGTAAATAAATAATCCACTTAAATTTCGTCTTTTGCTGTTTTAAGAAGGATTTTAGCGGACTCAAAAAGCGTTTTTTTTACATGGGCTCTTAAGGGCCTACGGGCGAGTTATCTTGGAGCGTGTCAACAGTATGTCAGTCATGACTGACGTTCCCCCTCCACCGACCTAGACGCTGCCCTCATGGGAGGCCAGTTAGTGGCAGTTACGGATGTCAATTATCGATTGTGAACGGTGAGGCAGGGTTGACTATCGATTGCGCAATAGTAAACAGTTTGCATTTTCAATACGCGTGCAGTTTGGTATAGTGTGCGATTGGAGTAAGTGAATATTTGTTGTGAACAGCGGCCAGAATTTTGATTCAGAAAGAATTTAGGATAGAGTTCGTTTGTTGCACCTAATCGCCTATAAATTTTTAGGTTAACTTTCCAAAAATAATTATTGTCCACCCTCCAACGGCACAAACTTTAACTAGAAAAAAAATACGCAAAATAATGATGTATAGCTATAAACGTACTACTATCACACGTAATGAAAAATAATTCATTTCGTTTTGTTCAGTAATTGACACCTTCAAGGGGAATAAAACAAGTAATAGAAACCGAGCCAATTAAACAATGAAAACCTACAGGGGAGGAGATGGCCGTCACGCTGCCTCTCTATCTATTTAACATACTCTTTGGTTGGAACGACCTAGTGTGTTTAGCTAATGTGTACTTCTCAGAAGAAACGGAGAAATAATTCTTCTAAAACAATGAAGACAGACTCAGTTCCAGGAAATTGTCCGAAGAAGGGATAAAAACCGCTTTCAATGACATTCAGAAACTACAAAGGTGGAGCAATTAAAGACGTGCGCACTAGGTTCAACAGAAAGCGCCATGCCGTATATACAGGACGTCATTGTCCCTGTGTCATCGAGTAAACTTGTCAATGAGCGAAAAATCCCACTTCTCCTATAGTAGTCGTTACTTATGCCCCAAGTGTTTTGATTTCGTACTTTCAAGGATTACGATAAATATTTTAGTCGAAATTCCTAAAATTGTTTCACATTCTTTGCGCAACCTCTTCAACTCACTTCCACCCTACTCCTAAAATTGGCAAGTAGAATGTCATAAACAAATTCTACAACCTGGCGTTATTTATGTTATGCCCCACCACCCCCATGCTGAATGGGGTTGAGATTTCACAATAATAATATCGGTAATAACACAACCAAGGTCTATTATTCCGCAAAAGATTTGTTGTTGTGGTATTCAGTCCCAACACTAGTTTGATGCAACCCTCAATGCTTACCTTTCTTGCGCAAGCTGTTTCATTTCCTTATAAATAGCACAACCCACATCCTCCGTAATCTGCTTAGCGTATTCCATCCTTCTGCCATCCTCTTCAATTATTACCCCACTAATGCTAATGTTACAAGACTTTCGTGTATTAAAACGTGGCCTATTAATCTATCCCTTCTCAACGTCCTCCATATTGTTCGCTTTTCCCCTATTCTGTTTAGAACTTCCTCGTTTGTGATTCTATCCACCCATCTGATTTTCAGCATTCATCTATAGCACCACATTTCAAAGGCTTCTATTCTTTTCCCCAACTCCTATCGTCCTCGTTTCGCACCCATATAACGCCACGCTCCATACGAATACGTTTATCAATAATATCACACTTATATTACCCCTAAATAAATCCCTCTTTTCGCGAAAGCCTTCCTTACCTGTGCTATCCTTCTCTTTATATCTACTATACTTCTACCATCCCTAGTTATTACGCTTCCCAAGTAGCAGAATTCCTTAACTTCCGTCAAAATAAAACTTCCCTATCTAACACCCTTTGTTATTCCACGGTTTCCCATACTAGATTCCATTACCTTGGTTTTACCTCTATTAATCCTCATATTGAACTCTTTCGCCAAGACTGCGTTCATGCCATTTATTATATTTAGATAAACAGAAGATTAATACAAAAACTAAACATTAAATAAATTGTCTTTAATATGATACAAGTTCACGAATTTATTATTGATATGATTTACTAACAAACTTTTAACATCAATGAATTCAAATTTACTTATTTAAAACGCGAGATATTCAATGCAGTAAACAGGCAACGACAGTTCATATAATTAGTAATATGAGTGCATTATACTCACACATTTTAACATTAATGAATGCAAATTTACATATTTACAAATGCCTGCGATAAATTCTATGTATTAAACAGATAGTTCTCTATTATCTTTACTAAAAGATAATAAAAATAGGCTTCAGACCAATGCTTCGCAGGCGACTCAGATGTCCCAAGTCGTCGCACAGGATCGAATACAGAGAAGCAGGACAAACTAGGCCTATTCCTACAGAAAGGTCCAGGGTCGAGTCTCGGATGGATGACGTGAAATTTCTTCTAGTCCGGAGTATGCTTCGGATAGATGGAGTGAAATTTTTCAAGGTCCATCTATGAATCAGGAATTGTTAAACAACAATAGTTAATTTTTGCATAATGGATATAATTGGGATGATTAAAAATTTATTATCATGATACAATATATTAAAAATTATTTACAAATAAATCGAACTCAAATGAAATGTCTGAAAACATAAATAATTTAATGGAAATGAATTGTCAAAATTAGGTCTAGCTCGGTAAATCAGAAAGAATCTCTATGCAACTTCGGAAATGGCTGCTCTCGGGAACGCGGGCGGACCCCAAAGTTAATTAAATAAAATAAAATTATAAAAAATAAAACAATCGCGCTTCAAAAACGAGAATGGTTTTTAAACAACTATGTCAGATAAAATGCCTTTACCAGATGTTAAGTTGATATGGTGGCGTGGTTCTTCATGCAATTCGGACACCTGCTGGTTCTCTGCTGGAGCACGTCTTTTCTTGCCAAAATAATTGGAAAACTTTTCTTCCTACCAAACAAAGCTTTCTTTTGTGGTTGATCCCAAACAATGATATTTACTTGGTATGTAAAATATGCCAAAATCTTCTTTTACTAAAACTCAACTTTTGAAAAAGTTAGACCAAAAGCGTAAATTTATTATCTCTTACCAAAACTTCATTCTGATCCTTCTCTCAGGCCGACTCTGCACCATTCTGCTGAAGAAAACATTCCAGGCAAAATTTATCATAATCGGCGAGCCTTTATCCAGACGTGACCTTGACGACCATCCTCGTTTTCGCCCTCCTTCACGAGACTCGACAGGCTGTTGAACTAAATCATTTTTTCTTTAATGATTCAATGTGAGGGACATGAGTCACCACATGTCGTTGAAGATGCGCTTGACGTATTTGATGACCCCAGATGGTAGATTTCTCAATAATTTGTTGGAAATTTCATGGTTTCCTGAAATTTTTTGAGTGGTATCTTCCGAGGGATCCTACGTAGCTCGTCACTTGAACCTCTGGGATTTCGTCGTCTTCGTTCGCTTTCATGGATAAATAATTCAATAATTATCTATTTATGTATTCAACCTGAGCTAATCTATGAGGTTTTCTTACAGGGCAAAATGTCCTTTCAAAGGTGTCTGCCAACTCTCTGCCTTCTAGGAGTGTCTATTCACCGTTCCGTTAACTCCTGTTAGATGTGGAATCCGAGTCCTCTTCTTGACGTAGTTTCTCGTCCTCTGCCAGAGACTGCCGAAAGTAACGCTAAGACTCATCAACTGCGCTTCCCAGAGCACACGTTTCTGCTGCTGATCGCTACTCTGGCCAGCCAACTCGTCAAGGCTTGGACACATGTTCTGTCAACACTTTCTGGCTCGGTTTTTCTCCGGAATCAGGTCCATGATGCTCAAGGGGAATTCGGTCTTCTTCTGCCCAACAAGTCGTCTGATTCCGGAGGACGGAATGGCGCAGTGGTCAGTCACCTCAATGATGAACTCCACTGAAGAGCCGGTGTCCTCATGATCGGGGTCTTTGCGATGGAGTCGGCGAGACCCTTATGTAATTTCACCCACTCTATGGTCTTGTACTTTCTCGGCGTTTCAGTGAGAACGATATCTGCTTGCAAATAACAGGATTATGATAAGATGACAGGGCTTGCAGCGTAAAGCAATCCCAGATACCTGTCACTCCCTTTGTTACGCCAGTGTCAAAGACCTTTGGGGCTCGTCCGCAGATCGGGAAGTAAGTCGGTTCCTCGGGGGGACCAGACATGCACTCCGCTCCCGACAATACGCCGTAACACAATACCGCTCTTGTTACACATGCAGGAATCCCATTTCGTGTGTTTGGTGTTAAGTTCGCCCAACAGGACGACCTTCCTCCGGTGCGCAAGGAGCTTCTGGAAATCGTCCGCGTCGATTCGATGCGATCTCAGATGATATATGCTGACTGTGAGGACCTCTCCTTCGCGCAACTGGAGTACGACTCTCATCTTCTCGATGGTGGGATTCGGTGGTAGAGGGATACAATTCTTGATGCTCTTACTCCCAGTAATGTTTCTGTCCGTGGGGTACTAGAAGTATTTCACGACTCCAACTGGTACTGCAGCCTTCAGATGTGTTTTTCTGAAACAGAACAAACGACGAAGTTTTCGTTAGTCAAGAACTGTCTAATTTCATCAATCTGTCTCAAAATACCGTTGGCATTCCACATCTCATGGATATTAAACCCCATAATTTAGGTATACAAGTGGTCCTCTGTTGGCTGTGGGTTACCCATTCATACTTCTACACAACTGACTTATCATTTGTCTAGACATCATGGTTACTTGCGTGACCACGCCCTGTGTTTATATGTGGATATTGGTGATTTGATGTGTTCCGACTAACGTCTGCTGGGGATCCTGGCTCGGCGTGGTTCTCTGTGCTGTCTGCTTCTTCTTTCCCGGAAAGATTGTGGCGGCGGCTGCAGCAGTGGAGGGGCGTCCCTTGGTTTCGTAGACGTTCCCCCGCGAAGAGCGTGTACAAAGGAGACCTTCTCAGAAAATTTCTGGCCGGTGCTGATGCAGGTAACTTCTTTTACTGAAACAATTTTACGTAGTATGAGCTGCAGTGTGCGCGGACTGCCTCGACTGACACAGTCCCCGCATATTAATTCATCATGGTACTAGGTCTTAGGTAGTGTGCAGTCTATCATTTGTTGACCTGTGGTGCAACGTTCACAGACCGACCGACGAGTACAGTGCCTAGGTAAGTTCCCAAATTGCTGTCAATAAGAATACACTGAAGAGGTCCCTGCTCGCCCGGAGTTTCTCCGCGGTAATTTTCAGTAGGTGAACAGTGGGTTCAAGGCCACGTTTTATGGCTTTCTCTGGACTACGAGTAAAAATTTGAAGATCAGTTCCTTGGTCCTCGGGTGGGACAGCCAATTCAGCAAAGTTGAAGGCCAGCTCATGGAGTCGACGTCTCCGGAGGGAAGTCCTCGCTGAACATCATGACGTAGTCCCCCGATTCTGAGGCGACCTGGAACAAACTTGATATTAGGTTTGGCCTGACTTAGATTCCCGATTTCGCGTGAGAATGTATTGATTTGTCCTTGTACTCCGACTACAATGAGAGGAACACTATATATGTTTGTATACTCTTCTTTCTCATTATCGTCTCCGTGATCAATTATTCGGATGCTTCGACCAGCGCAGTGACAGCAACTTGCTTGACTGCGGTCGGTTTCGATCTGGAACCCTTCCTGTCGGTCTCGTAGTCACCCGTCGTTGTTCGCTGTGGCTTCGGGGTCAGCAGCTCGTAGGTAGAAGGATGACGGTTGAGGCTTCGGGGTCGTTGCACTTGCATTTAGATCTGCGGGTCGCTGGTGGCCGGATTGAGGGGTGCGGGCTACATTGCGTTGGCTAATTCCCCCCTGCGGGGCAAGCGGAGTCCTTCCTGATTTTAACATCATCCCACATTCCTCCATATTTATTTTCCATGAAGTGTTTTTACAAAGCCGTACTTGTCTTACTATTCAATTTCATGTTATTCTTATGAAAATAAAGTCTCATTTTTAATTTTTGATGTTGAAGTTTGGTGTAATGAGCAATATTGAAATATAGTTTCGTTTGATTTTTGTTACCATAAGAAATATTTCTAAGTTGAAATATTTTGAACGTGAAATAGAATTCAGTATTTCACAAAATACAAAGCGCAGTGACCACTAAGCGTGAAAGTTAATTAAGGATGTCTGTGGGAGTTTTCTCTCGCAGGTAATTCTGCCCAGATAGACTGCGGGGCTCTCCTCGTACTCTCTCTGGCGACTTTCAAGGTTCTCGCATGCCGAAGCATTTTAGGAGGTGTATGTACTAGCGTCGAAGACCTTAGACATATGTCAAGAGTTGTCCGCTGATCCCAGCGGATCAGTCGGCCAACTGCCTCATAATACTGGTGGAGACACAGAGACACCGCAGCCGACTCATTTACTGTCATTTGGAAGGGCGTGAGAATAGCACCTAATAGCTGACTTAGCTGATGCAGGTTCTATAGGTTTTTCCCTGCATCTCTTTTAGGTGAAACAGCGGGTAGGGTTCTTAAAACATAGGTCGTAGCCCTAGTCAATCCTTGGCTACCTTGCTCTACCTTCCACATCCCCGCTTTTGAATTCCTTTCCTCTGTTATGATAGAAGAGTTGTCTGTGTCAGGATCACCCTTATGAGCATGCAACATGCATTAACTTGAATTACAAAACAGCTAGTATGCAGGAAATGTCAAAATCGGTAGAAATAAGAATCACGGTTGGTAAAAATAGTCGTATTCGCCACATAATAAATAGGAATGTCTACACCTAGATGTGATTCTTTGAACAACTAGAAACGAGCTCGCGCCCTCCCCTCCATGAGGGTGGGTGAAGCGGGCGGGCGGCAATTCAACAGCTCGTTCAAGGGCCAACCCCAACACGTCCGGCAACTGCCTCAGGATCTGGATCAGCGTTCCTGGAATCTGTGTCGGAGTGGTCATGTCGGACGCATCCAGACACGGCCTCAGGATCAGGTACTGCATCTCTGAAGCGCCGCTCGGCAAAAGGCCAAATGTGAATATTTGAGATCATATTGGCTAAGTAAGAATTTTGTAGTGCAGTAATAACCGCGTCTCTCTCTCTCTCTCTTCTCTCTGTGTGTGTGTGTGTGTGTGGAAGAATAAAAAAGAAAACCGTGACGTCACGAATCGCGGTGTAAACGCGACGCTCGGAAAAAACGCATATTAACGATCAAAATTAAATGACTGTGGAAATGCTGAAAATAATATTTATCAATTTCCTCAGTATGCATCAATGAGATTTAAAATAAGGGTTTTAAATATTTATGTAGGTTATAGAAATGATTTTAATTATGATGATTATTATTACGGTAAATACAAGGGATAAAAACAACTATAACTTTTAAACATAAATTATAGAAAGATGGAAATAATAGTTATTAATATAAATTTAACAAAAAGGAATTAATTTGACTTGAATTTAATTTGGCCCTCGCTAACTCAATCGGGAACATGAATTATCTTTAATCTCAGGGAACGGTAATGCACAATGGGTATGGGAGGAAACGAGACCTTTAAATAGACGCGACCAGAGACGAGAAACAATTAAGGTCAGTACTCCACCAAAACGCCGTCGATGACCCAGGGTGTCATTGCTGGTTGCTATTGATGATTGGTGATGACTACGCGTCGTCCCGTGGCTTCTCGTTGCAGATTTTTCCAAGCTTCGGAGGTGCTCAGCTCGTCGCCCAGTGATGTTCGTAGACGACGGATGGAATTTACGTCTTCTTGATGTTTTACCCGGACTAATGTTCGAAGTCCGTTTAGCATTCATTAAATTTTTCGATTGACTGCTTCCAAAAATTCGGACTGCCCTGACTGCTCCTGAATGTCCCAGACTGTCTCTGACTGTTTTCTGACTCCAAGAACCCGCTGGTTTTTTTCTCTGAAATCCACACTCAGTCCTAATAAATTTTCATTATGGGCGTGTGATTTCTACGCTCTCCTTATGGACGGGTAGCTTGCAATATGTTTTTATTCCACTGGGTGTCCTTCGGAATTTGAGACCCTGTTTTTTCTTCTTCTACTGGTGATGAGTCGAGGCCCAATAAATTTACTCTTACTCTTCTTTTGAAGTTACTTGACCGTATTATTAGAGTTTCCGACCTCGAGGGAAAAACCTCGTCCCTTGTTTTCCCGTTAACAATATAAACGGGCGGAAGGTCCCAATCCAGTTCACATTCCCTTCCTTATCGGGGTTGACCAGATAGATCCGTGGTGCTTTCTACCTGTCGCCCCCCATTTCTGCCTCTCTCTGGCCTTCGGGCCCCCTCATCCAATCACCTTTTCTAACCTTAATTTCTCCGTTTTCTGGCCGATGACTATAATTCGTCATTTAAATAACCAATCGCGTTCATTCATGGTCCCGACTTCGTCTAGTTTAGGTCTAAATTGTTACATAAAATATAATAATAATAATAAAGAATTACATTCATTTTATCTGATACGCAACAATCGCGTACCATACCATGTATCCCAAACAAACTGAAAACATGTCTAAACCGAACGTCGGCGGGTACCAAAAGTACAACAGAAGCCGTTAAATAAGATAAAATACGAGAAAATCGTGAAATACCTCAGGAAATGGAACGGCTCGTTACTATTGGGATCATAAGTTTATATTTGAAGTTCATTTCAATGATGATATTAAGTTCCAGTTCATAAAATAGGTTAATTTGTAGAGGTATATAATTTATAACAGCAGAAATAACACTAACTACTTTAAACTAAAGTGTACTCACTATGCAGTGGTTTCTTGGACGAAACTAAAGCCCAGGGTATCCAAGGTGTCCCGAGCGTTATTTAAGACTATTATAAGTTATATACAGGGATGAAATCGTACACCTTCAAACATCCAACTTAATAAACCATACAGACAATTAAAATATATTTACACAAATATCTCCAAACTATTTTCTATTCTACAATTTTATATGTACATGCGTGTATGTCCTATGTAAGTAACTTATCACATTTTTAAATTTGTCAAAACACTAAACCCCTACCCCAATGCAACGCGCAAAATTTTCAGAGTAACCAACCTGTTGAACTCATCTTCTACTTTTTTTAAGAACAAATGTTGGGATTTTAGTGAAAACATCAACAGGTTTCTTAGGTTTTTTTGGGTTAACAGGCTACATGAGGGTGATCATGAAACAGGCATAGGAAGGGAATTGAAAAGGAGGGATGCTGAAGGTAAAGCAAGGTAGCCAAGTGTTGACTAGGGCCCCCGAGCTGTGGTTTAAGGATCCTACCTGGTGTTTCACATAAAGTTATGCAGGGAAAACCCTAGAAAACCTACATCAGGTAGGTCGGGCATTGTGTACTATTCTCACGTCCTTCCGAATGACGGAGACGAGTTTGCTGTGGGGTCGCAGCATTCCCTTCTCCGTGACTCCAACAATTATAAGAGGCAATTGGCCGACTGATCCAATGAGATCAGCATACAACTCTTGACTGTGAACCAAGGTCTTCAACCCCAGTACATATACCTCCCAAATTAGGTGAAGGTGTCTCGGCATATGAGATAAAAAAAACAGAGAGTACGACAACAGTTCAATTATACTGATTTTTAAATAAATTATTGTAATATTCGCCTTTGATAGAACAATCACTCTTGGCATGCTGTGACAAAAGATGCGTGCGAATTTTCATGAGACGACACATTTTTTCCTTCCGAATTTCTGCGTAAAGGGCAAGGGTACTTGTACAGTGGCCTCCGCACTCTCGAGATCTCATCCCCTCGATTTCTCCTTGTGCGAACGCCTAGAAAACCTGATGTTTACAAACGGCAAACTGTTGGCAAGCTCACCGTATTTGATGACATACGTATGGTTTGTAGTAGGTAGTCGTCATTGTGAGACCTTGTTCTAAAATTTGTTATTGCTTTACGGAAGAATTAATAAATTGTTGTTTAATTGAACTTTTGTTGTTTTCAACAAAATCTGAAGATTTAAGCCTCCGTTAGTAATGCTCCCTAAAGTAGCGTTGTTGGTCGCGCTAGGTCCAGGGGACCTGAACTTAAACTATTCCGTTTATGATCACTTTTGTAAATCAATTATTTTGAATCATTTTCCAGGCATATAACATACGCAATTAGACAAAAAATGCATAATTCATATATCCAATTACACAATGGTTTAGTAAACATTGCTATTTTATTCAAAATATTTGTTGAAGAAAATTTAATCAAAAATCTAGTAATGTAATATTACTATATGATTTATAATTATAAACTACTGGGACTCTAGTTATATAAAGCAAACTTCAGTTAGATTCCAGATCGATAAAAAATTTTCAGTGTCCTTGAAATATAGTAATTTGAAACTACAGTTATTTATAAGATTAATTTTTATTGAAATTTAACTTTTGGGAAATTATGATGAAATGTGCATAAATAATATTTGTATACTTAAATAAACACATTTTTGTAAAATAAATACTTTAATCAGAGTCTGTTTAAAAGTTTTTTGAATTTTTCACAAGGCATTCTTGGAAAAAAATTTTCTTTCACACTTTTCACTACAATATTGTACTGTTTTTTTACTTTCCCTGTAACGTGGCTCGCAGTATTTTAATTTACTTTTGTCATTTGAGAAGTTCTTCGCGTTGCTGGTGGGGACGATCTATACTTTTCCTAACGAATTTTTAAAACTTTCTTTGAAGTTGAGGAATTACCATCGCCATAGATATTTTTTTCAAGAAATATCTTCTAGTAGAATACATCGAACCATTGACAATATGTATCATACTCGAATCTATTCCAGACACGTTCAATATATATATCATTGGCCATCTTTTTGTTGGACGTGACATATTTAAAGTTAACACATGATTTATCTAAAACATCCACGACGAATTGCATCGACTACATCTTGAGGATTATTCAATTTGAATATATTTATACTATGTTTCCACAGTTGATCAGAAACAGAAAAACTCAAAAGTGTGTTAAAAAGCCAGAAATATAATATCCACTTGTGACAATAAAAGTTTAAGTACCAAAAGAGAAATATTTGATATTAAAACTGAATATCGACAATGTTTTTCACGGTAACCAACTGTATTATCACTCTGTGCTACTCCGTCAAGGAAGAGAAAGATACGGACGGGAGTTTTCTCAGTAGATTTCCTGGACCGAAGATACGTTACTTCCTGATTCAAACGTAATTTTCCGAGAGGCTATGGTTGCTTTTGGAATGTGGCCTTCCTTTGAGATGCCATCAAAGTTCACCAATGTATATCACCTGGAACCAACATAACAAATAAATAAAATAGCAACGGTCCCGCGACTAACGGAAGGTTAAGGTGTGTACACTGGGATGCCTACCCTGAACTTTTCGCGCGGAGAAGCGTGGTATGAGTTTGTTTCAGATCCATGGGGTATTATTTTAAAGGCCTAGTTAAATAAAAGAAAGATCGCTGATAACAGGGATACTGTTTTAAGGGGCGCGGATAGCAAATATAAGCAACCAGCCTTGAAGATGCACTATCAGGCTTAACATAAATAACAAAATTAAGCCATTTGAATTAATCGTCCTGCCGCAGTGTTGCCACGACGTCGTCATTGGATGGTACTTGACGAGCTCTCAAGCCGTAGAACTTTTGCTACACGAATTACAGGCCTCCGTAGAAGAAAGTGGAGAAAAGGAACCGTAGCAGTTATTTGTGCTCGACGATGTGACCATTCCTACGTCGAGCGCTAACATAGTTACAGTCGCGTGCCCTAAATTAAGCGGACACATAATCTTATAATTAAGCAGTTTTTATTCCTACGTCGCTCATTTGTTCAAGAATTTCACTGGAGAATAATAGTTAATGGTCAGAATTAACCTCAGTTTCTTCCGAAACATGCATGCTTAGTAAAGGCTGAACCAATTACACAAGAAGATCTGACTGTCATGTAAGAAAATCCACCCAGCCGCAGACTTCCTACAGAGACGAATAACAACGGATTCGAGTTTCGTAAGCTACTGGCGCCGGAGCTAACCATGGGTCAGCAGACGAAATTTCTTTAACTACTTCAGAAATAATCTACATGCTTCAGTAATCAGGAACAAATCGACCACTGTGAAGGTGAAACATAAAATTACCACTGGAAGCATTAATCAAGAATAAGTGGATAAGATGCTTGGTCAAGGAATTCTCCAGCCACCACAGAGCCCGTGGTCATCACCCATCGTACTTGTCACAAAAAAAGATTCTGAGTTAATTATAGGAGACTTAATAAGATTACGGAAAAGGACGATTATCCACTACCAAGAATCGACGATACACTGGATTGTCTAAAGTCCATCATGGACTTACACTCAGGCTACTGGCAGATAAAAGCGGACGAAGCCGATTGAAAGAAAAATGCTTTCATTACACCTGACGGACTCTACGAATTCAAAGTTAGGCCATTTATGTGTCTCTGCTATTTGGATGACATCCTAGTTTTCTCTGAACCGACTGCGAACTATTTACGAGTGTCTGAGTACAGTAGGGCTGAGATAACCAAAAAAATAAACAATGCTGCCCCAATACATTGTTTTTCCAGGTTTTGCTTCCCAAAATATAGGTGGCACCCGTTTTGTATATTAAACCTTTTTTCTTAGAACGCAATATATAAATTGTTATTTTTAAATAAATCATAATAAATGGCATGAACGTAGTCCTGGAGAAAGAGTTCAATATGAGGATTAATAGAGGCAAAACCAAGGTAATGGACTGTAGTATGGGAAACAGTGGAATAACAAAGGGTGTTGAATTAGGAAAGGATATTTTGACGGAAGTTAAGGAATTCTGCAACTTGGGAAGCGCAATAACTAGGGATGGTAGAAGTATGGTAGACATAAAGAGTAGGATACCACAGGCAAGGAAGACTTTCGCGAAAAAGAGGGATTTACTTACGGGTAATATAAGTGTGATATTGTTGATAAACATATTCGTATGGAGCGCGGCGTTATATGGGTGCGAACCGTGGACGATATGAGTTGTGGTGTTATAGGCGAATGCTGAAAATCAGATGAGTGGATAGAATCACAAACGAGGAAGTTCTAAACAGAATAGAGAATAGGGGAAAAGCGAACAATATTGAGGACGTTGATTGAGAGAAGGAATAGATTAATAGGCCACGTTTTAAGACACGAGGGTCTTGTAAAATTAGCATTAGAGGGAAGTGTGTGGAATAAGTACAGACGAGGGAGGCCAAGGATGGAATACGCTAAGAAAATTAAGGGAGATTGGGTTGTGCTAGTTATATGGAAATGAAAAGGCTTGCGCAAGATAGATTAACATATAGGGTTTGTGGTGGGGGTTCTATTGATTTGTAGGTGGGGAGAAATAAAAATTATAATATTTAAATTTTAACTAATGCTGATTTATTAAAATTTGATATAACGGGGGATCCTTGCTCACGACGTCGGGAGCATGAGTGACTCTAGACTAAGGGAAAGCTAAATGCTCAGTGGGTAAAATCGAAACAACGAGAAATGGCTGTACCGATCAAAATTAAACACTGCGGGAATGCTGCAAATAATATTTTCAGAATTATTTATTGTTATTTAACCTAAGATTTTCTTTCACTATCCTACTTTTTTCTTGCTCGAGCCATTTATCTACCCACTGCAACGCACTTTGCAAGGTTCACGAAATAACGGCCGTGGGAGTTTACCTATTGAGCTAGCGTGAGATTTGCAACAAGTTTCATTATATACAGATGTAACTATTTTAAAATGCAAATATAATTTTGTCACTTTAAGCTTATAATAAATAAAAAGACTGCCTATAAGTCAAAATTGGATGAAACGTATTACTTTTAGTCTTTTTATTTATGTTATTAATTTAATTGGCTGTCTGATATATTATGTTGGGTTTTTGACGGTGTACGATGTCAGTACTTTTTATTGTTTAATTTAACAGATATTTAATGAATAATTTTAGCCACACAGTCGACAGTTCTCATTATGTAAAAGTTAAACTATAAATAAATCTTCGGCTGATAAATAAGGTTACTATACTTTATTTTAGGTTTGTAGGTATTAATTAATTTTTATCTGTCATCTTTGTGGCCTGTATGTATTATGAGGCATATGCTATTCTCATTTTATATAACCGCTGTGTATGACATATGTTCTGCATAGCTGCATCTAGTATAATCAAAGCAACTGGTAATCTTCACAATTCTCCTTCCAGTATAAATTAAGTTGCCTAAGAGAAACGTGATCGGTCTTTTATTGGTAAAACTTCCGTCCGCCCTGAGACGGAAGATTGAGATGCAAGAGTTTCATGTCAACTACGAATGGCCTGGAGTTGTCTACAATTGCGTAGGCACGGACAACATTTCAGTAACCCACAGCTATAAACTTGTGGAGTTGCAAGGACTACTCGTACTTCTCTCGACCATTACTGTAGGACAGCAGTGAAACTCAATTAATACACGGGCCATTTCATGCAACTGGTAAGATTCACGTGCGACACATCACATTTACAAATTTTCTTATAATTATAAATTATAGTAAGGATTCAGGAATATGGACAGTATAATTAAAACATATTAAGTACTTAAATGAATTTAATGTAAATATTTATTATTGATATGTAACTATTATTATTTAAACATTAATTTTATTTAAATTTGATAAAGTAAAATTATTAGTTCACTGGAAACTTGCCAGCGCTTTCCTTCTCCTAGTTTTCCAATATCTGGATTCAAAGACAGAACAGACAGTCTTCTATATGGCAGATAGATTTTTATCTGTTAATCGTGATCTGCAGGCCGTTTTATTTAATTTAATGGATGAAAATAGTTGCATGCATAAGCATGTACTCCCAAAATAGTATAAAATTTGTGCAGCATACTTTTCAATGTCTGGGTGTTTTCACCTAAATAAAAATATATTTAGGGTATTTCTACCTCTCTATACTTGTCTTTTAAGATCAAATCATTCTGAAAATCAATTAACTCCAGTCGTACTGAAGAGTGAGCATTTTACACTTCAAAGGAAAAAGGGACCCGTAAAAAGTGAATTTAAAAAAATCATTATAACTTTTATCGAATTCGTATTTGATTTATTCAATTTTACCACTATATTGTGAAATTGAGCAACTTTAATTTTGTGCCTTTAACTGCATAAATTCTCAAAACGTTTCTTTTGTAAACAAAATCAATTTTTGCACAAAACTTGCCATTGCATCGTATATATTTGTTATTAATTGATCTTTGCCTTGCAATGTAATATTAAGATTAGTCATATAACCTGTAATATCTGTTAAATCTTTAAGGAACGAAATAAATTGTCCATGGTTGAGAGCTCTCGATAGAACTTCATGCATTTTTAATATATTTAAACAGAGAACTCGTTGCTGAAGAAGGCAATGGAAAGTCTTTTTCATATTTTTATGTTTTTTCTATCAGTCTTGACGCATCGATTTAGCGTCGTCAGTGGTTGCAGAAACAAGCCTATCTACAGAAAGATTATAATTTCCTAAAATGTTCTATACAGCGTCAAATATATTTTCACCCGTTGTAATTCCATAAAGACGGATAACTTCCAACAATTCTTCAGTGATCTTCATTTATAATGTCATAATAACACAGTGAGTGGGCTAGAGTGGTATAGGAAAACGTAATAGGATTTGTAACTCGCAGTTGGTTTTTACGCAGCATTTTGCGCGGAAACTCAATGGTTTTATAAATATTTATATTGATATCTTACAGACAGACACTTCAATTTTATTTATTGGCATAGTTAATCAGGGGCCAAAAAATTCTCTTTGCGGCCCATCTCTGAAATGTTTTCTGGATTCTTAGTAACAATTTAACTCATGAGAATTTACTGCTTTATGTATTTTTATTCAATTAATATAAGTAAATAAATGATATAGAATGGCGTTCATAAGAAACTTTATATTACGCGAACTTCTACTATTCCGTAGTATCAATAGCCACTTTATTAATGTGTTGTATGTTAATTGAGTAAAACATGAGATAATGAGACTGTGTTATAATCTCACAAAAATATAATAGAACAGGATTGAAAAATGCTTCCATATCACATTGTATGACAACACAATTAGCTTTATTCCAAGTTTTATATAATACTTAAGCATACTATTTATATTCCTTATACACATTCGTAGCCTTAGATGGTAAAATTTCCAGTCGAGTGAAGCATCCAAGTCGTGCGTCAGCCACTTTCGCCAGGGATCAGGCTCCCAGATATTGAGGTCATCAATCAAGACTGCTGACATACATCCACACATACATACGAAAGAGATCAGCTTCAGTCAGGTAAGTCCGCTGCTATACCTTCTGACATTTTATAACAGAGGACTTGGATTAATTTCCTTATTTCTGCAACCTTGTCTGTATCTGATGTCACCGGATACATGAAAGCTATAACTTTTGAGTCTATGTTAAAGTTAATTCTCTCGTGAATATTTGTGTTTTTTTTTTCAAATTTCCACTTCAATATTCCAACGTCTTTAACCAACTGACGTAAATTCTTTAACATAAATTAGTCTAACTTAATTTATTCACACCCTTCACAGTATTTAAAATTTTAGTTGAATCTAAAGCTGTCATTCAAGTTGTTTTTTAAGTTTTTCCCAAATAAGGCCTATTACAATAAGAGCACATTTGTTTAGTATCTGAATTACAAAAAATAATACAAAAATTACACGATTATAAGCAATGCAAGTATAAATAATAGTGCAATATAGTTTTCTGACTTTAAAATTTAAAATAAATAAAAAGAGGGCCAAAAAGACAGCATTAAATATATCACTATTTATTCACAAAAGCGACGTTTCACCTCCATTTTAAGACTTCCTCAGCTCCTTGACTCCCTCAGCCGAAAAAATTATTGAATTTAAATGTGAAGAATTTGGCATGGACCATGCTCGGCACAATGATGAAGTCTCAAAATTGTGCTGAAACGTCGCTTTTGTGAATAAATAGCGATATATTTAATGCTGACTTTTTGGCCGTCTTTTTATTTATTATAAATAATGGTGTTACAATTTTTAAGGCTCTTTTTAAAGCATTATAACTAGTATTAAAAATCATTCAGTATTATGTAGTTAACATATATGCCCATATGTACTGTACAGTAAACAAAATTATATTTATCACAGCTAACATTTAAAGTAGGGCAATCTCTGGAAAGACAGATAGGTTCTTTGAACTTAACTGGATTTAGCAACTAAGACGATTTTAAAAAACTATTAACAATATAGTCCATACAGAGAAGTTAACTTTAACAAAATACTTACAAACCTTTATTCTCTTAGCGCATGCGGGGTTCCTAAGTTACTTTCTACCAATCTAAGTTCGTGGTTATTTATACAAATGAAACTTGGTAATTACAAAAAAATTGATATTACTACTAAAATTTACATCTAAATTAGAGACAGTATCAAATTCTGGTGAAAAGTGCTGTACCTAGTAGCCAGTGGCGGCTGGTGCATGTGCTCGTGTGCTACAGCACATGAATTAATGTACACAACTCTTTTTTTGGGGGGTGGGGTAGGCTACAAGAGGGTGATCCTGAAAGAGACAACTCCTCTTTAATAGCATAAGAAGGGAATTGAAAAGGGGGCATGCGGATGGTAGCCAATGACTGACTAGGGCCCCCGGGCTATAGTTTAAGGATCCTACCCGGTGTTTCACCTAAAGAGATGCAGAAACCTACTTCAGGTCATCAGGTTACAGTTTTAAATGTTTTTGACGAATTAATAAAAATATTACTGATTGTGTGCTTGTGGTTCATTTTATTTAATCAAAGGTTATTTTTTAAAAAAGTTTAAGAGTTGGCATTTCGAAAACATCCATAATTTTGAGATTACATCAGGATCCTATATACAATATTGCGATTAAATGTGGCTTCTTCCTAAAATTAACTTTTTTTATTTTAAATATGTAAGAAGTAAAAATATTTTTGTGTTACAAATTTGCGCCAATTTAATTTTATTTGTTCGCAATTTTGAAATATCGTTTCTATTACACATTTTATATATATATATATATATATATATATATTGCAGTATTATTAATATCTTACACAAGGGGAATTACCCTCGTAAAAATTGTTCCTAGGGGTGATGTAGCACATTACTTTAAATACTTACGTGCCACCACTGCTAATAGCACAGTAAATAAATATGAAAGAATTTAGCTCCGTACTCTCTTGCAAAATAATTAAATCTTCTTGTAATAATTTGTAATCACATGCATTTCTGGTAACCAAATAAATTTCGAGAACACGTTAAAATAAAAGGGATTTAGTGCGTTATTAAGAAGAGGCGCAATTAATTCAAACTGAGATTTAGACAGTGAATCGCGTGAGTAATCATGAGGTGTTAAGTAGTACGATGTGGAATGTAAGGAACGTCCAGACCCCGGGATGGAACATCTGGAGGAAGTAAGAAATGACAGGCCTGCAGAATCGCCAATGCAAGGGTAAAGAAACGGACTTCCTATGGCGCCGGGCCTCTTCAGAATCGTCAGACACACGAGGGTGACCAATGTGAATCATGTGATGTGAGGCAGACCCCTGAGGAAGAACAAACAGATGCTCTGGCGAAGGAAAGTTGTTGAGTTTTTGTGCCTTTAAAAAGTGCGACTGCCCCCCAAAAAATTAAAAGGGCATGAAAGCGGAGATGAAAGGCAGTCGATGAGGACACCGCAGAGAGCAGTCGCCATCATTCGCTGGAAAACCACAGAAGCCGACAGTCCGCCAGGGTCCACAGTATCTACCAGACAAGCTCACTAACACGACGTCACCAAGGAGAACACCAGATAAGTTACACTTTTAGCATTTTCGTGGTTACGCAGACATCGTAAACTCGCCATTTTTCCAGGACCAAATTTATTCCCCGGTCAACCCGAGATTAAATATTTCGTAACTGAGTAGCCATTCATAGAACAAAATGTGTAAATAATTGAGTAGGATCATTCTAATAATCATTTAACTCCCTTCCCTTATTATATACATACAAGATGGCAACAAGGGCATCCACTCTGGCGCCCAAAAAATTAATAGAGAACGTCACATTAAGTCTAGTTGATGTTTAAAGTGTTAGAGTTGATAAACGATCTTTTAATGTACAGAAAATTCAATGTGTTTGATGATTTAAGGTTTAAGTGTTCAATAAGTTGATGTTATTTGTTCAATGATTTAATCATATGCATTTACTTTATAATACCATATATATAAGGTAGCGCAGAGAATCACCAACCAATTATTTGGCGTTATAATTATATATATATATATATATATATTGTAATATACTTTTTATGTGTATAAAAACATTTATTAATTTAAAGTACAAATATGATCAATTTCAATATTTTTGTTTATTAATTTAAGTGAAGACACGGGCTTAATCTCAGGGGATTTTGGGTCTCTCAAGAGATGGAGTATGCATTAGCTGAAAATAGAAAGAAAAATCATTGAATGTTATTTATCCAGAGCAATGTGCAACTTTCACAATTTTTATATCGCTTACCCACAATTACTGGCCCAACAAACATCCACCTCTCGAATGTTTGTGCGTCTCTGGCGTCTTGCAGGATTTGATCACGTCCGTCCACTCGTCTGCCTCCTCTCCTTGTTTCACTTCTGCTCGGTCAGTCGTTCCATCCATCACCCGGTTGATATCCCGCGTAGACTTCATCCAACAGCTACACCGGAAGAACCTCCGATCATTAATATATACATATATAGTAAGAAATCAACTAACAAGGAATTTCTTTGTGTTGGGCAAGCAAAGACTGCTGGCTACAGAAACCTTAGGCAACGCGACAGGCTGCCGGCACACGGATTAAGAAAATTTCCCGCAGACTTAGGGCAATTGCCCTAGATTTTTCCCAGACGTTTTACCCCACCAACTGGATGACCCTAAGAGAGAGGGTGTGAAACGAAGAGATGGATTAGGTGAGAGGCGGTAACACGAAGAGTGGTGAGAAAAAAGCGAGGCAAGAAGGAAGACTGCAAGGAGATAAATAGACAGTTCTTCAATGGTGTTCGATGAAGAAGGTTAACAAACAGCTGTTGATTAATGCTTAAGAGCTTAGAAATCACTAACTATTTGGAGAATAAATAACTTTCACAACATAATCAACCGGCTGTATATGCCAAATTAACCTGTGCATATGTCATCGAAAACGTAAGGCCGACAGTCGGTAAGCTGCTGAGATGAAGGGTCAAGGCTTGAATTTATACCTGGAACGAGGAAGACGCAACTTTCCCTGATCTGAGAATTTCTACTCCGGACAACCAGAAGCGACATCCAGGATCGCTCCAGTTTGCCACTAAAACAGGTATGTCACTAATCTGCCATTCTGCTCTGCACGTATCCCGCCCACAGAAATCCCCTTGAATTATTTAGTCTCAAACTTTTACCCTCTGAGTGAGTCGAAGGTATTTACTTTGTAAAGAGCCCCGTTATTTTGTTTTATATTAATAAAGTACTTCCAGTAACTTATTGAAATAATTAAAATATGATGCTTCAATATTCAATTAAATTAAAAAAAATTAATTGAGCTCAGATAAAACCCGAATCACTTCGTCACTGGTGTAAAGTTTAATACACTCGTATTATGGTGAAATAACGCAATTTTTCGACGTTACGATTTGGTAATAATTTATCTCGTAGCCAATGTGCTGATTCTTCGGCCATCAAGCAAAAAGGACTCGACATTGAGTAGACGAAATTTTAAAGAAGTTACAATCTGAATCAGCAGAAATTTAGATCGATTTAATCAGGTTTTCATGCGGAATAAATCCAGAAGAAATGAATATCTGGCCCTGATTATGTAGAGATTTGAGAGAATTAATCAAATGCTTACGAAGGCGAGTTTTAACATTTTCTCCTCAAACGACAATAAGAATCCCAAACTCTCTTCTAATCACTAATATTTTTTATAATTTTTGCTCTGAACTTCTTTCAAAGCACGATGTGGTAATTGTTCTTAGTTATGGAATATAAATTTAATTATATATCAATTAATTTCGTGAAATAACGATAACTTAAAAATAGCTTTAGAATATCGCAAAAAATAATATTTGTTATTTCATTCATACCAAAATTATTAAGAGTAAAAATATGCTAGAATTTCTTTTTTAATACAAATTTTAACACGCGCGTATCTTTAGCAATGCAACCTACGTCAC
The DNA here is from genome assembly GCA_034510155.1 of Eucriotettix oculatus. Taxonomy (NCBI): domain Eukaryota; kingdom Metazoa; phylum Arthropoda; class Insecta; order Orthoptera; family Tetrigidae; genus Eucriotettix; species Eucriotettix oculatus. Next base: position 262,089,678 of record CM067376.1, on the reverse strand, counting down.
GTATGGGGTTAAACAGGAAAACTGAAGCGAGAAATAAAATAAAATGAAGAACAAACAAAATGTATACAAAGCAGCCTATATTAAAATTAAAAATTTCTTTTTCTACGAAAAAAATACTTTTACAAGTTAAAATAACATTGCTCAGTTTCCATAAAGGAAACTGCTTAAAATACAAAAGCAATATCATAATTTAAATATCTTGTGCTAGTAAATAAGAAATAAGTGATAACGAAGTGGCAGACAATTCAAATTTCAAACCATATTTTAGCACCGAAATACAATGCTGTCTTTACAGTGATATTGTTGATACTTTCCAGATGTTCGTAGTATCGGTTGCAGACCAACGCTGAGCTAGCGACTCCAGCGACGTCAACGTGATGAACGGTCTGGACTGTCGTCTTAAAAGGGAAGGCGGGGCTGGAAAAGAGGCAGTTTGCTCTTGTTAACGGTCGTAAATTAGGATTAATCGGTAACTCCCTCATAGACATAAGTCAAGTATGTGACTGCTTTTCCGTTTGAAGGTTGAGCTCGCTCCCCACTGCTTAATACTGACAAAAAGCTTCGTTCTACACTTCCAGAAACAGTACTATACGTATTAATTTTTATTGCCATATTTTTAAAATGTTTCATTTGCACAATCAATTTATTTTCTATTTTTTAATGTATTTATTTTAAATTTATAGTGTAGTCTTTGCAAATTGTTAATAATCGATATTAGCCCATAGTTTAATTTTAAATATTTTATACGAGGAATCCGCCATTTTGTATAATATAAACTATAATTCAAAGATGCTGTACACAAACAATTAATCTGTCGTGTTAATTTTCTTCCAAATGCGTACAAGAGTAATTCCATCCTAATATTTCTGGTTTCTTAAGTGAATGTCTAGTAGTATTTTTATAACATAAAAGTGATGTTTATCGTATTACCAGCGTGCAATAGACAAAATTTATTAAAATTTCATGAATAGTGACATTTCTCACGTGTGACTGCTACAAATTTTATGTTTTTTTAAAAAATTTCCTACGTCGTTTTACGGTAATGTTGTGATTAGCCTAACGTAACTTTTGTAAGTAATCATGTCTATAGAAAAATTAAACAATATAGTTCTCAACGTGTATTTGAGCTGCTATTCCTATTTTGCAGTGCAACAGTTCCGCCCCATATCAAAATGTCCTACGCCAGTAGTAACTGAAGCAACTTCAGACAAATCCCAGCCGATACTTCTTGAAGCGCTGCAGGATTTACCTCTTTATGAGAACCTAATTTCTCTTGCTAATTACAGGTCACGTTAATATGATGTAATCTAAATAATATTATATTTATATCCATAATAATCCAATGGTCGATTAAACATCCATTAGCTTCAAAATATGATGCTGACGATATAACCTAAAAGCAGTTCTCTATGACCACTTTTCACCAAACAAACCAGAACTATTATTTAAAACGTGCCCCGATTATCCCTAAAGAGTCACTATTAAAAGAACTGACTAAATTGAACATAATTCAATCACTAAGAATAACGTAGTTCAGAGCTTCTTTCTTTGATCCTCGTTTCGCAGATACACTACGTTTCGGCCGTAAATTTAACATCCATCCCCATTATGTTCATCGATCTATCTTAACCCGCCAGAACTCGCGCCTTTAAAAGTTACACGATCGCTCACGCATAGAGCATTTTGCTCACACACTACCAGCTGTCTGAAATGTACCTAATGTGTACAAATTAGAATGTTTTTTTTGCTATTTTTATAATGAAAAACTCATTTTTTCTATTAAAATATTTATTTTCAGTACAAAACAATAATTTCTTATATATTTTTATAATAATCTTAGAAGAAGTAAAATTGCGTCTTTATAACAAAAAATAGAAAAAACAAAACAAGAATTACATATTTTTAACTTTTGTGACTTAATCATCGTCATGCATCTGTTTCTTGCACATATCACAAAATGTTACAGCGTGTTCATTACACAATAACTTTTGACAATGAATACATGATTTTCTTGTCTTCCGATTTTTGCGCCTTGGACAGACTTTGACACATGCCGTTGTGTTTTTGAGTATCTGAGACTTCACTTTCATTACCAAATCGTTTTATGACTTGCTGTAGAAGATAAAACAGATTTTGCATTTTACTCCTACGCACAATTTGTGGTCGTTTTATTTGCAGGAATTGTCGTCTAGTAATCATCACATTTGTATTTTCTTTATATTTTATTTGACTGTTTATGCCAGTAATATCTAAAATCGAAAAAAAATAATCTCAATGGCCACTAACACGCAATTCTAGCTACAGAATATTCTTCTTTCATACGATCCACCACATCGAAAACTCTTTTTGTACGGTTATAATATGTGATTTCGGGTTTAGGTTTTTCCACAGTATATGAATCAATTTGGTCACTATCATGGAGTGTACTAAGCATAAGCACAACTTTTTTCTTTCTTTTATTTGTATTTAGGAAACCACAACCTTGTTTTCAGGAAAACAAAACATACTACTGGGTTTTGGTCTTATTTTAGTATCCAAGAACAATGGAGGGGTTCCTTTTTTATTTTATTGAGTGTACCAACTAAAGTTGTCCGTTTGCTCATCAATTCGTCTGCCAATGGAATCGACATGAAATAGTTATCAGTTGTTATATTTCGACCTATGTGTAGTATATCTTGTGATAAACAGCAGATGGATTGTTGATAAATTTGTATGGACCATCTGGTTGCTTGCCTGGGTAAATTTTTAAATTAGTTGTGTAAAAATAATTTGAATCACACAATGCGTACCTTGATTCCATACTTGGCCGGTTTATTTGCTATGTACATACGGAATTTACAGCCGACCACGAAAGGATTCCAACATTTCGTCGATTGGTATATTTTCACCAACTTGATAATTAGATCGACAATTTGCCAAAAAAATCAAATATTTGACGAATCGCAGCAAGGTTGTCAAATTTAGACCTCTCGGTGCATGTCTGAATATCGTCAAATCTTACTGTTCTCAACAGAAAAAGAAATCTAGTCCTGCTCATAACGGCTCAAAAAATTCTCTGGCTGTGCCATCTGTGTTCCACATTTTCTGCACATTCAAATGACTCATTTTCTTTATACCAGCCATGTATAGAATGCCAATAAATGCTTTCACTTCTATGTCAGTCTCCGTACAGTCTCTATCCCTTGAAAATCGATGTTTGATTTTTCTAATATGAATATTCGTAAACGAAACTATATCAGCATTTCATCACTTGTAAAAAGAAGAAAACAGTCCACAATATCTTTAGCATCTTTTGCCACAGATTTTATCCCCTGTTTACCAATAACGATATTGTGATATCTTGTTCTCACATTGGAACGACCTGGATTGTAACTCCACTTAGTTTGCTTGGCTTTGCATACGTAAAATAACTGGCCTATGATTGGATTGAAGAAATGTCACATTCACCTTCTTCTGATGACTGTTCCGTTTCGGTACAGTGGTCGCTGTGTTCACTGTCTGTCACTTTCAATATTATCACCTCGATGAGATGCAACTTCAATATCTTCTAGGTCATCTTCTTCAAGCCACGACAAAACGTTTGTAAATGAATTGGGGGTTAATATTAATTAAATAAATTAATAATTGGGTTTAAATATATACATTTATTTATTGTAAACACAATAATTTTAATATGGGTCGTCCGTGTATATATTATGTACAAAAATAATTAATTAAAATGGGATTGTATTAAAGATCTCAGGGTATTAATGGTTTGGGTGACCACGTGAAGCAGATTTTTTTTTGTTTGTTGACGAACTTGAGTTGTTAAGACCCTTCTTCCCTGCTTCCTGGACTGGTCAAAGCATGGTCCACCTCTCCGCTGCCACCTCACAAATCTGCTCTCGTCGTAACTTCTCTGCTTCCAATCTCCTCTCTCCACCTCCTTGTATCACCAGAAATCTGTCCACCACCCTCCTTCAATATCCTCTCGCCATCACCTTGAATCACGTTTAACTCAAAAGTTACTTAATTCACAATTTTCTCTGCTCATAACACAGGGATGCACACCCTCCTTACTCGTCCAACCCGCTCTCTAAAAACACATCTTCACTCAACCATGTCCGCCGCTCATCCGCTCCGTGTCCATCCTATCGCCCGTCTCACTCCACCGTCCAACTCGCTCTCCAAGTACACAATGTCCTAAGAACTGTCATTGCTTTTCAAAATCTCGGCATAAAGCATTGTAACATCAAGTTACTCCTCTGTTGTCGGCTTCTTTTGAGACTTGCCGACAGGAAGGTATTGTTGATGGCGCGCCACAAGCGTCGATAATTTCCTTGTAAAACGTTTCCGTAAATAATAAAAAAAATTGGGCGCGGGTTCTACTGCGTTACACGTTTTCTTCTTGTATATTCATCTACATATATAACAAATAGGGTTATTTTGCCCATTTCATAATACTTTGCTATCATAAATAAAACAAAATAACTCAATAAATTAAGAGCAGTGTACGTAAAACGACAATTTAAGGATTACGAATAACACGCCGACACTCGCGCGATGAGCTAAATGCCGGCCGCACGGCGATGACGGTTCGACCATAATGACCTCTGTCAGCGACATACGCACACTGACACAACACGGGTCGGGAAGTTTAAAACTCAGCAACTGAGCGAACGAAGACCCTGCAGACATTGTTGACAAAATACCGATTGTTTTAAAATTACTGTGAGAAAAATGCTCATAGCACGAGCGCTCGCGGATTAATTAAATCGATGGCGTCCGGACGAGTTGCGGGGTTTAGTGCTAGTGCATGGTTTTTGCGAAAATGTAGGTAAATTTCTTGCTTTTCTTGTGTATGTGTGCTTTTTAGTATAGATATATGCAGATGATAACGGACTATGGCTGTTTATCTACAACAAATGCAGCTGAAATCCAAATTTAATTTTAAGGAAGGTTTTGTTAGTAACGAACCGTGTCAACCACTATGAAGTTTTTAAATGCATTCATTTTAAGGTTCTCCGCGTGATAAGTGCAGTTAATATAGATCTTCGGAACCACAGGTATTTATAGGGCAAATATATTTACAGTTTGGTTCTACAAACTTATTTAGCAATGATCATTAAAAGCAATTGTGAAAACATAAATACTTTTGTAATTTGAAGTTGGTAGCACTTTTGTAAAATGTTAGGTTGGGAGAAATGTGATTGTAGGAGCAGTAGAGATAAGAATGAGAGAGCGAGCGGGTCGCAGGAATTGTTGGATCTGAATGTTGTGCTGTATCAAATAAAATCGTTATGTTTCAACACAGTTTTTAATTTGTATTTGGCCCTCACAAATCAGAAGTGGGATCCGGTGTGCTTTTACGCACAGAAGAAGAAGAAGAAGACAGTGTGCTGTGTCGCAGAGAACTGATGTGTGCAAATACGCAGTTGGACTTGGAGTGCTGAATGCATAGAAATTCGGTGTGCTTTTCGCACTAGACAATGCAGTGATTCATTCATTAGTGAACGGCCGACTGAAAGTTATGCTTTGTTCGTGTGGGTTTGGATTACCAGCTTCTAGACGGTAGCCATCTTCGTGACCAATTAGTGGTAAAGAACATTTGTGTAGAGTTACTTGATTGGCTGAGAGACAAATCAGATTTGTGTCAAGTGACGTGATTGGTTCAGCAAATATAGGATAATGGAAGAATTGTATTCTCAGTTGCTGGAAAAATATGAACACGATATGGCAGTGGCGCAGGCAGAAATCGAATCGCAGCGTGCAGTTCTAAGGGTTTTGGAGGAAAAGGTCCAGACAAGGAGAATCAAGGCACATGTTTTACGTCAGAGGTATTTGATAAGTTTTGCAAAAGGTATGGGATTAAACACACGAAAATTTCTAGTCGCCATCCACAGGCCAATGGCTTAGTCGAAAGACTTAATGAGACCCTGTTACCGGGAATGCGATGTAATTTAGCTTTGAATAGTGAAGAAAATTGGGATACGAGCTTGAAACAATTAGAACGTGATATTAATGTATCAATTCAAAAAGCGATTGGTAGGAGTCCATTTGAGGCGTTATATGGATATGTACCACGATTCGAAGAAGGCGAGATGCGAGTTCTTACTGAAAACTGCGAAATCTATCAGAATCCTGTCAATTCTCATGAGGAAATTAGGGATAACATTTGTAAAGCGCAACAAAATTATAAAAAGAGCTACGATAAGAAAAGACTGAAAGGTATTAGTTTTAACGTTGGTGATATTGTATTCAAAATAAGTAATCCAGTCTCTACCGGGCAATCGACCAAGTTACAGTATAAATACAGTGGACCTATGGTAATAGTTGGTATTTTACCTAGCGATACATATCAAATCAAATGGCTTCGAGATAACAGGAAGCAAAGTTTGGTATCAACTGCACATGTAAGCCAATTAAAGTTATGGCGAAATAGTGAAAGTGACTTGGATGATCGTAGTGAGGATGATTCGGATGAAAATGACACTTTTGTATCAGATCGTAAAGTAAACGAAAGAGAGCATATTGTTTGTAATACTGAGGTTGGAGGAAAGAAAGAAAATCATATAACGGAAAAATCTGATGTAATTCTATCTAAAAGAATACGCAAGAAACCAAAATATTTGAAAGATTATAATTATTAAATTGTATTGAGTTAAGAAATGTGTATTTTTTTAGATATAAACATTGTAACTAATATTTGTAAAATTGTTTTTCATTGTAACTACTAGATAATTTGAGTTATAAACATTGTAATTTGAATAAAAAAAATTGTTTTCCATTGTTAACATTAAGTTAGTTTGAGGACAAACTAAGGTCAGGATGACCGATTGTGAAAACATAAATACTTTTGTAATTTGAAGTTGGTAGCACTTTTGTAAAATGTTAGGTTGGGAGAAATGTGATTGTAGGAGCAGTAGAGATAAGAATGAGAGAGCGAGCGGGTCGCAGGAATTGTTGGATCTGAATGTTGTGCTGTATCAAATAAAATCGTTATGTTTCAACACAGTTTTTAATTTGTATTTGGCCCTCACACAATTTTTAATTTCCTTTCTATTACCAGCCTCGCATATGGAAAAATTTTAAATATATCATCTTGGAAGCCAGAAATAGATTTGTGCCTCGGAAACAAATAAACGCAATGGAGACCCTGAGTATTATACAAAAAGCATAAAACAGCTAAAGAAAAAAGTTAGAAGTGCATATTCTAGGAAGGAGCACAGCCCTGATAACTATTTATACTTCCGTCAATTATTAACATTATTAAAGAACGAGAAACGTTTCATTACTGTTAATCTTGTAGTGTAAGGCGCTATTGCTGATGTTTCATGTGCTTCTTGTCCTAAAAATTATTAGTAAGTGTGCTTTTGAATCAGAAGTGACTCTAATTTGTAAATTACTGGAATAAAACACCTCATATAATGCAACATCTATTTATCAATCAGAATAAAACTCAAAGAATGGTCAAAAATCAGAAATGGAATAATTTAATTAGAATACGTTTCGTCCCCCAACTTAAGGAAAGTATTCAGTTACTTAATTAAATATTTAAATTTTCCTGTTGCTCCTGCAGTCCAGGACAGAAACAAAAAATTGGTAGACGAAACGTTGTCTAATTAAATTATTCCATTTCTTACTTTTGGCCATTCTTTGTGGTTTATTAAGTTCAATTAATTTTTTATTAAATTATATTACGATTACAGTACAATAATTTGATTAGATTATTTATTATGATTTCTTGTAATTGTACATAGAATAGATATTTATAGAATACAATAAAATAAAACAAAGTTTGATCGACAGAAGTCCTCACTTAGTAAGTAATGAGGATTTGAAAAATTGAACCGGTGTAACAAATACCATTAGGTAACCTTTCAGGTCTTTGGCCAGCGTATACTTGGTATTTTTTCCCACCTCAAGTGAACTTAAATATGTAAATAAAACGGAAACATATCTTTTTGTCAATGAGATGGGCAATATAAAGGCTAAAACCAAGGTTAATAATGTAAATAATTTTAGAAGTTTAGTAAAATATATAATATTTGCATTTAAAAATAGTTTATAATATCCCAGAATTATACTAGTGATATTTACTCCATCTTTCAAGGCTCGATATTTTTTGTAATAGTAATTAAATTCTTGAATATTTTTCCATTGTGTGAAATGAACATATCTGTATAAATAAATATAGTTTTCTTAATGAAATGACGAATGTCGTAGTAACAGCTAATTTGTTCACGCTCTGTATTCCTAATATAACTTAATTAAGAAATGATAAGTAACGTTAATAATAATAATAAAAGTAACAAATAAACATTTAAAAGCTTCCCTATACAATGTATACATACATTAGCTCTGTATCAAATATGTTGTGCTTAAATTCATTAAAGTATATATTGCTAAAATATTCGTTGGAGCGTGGCGTTATAAGGGTGCGAAACGTGGACGATTGGAGAAGGGGAAAGGAAAAGTATAGAAACCTTTGAAATGTGGTGCTATAGGCAAATTCTGAAAATCAGATGGGTAGATAGAATCACAACCGATGAAGTTCTAAACAGAATAGGGGAAAAGCGAACAATATGGAGGACGTTGGCTAAGAGAAGGGATAGATTAATAGGCCACGTTTTAAGGGTCTTGTAAATTTAGCATTAGAGGGAAGTGTGTGGGGAAAGAATAGAGTAGGGAGACCAAGGATGGAATAGACTAAGCATATTAGTGAATATGTGGGTTGTGTTAGTTATAAGGAAATGAAAATGCTTACGCAGAATAGGTTATAATGGAGGGCTGTATCAGACCAGTCTTAGGACTGAATACCACAACAACAGAATTCTAACAGCCAAAATCAGGGATATTACTAATAATGATTTTAAAAAACTATCATGAATACAACACCGACTCGGAGTCTTTCTCGAAACTTGATATTCTACTTTACAGCCAGGAATTAGATTATTGCAATGGAACTTCAACGGCTCCTTTCCGAGGAAAAAAAGGCCAAAAGGAATAATAGAACTCTATAACTCCAAATTAATTGCTTCACAGGAAACAAACTTTCAAGAATATAACTACTCTTCGTTTCCGAATTGAGTTGATGTGTTCTATGCTCACTAACGGATCATTAAAATCTCAAATGAACCACAAGAATGATTCACTTCTTACGCCATCGCTTGCTTCCAAATTCGTTAATCCAATGCGACTCTTTAAATACTATAAATACGATAAAAATCTAACTCACGATAAAAAAATCTAAGTTATACCTAAATAAACCAAACAGCATCAGAAACGTATCGTAGGAAACGAGTTAGCTGACGATCAAACTAAACTAACCACAATTTAATATGCAATCATATATGCTCCGCAGGTAACATATACAGCACGAAACTCGTGGTCAGTGGAGCCACAGCACAAGATCAAGTAACGACGTGCTCCTCCACCTGCACCTGAATAATCATTAAGATCTACTCTTCCCAAAGAATCTCACAAGTTTAGGAGGGGGAGGCTGTTAATTAATTAGAAGTTGATTAAAATCTTAGGAATTTTCTTTACTTAGGGGAATAAAACAGGGAACAAATTATTAAGGAAATATTTACAAGGAAATGAAGGGTTCGGTGAAGCAATATGACCTCTTTTACTCAGGGTTAATATCATGGGGGATCCCCCCTTAAACGATCTGGATTGGAAAGCCTGGCCGCGTACCTCTTTCCAGCTTTTATCATCTTCAACATCTGTAAGTCCAGCACAAGTCATCAGTTTCGATCGTCTTCTCTTAATGTCTGGAACCTAATGCATCTGCACAGTCTCTCCGCTGTGCCCTCCACCTCGATAAATCGATCTTTTTCATTCGATTTATCTATCCACGAAACCCTATTGGCCGAGGCCACCACGTGTAAAATTTAAAATATTGTTTGTATGATGTTTGGGATTTCTGAGAATAGAACAGACCTGACAGCATCCCATAGGATTACAGCCTCCTTTCCCTGCCGACATGGAGGCGCCGCTCAACATTCCACTGCCACCTTCAAGGATCCACTCAACCTTCCAATACTTTGCTAATTTTTCATTACAACTTAATAAAATAAATATCGCGCTACACAAGAAAGGATCAAATAGTGCTTTCCAGGGTCAGGGTCAACCACACCAATAACTCTCACAGCTATCTTTCTTTCCAGAAGACCTCCACCAGAATTGAATTCTTGCAAGATACGCATAATCATGGACCACATTATTTTCCACTGGCCTAAGAAAAGAAATATACTCTTCTGAAGAGACAATCACAACACAAAATTTAGCAGAATCAAATTGTAAACCTTATTTTAATTCGTTAATGTAACCGCTGTGGTCGCCAATAAAATTAGAGTTGACACGACCTAAATTTGTTACTTAAATCTTCTGATCTTACCATACATACTTTTCTCTAATACTAATTTTACTAGACCCTCAAGCCTTAAAACGTGGCCTATTAATCTTTCCATTTCTTGGTCAACGTTATCCATATTGTTCGCTCTTTCCCTATTATTTCTCAGATTTACAGCATAGATAGGCAGGCAACCCTTGGCTACCTTGCTCTACCTTCCGCATTCCCCCTTTTCAATTCCCTTCCTATGCTACTAAAGTGGAGTTGCCTGTTTCAGGATCACCCTCACATGTAGCCTGTTAATCTAAAAATGCACCACATTTCAAATGCTTCTATTCTTTTCCTTTCCGCAACTCCTATCGTGCACGTTTCGCACCCATATAACACCACGCTCCATTACGAACATTTTTAGCAACGGTTTCTTAATATTCACCATGACCCCGTTCATGCCATGTATTATGCCTTCCAAGTCTTTTTCTGAATCCCCTAATACTACAATATCATCGGCAAAGCGTAGGATTTTTATTTCTTCTCCTTGCAGTATGATTATTTTTCCATATTCAGTTTTAACTTGCTTCATCGCCTGTTCTATATATACGTTAAACAGCATGGGTGACAGACTGCATCATTGTGATACTCCTTTCTTTATTTCTGCATATAATATAAAAATATTGATTATTTTTATTAAATTAAGACACTTATTCAATTTTGACAAACGGGACACCCGTTGTTTGTAACAAGCTAATTAAAATTATGTGAATATACTGTTAATTTTTAATCATTCATTTATAAACTGAATGCAATGCTTTCAAACCGGATAATTTATTATTTAATTACATTTATAATGTTTCTCATTCATTTCTTAGAATCTGATGGAAGAAACTCTTTGGACGAATTTGGCTTTCAGAAAGAAAATAACTGAAACGAAATTAACGTTTAATTGTGGCGAAAAACCGACAAAATTATAAAACAAAAAAGGAATTTAATATGTAACTGCATGAAATACATAAATCTAATTTCCGTAAGTACTTGCTTGTGAGTTATTTAGAGAGTCTTGTTATGCAGGATGTGCTGATCGTAAGATGTCGGCCACAGAGCTGTGATGTGACCTCGATGGCTCCCCCGCCTTATGGCTAAATGAGCCAAATAATTAAATCCCTGCCGGCACGATCGCAAACTCTAATCAGCAATTATTACGCATAGTTGAAACCCGGCTAATCTCATACTAAGACGAGTCAGCTATATACTAATTGTAATAGGTCTACAAATTAGCCCCGAGCAAACTCTCCTCAAATTAAATTCCTTCATGCTACCGGAATCCTCGGTTTATTGGACGCTTTTTGGAGAAGAAGCGTTTAACGTCCTGTGTTGCAACTTGCCTCCTTTGATTTTCGTTTCGTTTTTAAGTATTTTACGAACTTTCATGAAATGAGAAGAAACAATAATATTCTTGAATATTATATGTCTGTGGATTTTATCTTTGAACATAAAGCCGTGAAAATAATCATGTATCGACACAATTATTTTACATTACGGAGGTTTTATGTTTTACAAATAAAATTGTTTACCAAACCTCTGTAAATTCAAAGATGTGTTAGGACAATAAACAAAATTTTAACTGCATTTTAACCGTAGATAGATATCAAAATGTTTCACTCGATTACCGTAAAACAGGTATGTGTCTTAAAGAATAAAGCAGATGAACTCAAAAATATGTAGATGATTACGGTGGGGTATAATATAAGCATATATCAGCCATAATACTTTTAAAATATAAATGTTATAGGATCACCTTGGGTCTCAAAGTGTAAAATTCATAAATAAAGAATACACATTAATCCCGTAAGTCTTTTACAGGAGGTTTCGGCGAAACTGTGTACATGTAATGAAAAAGATAAATTAAATTTAAAAAATTTCAAGATCAAAAAAATTTCAAATAAACTTGAACACATTTATTAACGTGAAACTGAATCCATGTGGTTCTTGGTGAATCTCTACAACGGCGAAGAATAATAATTGTTTAGAAGACTTGTCTATTCACACCAGAAAAATATCAAATTTACGGTCTTACAAATTAAAACTTTTCCACAAAATTTACTATTTCCCTTAGTTAACGTTTTTAATAGCTTGATTCATTAATTTAAAACGCATTGAATTAACTTCACTTTAGAACTCTTTAATCGTTTAGAAAACTTTACATGATTTTAACTATATAGCATATGGTTTTATATCAAAAACGGATAAAACAGTACTTAAATGAGATTCCAACAAGTAATGATTTTAATGAAGAATGGGAAAATATAACTTCTTTAATACGGAAATCAGCAGAAGAAGATATTGGGAAAAAAAGGAATTTTGAAGAAAAAAGTCTAAAAATATAGAATGAGGAAATATCAGAAGTGTGTGTAAAGCAAATCTCTTGCTTGAAAATGTTACAACATTGGACCCCAGAAAATAAGGAAGAATATAGAAGAAGAAGGAATAAGGTCAAATTAATAGCAAAAAATTAAAACAAGAATCTTGGGATATATTAATAAGTTCAGTAGAAGATGATATTCATGGTACACAAGAGATGGCTTATAAATTAATAAAACATCACAATAGTGACGAAAGAGAAACTGCCAATATTGATGTAATTGAAGAGGAACCATGGGTAAAGCATTATATACAATTATGGTATAATGAAGAATATGTACAGTGTCAAACAGAACGAACCACAGATGATGATGATGCAGGAATTGATTTAATAGATACAGAAGAACTGGATGTTGCTATGAAATCATTCGAAAGTAGGAAAGCGCCGGGGTTAGATAAATTAAATCTGGAATTATTCAAATATGGAGGATTGATTCTTAAACTTGTATACTTACGTCTAATTAATCTTTATTGGACAAGGAGGACTATAGCTGAAGGATGGAAGAAAGCTAAAGTAATCTCGATTTTTACGAAAGTAAATAGGAATTCTTGTAATAACTACCGAGGTATAAGTCGGTTAAATGTAGGGTATAAAATATATGCTAAAATAATAAATAATTGGCTTAAGGTTATTGCACACGATTTTTTATTAGACGAACAAAACGGATTCAGGAAAGGCAGACCCAGTACAGATAATATTTTTAGTCTCAAACAAATATTAGAGAAAAGAAGAGAATTTAATCGAAGCACTTACATTACCTTCGTGGATTAAGAAAAGGCATTCGATAAAATAAACAGGAAGCAATCAATAAATATAATGGAAAAATGGATACTCAAAACATCTTATCCAAGTTATAAAAACACATACAGTAGAACAGAAATTGTGCTAGATTTGGGACATAAGTTGACTGAAGAAGTACTAATATATCAAGGAGTACGACCATGATGTAGTCTTTTCCCAACTCTCTTTTATATATATATATATATATATATATATATATATATATATATATTGTGATAAAAAGGGGATTTTGTAACGTTGTGGCGTTATGAGGCGCAGTTCGGCCAACAACAATGGATAGTCGGCCGAAAGATGTTTTTCCCCGCGGGGAAGGCCCGCTTTGCCTGTATAAAAAATGACGATGGTGAACCCCCGCGGGAAAAATGAGGGCGGGGAACCCCGAAATGTTAAGAAATAGGGGAAGTCCCGCCAGAAGCTTTATAAGGGAAGCCGATGGGTGGCTCGAGATCAGAGTGCGTCAGAGAGTGGGGAGAGGAGACATCAGAGTGATCAGACGGCAGTAGAGACCTCAGAGTGGCAGACCAGACGAGTGCATCAGATCGTGGTAGAGACCTCAGAGTGGGGTAGAGCAGAGCAGACCAGAGCAGAGTGGGGCAGACCAGACCAGATCAGACCCGAGAGGACGTGGCTCGACCCCAGTAGGCAGGCGAGTGATCAGACCGCAGAAGGGAGAAGAGTGGAGCAGAGAGCAGATATCCAGAGACGCACAAACATTCGAGAGGTGGATGTTTGTTGGGCCAGTAATTGTGGGTAAGCGATCTAAAATTTGTGAAACTTGCTCATTGCTCTGAATAAAATTAACATTCAATTATTTTCTTTCTATTTTCAGCTGATGCATACTCCATCTCTTGAGAGACCCAAAATCCCCTGGGATTAAGCCCGTGTCTTCACGTAAATTAATAAACAAAATTATTAAAATTGATCAAATATTTGTAATTTAAATTAATAAATGTTTTATATACAAAAAAGTATATTACAATATATATATATATATATATGTATGTATGTATGTAGTCAGAGAACGGAAGAAATCTGTCCCCCCAGGAATAAAGTTGAATGACAATATACGTAAATACCATGCTTTTTGCCCATAATCAACTTATTTTACAAGAAATCGATATATAAATTAAATATTATTTCCAAAAATTACAATCTGCAGTTATCTAGAAAGAAAACTAAAGTAAAATGGCACGGCAAAGGAAGTATCCTATACGTGCGAAGATAGTAATTGATGATCAACTAGTAGAACAAGTTTCTAAGTTTGTCTATCTTGATTGTTAATTATCTGATAATGACGAAGACGAGATGAAGAAAAAGCTTCATCGATTTCAATTTATGTGTGGGACAATTCGACGAACTTTAAAAGGAAAAGTAAGAGAGGATACCCAACTTAAATTTTATAAGACGATGGCTGTACCAACTTTGTTGTATGGAAGTGAAACATGGTGAATAAAAAAAATTATAGGAGTAAGATACAAGCATCGGAAATGAGTTTTCTTATATCCGTGAAAGGATACTCCCGGAGCACTAAAATAAGAAATGAACAAAATAAGGAAGCAGCTAGATATATTCACACTGAATGATAGAATTTACCAAAATAGAACAAATTGGAAAAGCCACGTTCTCAGAATGGATGACAATAGAATACCAAAGCTTGCCTTTCAATACCATTCTATTGGAAAAAGGAATGTCGGTCGTCCTAGAAAGAGATGGAATGAAGATTGAGGTCGGAACGGGCAATAGCATAATCCATGAAGAGGAAGTAAGTAAGTGAGCACGCTTGTGTTTACAACACAATTTACTCATTAAATATTTTAATTAAGCTTCTAACGGGAATTCAACCATTTAAAATGCTTGCTTTACAATAATATGGATGCTTTGCATGTCAACATTTCACCTCCAGCACATTTCTTATATGCCTGTTGACCAAACTGCAAAACCCCTAAAATTCGTGTTGTTTTACCAGCTGGTTCATACTAAAAATTTACACATAATTATTAGTACACTTGAGATTACTTCACAAATTCTTTTATCATTTGGTCTCTACATTTAGTTTCACATTTCGCAAAATTCTTCGTACTAACTCGAGATCTTTATAGTACACCATTTCACAGTACCTAGGTTTAATGTGCCGGCTCTACTTATGGCCCGTGTTCAAATTTATTGATTGCAAGGTCATTCCTTCTTTCTGCCCCTTCCGTCATTTTCGTAATTATCACAGTTATGTATTTTGTAGTATTGTGCTAGATATTAGGTAGATATTAATGTAGAATAAGTTCAAGTATAGTTACATTAATTTTGTATCTCGCTGGCCGCACAGAAAGATGTGTCTTTTGTTCCACTGAGGCCGGGAGGACAAGAGAACGTGAGACTGTTGGGAAAAAGGTTTGATCTCAGTCAAGATTTGAGACTAGATCCTTTTAGCACTGGAAGTGTGAAAACTGCGACTGCAAAGAGGTGAGAAAATATTCGTAAACCTTCAAGTCCGTGCTCCCCAATACATTAATTCTCACCAACAGGCAACATATATTAATTTCGCTGGCGATTAAGGGCGTGTTTCCTTCCAAATTACAAATTGTGATTGGTGCTCAAAATGAAACCAAGATTGGAAAAGAGAGGAGGGGACAGTCTACGTCGAGAATAAGAGGAGAGAGGAGTTCTCTATGGAGAGTGGCCAACCTACATCCAGCACATATATACATATATATATATATATATACGCCAAACGTTCATTGGTAATTGTTCACGTTTGACCGTCTGTTTTGTATATATATATATATATATATATATATATATATATATATATATTGTAATATACTTTTTAGGGTATAAAACATTAATTAATCAATAGAACAAATTATAATCAAATTTATAATTTTTCATTTATTAATTTAAAGTGATTACATGGGCTTAATCTCAGAGGATTTTGGGTCTCTCGAGTGATGGAGTATGCAGTAACTGAAAATAGAAAGAAAAAAAATCATTAAATATTATTTAACCAGAGCAATGAGCAAGTTTCACAGCTTTTTTAATAACTTACCCACAATTACTGGGCCTACAAACATCCACCTCACGAATGTTTCCGCGTCTCTCTTGCGTCTTGCAGGATTTTTATCGATGAAGGTAGTAAGAACCAGATCCGCAACTCATCTGCTTCCTCGAAACATCTAACGTCTCTGCCCACCTCTCACAGCATCTGCTCTCGTCCGTCCTCTCCTCAACTCGTCTGACTTCTGCTCATCTGCTCGGACCACGTCTTTCCTCTCCTCAACTCGTCTCACTTCTGATCACGTCCGTCCTCTCCTCCACTCATCTGACTTCTGACCACGCCCGTCCTCTCCTCCACTCATCTGCCCTCTGACTACGTCCGTCCTCTCCTCCACTCGTCTCAATTCTGACCCCGAGCCACCCATCGGCTCCCCTTTTAAATCCTCCGACGGGAATTCCCCTTCATAGGTCTATTTCACAAAATTTCGGGGTTCCCCGCCCTCATTTTTTTACACACGTTCGGCGGGGTCCCCGGGGGGGTTCACCATCGTTTTTTTAACACACGCTTGGTGGGAGTCTCCCGCGGGGAATCACCATCTTTCAGCCGACTAGACATTGTTGTTGGCCGAACTGCGCCTCATAACGCCACAATACCACAAAATCCGCGTTTTTTTATCACATTATATATATGAATCGTCAAATGTATGTATTCGCATAACTTCCAAACGACTGCACAAAATTTTCTCGTTGTGTTTGTTATTGCCAGAAAAAGTTTTGTATGACAAATTTTTTAAAAAAATTTACGGAAAAGTCTTTAAAATCTCATAACATGAAAACATTCTACAGGAAAGATTCTTTTTGTTCATGCGTTTGAATCTCCTAAGTGTGTCCGGGTTACCTATACTCTTGATCCGTTTATGCTCCGAAACGGCTCACTGGATTTCAATGAAAATTGCAGGGATTGAAATAGAAATTTTAACTTAAATTTTCGTGTATGTTTTATTTCGGTATCTTACAGAGATCAGAAGATTTTAATGAAAATATTTATAAATCGAAGCATAATAATTGCAGCATAAGAGAGATAGATGACGAGCAATATCACTCCATCTATTGTTGTAAACGTGTGAAAGCAGTCCCTGTTCAATACCAATTGCGACTTATAAGGTTTACCGTGAAGCAATCATAAGCTTTCTTTCTGTCTCTTCTTTGTCTACCAATGGAATGGACGGACGTAGGAAACGTAACAGTTACCTACGAACGTTTGGCGCATAACTTCCGAACAACTCCCCTAGGGTGAGGCGAGGAATTGGTGGAATTTTTATATGTAATAAAGGCTCATATTTGAGTCGAAAACTAATTTTTGAGGTCAATTACTTTTATAGTGTTTTCCCCGACAATATTTGAGTATAATTTTAATCCCTTGCAGCATGTGAGGGGTTGCGGTGGAAATAAGTAGTATAAAAATAACAAGGATATTATCGACTTTGGTGTCGAAACACCTATATGGACAGTCGCTGTGTTACATTATGACCTTTAATATGCAATTTAAGTAATAATTCGTCCCTTAAGTGGGGAAGAAATTTGATTCTGTTAGAGTACTGAAAATATTTTTAGTCCTGTTATTGTTCCGGGAGTATTTTTGACTCTGTCGGGATACTGGGAGTATATTTGAGGTTCATATTGTGACGTTTAGTCATGCGGTGACCAATAGTTACATAATGTACCGGGATAATATAAATAAATACCCGGTCAACGCCGGGTCCCAAACTAGTTTAAAATAAAAACGAGGCCTCAACAAAGATACTAAGGGAAATTTGCATTCTGAAACAGAACCATTAACGATTGACCGCACTGTTTGAGAATAACCTTACAACAATGAGTTTTAAAATAACCTAAGTAGATTCGTGAATTGCATTTTTTATTATTTCATGTCTGTCTCCTTCTTTAGAGAAGTGTTGACAAATTATAAAGAACAAAATTTTCTAACGCGCATTTTATTTTTCTTTCTAAAAATGTGTAATTTCTTTACTGCCACCCTGATAGACACTAATCACAGCGAAGAATATACACATACATATCAGTAATAGTTGTTATTATTTTATTGTGAGCTCCAAATTCAATTATAATGTTGATATGAGGTGTTTGAAAGTAAGGGCAACCAGGTTCTGGGAATAGATTGTTGTTGTTCATATACGATGCAGTTATTGGTTAATTTCACGTCTTCACAGTGAATACATTTGTCTGGCTTGGAGTTTTTCTGTTTGAAATGAATTTTTAATTTCTCATTTTACGTCGTCATTATAACATAGGATTAAATTGAGTGCTATTTTCTTTTAAAGTGAAAATCACGTTATTATCGTTTTAGTGTTATCTCGTTAATGAAACTGTTAAGCGTCTTTAACGTTACTAAATTTATGAAGTGAACTTCCATTAGCCCTACAATGCTGAAGAGATAATAACTCTGGCTCTATTTACTCGTCCTTTGTTACGGCCGGATGGAAATAATGTTTTATCCAAGCCGTTAAGTGTTTTAGAGCTGGTCTGTGTAATTGCGTTCATGCTTACGAAGATTAGTCACCATTATGTCGCCTACGTGGTCATACTTGAACTTCATTGGTGTCACTTTGAATGTGGCTTACTTGCAACGCGAAAAATACAATACAATGTACAACTTACTCTAATGTTTAAATATTGTAATATTTTTTTGTGTATATATAAAACATTTATTAATTTAAAGTACAAATATGATCAATTTTAATATTTTTGTTTATTAATTTAAGTGAAGAGACGGGCTTAATCTCAGGGGATTTTGGGTCTCTCAAGAGATGGAGTATGCATTAGCCGCAATTACTGGGCCAACAAACATCCACCTCTCGAATGTTTGTGCGTCTCTCTGGCGTCTTGCAGGATTTGATCACGTCTGCTCACGTTCGTCCACTCGCCTGCCTTCTGGGGTCGAGCCACGTCCTCTCCTCTCCTTGTTTCACTTCTGCTCGGTCCACGTCCTTTCTCAGCTCCACTCGCCCGCCTTCTGCTCTCTGGATATCTGCTCTCTGGTTATCTGCTCTCTGGTTCACTCGCCTGCCTTCTGCGCTCTGGTCCACTCGCCTGCCTTCTCCTCTCCTCCACTCGCCTGTCTTCTCGGGTCTGGTCGCGAGCCACCCATCGGCTTCCCTTTTAAACCTTCCGACGGGAATTCCCCCATTTCTCAACATTTCGGGGTTCCCCGCCCTCATTTTTCCCGCGGGGGTTCACCATCGTCATTTTTTATACACGCTCGGCGGGCCTCCCCCGCGGGGAACCACCATCTTTCGGCCGACTAGCCATTGTTGTTGGCCTCATAACGCCACAACGTTACAAAATCCGCCTTTTTATCACAATATATATATATATATATCCAATTACGGAAACTTGTTTCGGGGTGGCTACGGTCACACGGAAGAATAATCAGTTTGCTATTACTAGTCAAACGGAACTGAGTTATTACGGGCAATCCCAAGTAATGTCAGGTGAAGTGAACGTTAATCATTCTGTTGGCCGTTTTAATGTGTTCATCTTTTGCCTCAAAATTTTGTCATCAATTACGCAACAGAAAAATATCTATATACCAACATATTTTGGAAAACAGGAGATAATGTACCATACTAAGACGTGCAGAAACAGCAAAACTATTATACTATATGTCTTCATGAAAGTTGCCCTAAAATATTTTACATGAAAAAGTAGCCAAATATAAGGTTAAAGTATCTAAAAATACGTCACTCTCAATTTTTTATGTACAAAAAACATGTATTTTTATGTTGGGACCTACCGGTTTATAAGAGCTATAGCCTTATGAAGCTAAGTATGTTGCTGTGGTATTGCGCACGAGACGCTTAATGGACCAACTTTTATCTCGCGTCAAATCAGTTCTAGTGGTCAGATTGTAGTGAAATTTGGCTTATCGGCATACCTTATACCTCCTAAAGTCACCACAAAATATGGTCGCGGCAAATTCGGACCTCAGTTAGAACGAGATGGGACAATTCGGCGCGGCCGATTGGGCGCGGCCGGTTCGGCGCGAAACTCGCATAAAATTACTAGACGTAAAGCGGTAGTTTCGGCGCGAAACTCACTCAACATTACAAGATATATAATTTAATAATAATCAAACTATATTCCTAAACACTTATATAGTTAGTTACAATCATTAATAGTAAAACGAGCTATAAGCAAGACAAAATTTAAGTTAATGTTTAATAACAGTAGTTCGTACAAGACGTTTCTTACCTAAATTTGGAACCTTATCTAAAGTGAATAACGCTAAAAATACAAAATAATTATTTCCAATATATTATGTATAATCCAATTTTCTTTTAAAATGAAAATTTACTCACAGAATCAAGGAATTAAAACGGATGAAAATGCATGTCGCAGAAATAACAGAAACATAGATATAAGTCCAGCCAATTCGTCAGCACAAAGTTAATATTGTATTACGAGCATCAGGTTGTAAGAGTCGCTGGACGGAGAACACGACAAAAAATCATCTGCGTTTAAATATATGTTTTCCAATTATAATTTACATAATGAATCCCACAAATATGGGCGAAGCGTCGTAAGTGTATTCAAATAAATATTAGGCTACGTTTTTATGACAAATTAGCTGGACTTTCCATGAATATTTGAAGATGCCAAATTATTTACTCATTGTACAATAGTAACAAAAACTCATGAGAATATTGTTGTGTTCCAAATAACAATCGAAATATTTATCCATGAGTGAAACAGAAATTTTATAAAAGTAGCGATTTAAATTTTGTTTAGATTACTTGTCCTTTTTTAATAATAATAATAATAATAATAGCCGAATTGTTCTAATGTGATGCACCTCACTCACCAGTCTAAATTAAAGATTATATTTTACATCAGAAATTATAATATTTTTCTAATAAATTTTATGGTTGTTTCAATAATTTTCTACATTGAATTTTAATTTTTTCAAGTCCCATTAATGCGGATATTTAATGTGCGTATAGTTTGACCAATATAACTGTAATTACAATTTTAACAGTTAATTTGGTATATAACTTTATGTTTACCGAAATTATTAATTTTATTTTTAATATTTTAACATAGCTTAAATTATTGCAAGATTTTAAGGTAATTCGGATATAATAATTCATTAAGTCATTAAGTTTGTATTTTTTTTAATGTAGAGTGTTATATATATATACATATAAATTTCTTGCTGCATAATTTTACGGGTGAATTATTAATTCAATATTAATCTTGGTCAACCTAATTTTAATTTATTTGTAAATTAAATGTAAAGGATAAGTATTAAGGGGAACACTATTCATATTTTTCCCAGATTAAATTTATAATAGCGCTGACGATATAATTTGACCTCCCTATTTACGAAATTATAAATAATAATGGCTGATTTGGCATATAATTAAGAATTGTTCCTTAGTAAGTATCTTTTGATAGCATTTGGATATTATCTTATTGATAGAAACAATAACCGAAACATCAAGAATATTGATAGATCTTTTTCAATTTCAATTGTAAAGTTTCTTTCAGGGTTGCAATTGGTTTATGTGGAATCTGAGGATGATACAAACAAGTCATCATACTTGAAATATCTCAGTGGTTTTAAATCTAAAGATATAATACATATATCTCACAATATGCACGAAAAAACAACAAAAGAAAAATTCCCAAGGTTGAACCAATGATTTCGCGATAGTATATGTTATTGTACGAAAAATAAGTGGAATTTTTAATTACATTTATTAAGATAAGTCTTTTTGATCAAATAAATTTTGTCAATTTGTAAAAGTAGTTATCCCATCTATTTTTAAAACTTGGTGTAATTCATGCGTGGGTTAAAAAATTAAATAAGAACACTTCATTCAATGATAATAAAACACGATAATTAAGGACGTTCAATAGGTCAAAAATATAAAGACGTTTTGACTGTAAAATTATTTTCCTCATTAGGGCCTTAATTGAAGAGATTATATAAAAATATAGAAATGTTATGAAGAGGGCTGCTAGTAGAAGAAATGATAATTCTGACAGATAAATTAGGTTTATGTATTTTAGCTAGAGCATAGGCTCTGGCAATATTATCAAAAGTTAAAAGCTAGGGGTTAAAAGTGCTGCTGTCCACGTAATTTTCTTCTTTAAGTCTTTTCAAATTAGATTCTAATTGATCAATAATTAAAGTAATGGATTTAATTTTTATTGCAAATTGTATGTATTTATTTCTCTTATAATAACGTTTCAACTTTATAAAACTATTTAGTCGTGTTCCTTTGGCAGATTCGGTAAAGATTACATCAGTATTATTAGAAATGTACATTTTGGTAATAATGGATGTTGTGTTAATGAATACACTTTATTAAATACACTTATGTTTTACAACAAGTACAGATTTAGCCCGTCGGGTACACTGCCTGTTTCGCTACTGTCTAGTCTGTGTACCCCGTCAGAGAGCTCCAACAACTAACACTGCTCCTACATCTCCCCCTCAAAGCTAAAGATCTAGTCGCTGGGGTGCTCTTGATACTCGGCCGGATCTCGTCCGTCGACCTCCCGTCGGCTGCTCGATGGACTCGGGCGTAAGGACGTTTCTGTTCTCGGGCGTAGTAGACACATCAGTCGTCGTCCCATTCGGAACTCTAGGTAAGACAAACGGTGAACACCGGTAAGAACCAGCCACTGGCTGAGGCTCTCCTTGGAACTACCCTCCGAACATCTCATTTTCATCTCTTATTCCGAGCTGTGTATCGTTCGACTCTTCACAGCATATTTTCTAACTGCTCTCAGCTGACCGCCTTTCTTAGTGGACAAGCACAGTCAACACAAGTCTGCCAACACGGCACATTATTTCTAGTGGCTTTAAAAACATAAAACTTTTAAATATTAAAGGAAAATTAATTTGGTATAGCTATAGAATTAATCATAAAACAGATTCCAAAATTGGAAGTTAATTAAAAGATTTATTGATTAATAAATTTTTAATTAATTTAAATTCGCGTGGTTTAATTAATATAACGTGCCATAAAAGTCCTTCATTATTTGAAAGCGAAATTTTGGTATTATAGACAAATTACAAAAATAATCACTAGAAAATCTGCTATTGCTATACTTAAAACAAAAAAGTGGTCGTATTACACACAATCACAGCTATGATGGAACCACTTCGCAACAGTGTCACTACTAGGAAAACGAAAAATATTTCATGAATTTACAACTTGTCAAACAATTTTCACTACAAGTGGATGTACAAGAGTAACATTAGAATAGCCAAACAAGTAAAAACCCAAATGCTACCTTATCTGGCCTGTACATTGAAATTCCAAGAACATAACGAACAATGACTTTGTTATCTGTGTAGACCGAATGTTGCAATGAAGACATAATGTTAACAAAATACAAAAATCCTCTCAGAACATAAACTGAACATCTAAATTACACTACATCCAGCAATAAAAATTTATAATACTTTTTAAATACTGGGCGTTCCATAAATTTAATAGAAAAGTTTGGTTAACACATTCTTAAAACATTATAAATGGTATGTATAACTGGCTTATCTAAGCAATAGTAAAGCGCTATGAATTGATACCATTTACAGTGGAGTTGAAAAGGTCATCGGGCGAAGAAACAATATCGTGGCTGTTCAGAATAGTTTGCGAAATCTACGAAACAGGAAGAATACCAGAAGATTTAAGTAACAACATACTTATACCCATACGGAAGTAGGCTGGGGCTGATAGATGCGAACAGCACAGAACAATTAGTTTAATACTTCATGCATGCAAAATATTAACTAAATTAGTAGATAGAAGGATGGAACGTCAAATACAATGCGCGTTAGGAGAAGATTAGTTTGGCTTTAGGAATAATGTAGGGACAATAAAAGCAGTTTTGACTCTGCGTCCAATTTTAGAAAATAGGATAAGAAAGTTCAGGCCTACCTTCATGGCACTGATATATTTAGAAAAAAACCTCTGATAATTTAAACAGAAAAACACTACTTTTTTAACGAGGGTCCGCATCTGTCAGTAGTGTGGGGCTTGCATCCACTAAAACCCAAACCCTTTCCTATCCACTTAAGATTCCGCCCCGGGACCGCATTACTTCGGGGCGGTGTCGATTCTAGACCTGCTTGGCTCTTCTTCCTGTTTCGCCCTTTTCTGTCCTCAGAATATTTTCTGTATGTTCTGTAATTTTGATCCAGTTTGCCTGACTTTCTAACATATTTACGACTATGTTTTTTAAGTAAGTTGCCCTACTGCTCCTTCTATTGCCTCTCTTTCTGCCTCCAATCTTTCGCACACGATGAAGGTGTGTTCGGCGTCATCGACACAGTTGCAATAAGTGCATATTGGAGAGTTTACTTTCCCCATTCTGTGCAGATATTTCCTGTAATATCCATGCCGCTCAGGAAAACACTACTAAGGATTTTGAAGATGACAGGAATAAAATATCGAGAAAGAAGAGTTATCCATAACCTCTACAGAAGGCAGTCAGCAGTAATTTGAATTGACAGCAGAAGTCGACAAAGGAGTAATACAAGACTAGGATAGAGTCTGTCGTCCATGCTCTTTAACTTATATATAGAACAGGCGCCTGAGATTGCATACCTCAGGGAGCCGTAAAAACGACAAGTAGGGATCCTTTGCAGTTTCTCGGAGTTACAGAATCTGACATTGACTCTTCAATCGATGCTGATTTTGAACGTAGGAAGGAAATGAGATGTGAGCATTATCTGGAAGGGTTGTAAAGATACAAGAAAGGTCAGGATGGTTTTGGTAGTGTGAGTAGGTACGCCATAGTCTGATCAGGTGAGAATCGTAAGTTTGGAGTTAATATTAGTTAAAACACAGATATTTAGCTATAGATAAGTGTATAATTACAATCGATATTATATACTGTAAGAAGTAGGAAATGAAAGGGAGACCGTTAGGGTGAAATCTAACAGGGGACCGGACGATAGCCTGCAGCCGAACTGTACATCATCGACTGCATCCGAATATGTGATGTGGATGTCATTACCCTAACATGTAGGGCCGCTGATATGTCAGTATTTGTCAGCATTCCTGCGCTCCTGCCGTGTTTGTTCATCTCTGTTTGAAACGTCTTAAGGACCAAGGAACAAGGCGTTAGTCCATGGTGGCTTTGCCCCCTCCAATCAAAGATAAGCAACCCCAGCGCCAAGGCAGCACACCGAATAGCCAGGCAAGGCCAGCCACTGGTGGGTTTCTTTGCCTTGAGATTCCAAAGGCTCATATACATATATATTAATTTTATTTTAATTTAGGTTTTTGATCAAGAATTCCAACCTGATAGTTGTTGTCTTTATGGCTCCCATACCGTACTGAAGCAAGTACATTAAAAATCACAACAATTAAATGTCAGTTCATAGAAAGTTGTAGATGGACCCGGAATAAGACCTTCTGGAAAGCCAGTAAAATGATGTTGCCACGCCGTGCGGATGCACAAAGCTAATAAAACCATAACACTGTTCATTTGAAACTTCCCCCCACTTGTCGCCATAAACACAAACAACTTAAAATCGCTACTGAAAATCCTTAACTGGTATCTGTTCAAAAGTCTGACATTCCGATCAACATTTGCAATAAACCCCGTGACATCATTCGAAACGCTGCTTACGCCAACTTTTCGCTCGTCAATTTGATCTAATTAGTGATTGTCCCTGTCAAATTTCCTTTCTTGGGCAATTTTACAATTAATCCTTTTCTCCAGTCTTCTGGCATTTTTCCTTTTCCCATATGTTTTTTAAAATTTGTTTTAAAATATTTGCAACGATTTTTATGTCTGTAGTCAAAATTTCTGGTGAAATGCCATCTACTCCTGTTGCTTTACCGTTTTTCAATTGTTTTACTGCATTTTTTATTTCGTCACTTGTAGGTGGTTGTGTATTAATATTCAGTTCACACTGTCGTGTTTTATCTTCGTCAATCATCTTCATTTCATGGTAAAATCTACATTTAAAATTATGTTAAAATATTCTTCCCATCCCAATTCTTGGTCTTCTTCTGTAGTTAATAGTGTTCCATCAAATACGAATACTATATTTATGCAACCAATAAACAAAGCTAAAACAATTTCAGTAATAAAAAATGTGAAGTGTTCCTCAGCAGTATATATATATATATATATATATACATATACATATATATATGGTATAACTAGTAAAATGGTAAAAGAATGCGCTGCTTCTATCGCTTTACCACTTGAAGTAAAACTTAATCAATGTCTTTCCGCTGGAATTTTTCCCGATGCTTTGAAAATCACCAAAGTAATTCCCCTGTTTAAGAAAGGATCGCCATCTGAAATACTTAATTACAGGCCCATTTCTCTCCTTCCTATTTTTTCTAAAATATTTGAAAAAAGAATGCATATTAGATTACTTCATTTCTTGAATAAATATAAGATTTTAACAACAGCACAGCATGGCTTCCTTAAAGGAAAGTCCACAGATAGCGCGATGCACGACTTCATTCAAAATATCCAGAACTCATTGGACGAAGGATTGAAGGTAGCCGGCATATTCGCTGATCTCTCTAAGGCTTTCGTCACGGTAGATCACCAAATATTAATATAAAGATGGAATATTATGGAAATCGGGGAAATACGTCACTTCTTCTAAGATCGTATCTTACAAACCGCAAAGAACAAGTAGTAGTTGAAACAAATTCGGCCAACTTCACTTATCCGATTGGAAATTTATTACACGTGGAGTTCCTCAATGATCAATTCTTGGGCCTTTACTTTTTGTTCTATACATAAACGATCTTCCAGGATACGTAAATCCTCTAAAATAGATTCTCTACGCGGATGATACAAATATAGTTATTGCAGATAAAAACTTTGATAATCTGATTAAGAAAGTAGACAACGCTCTGGATGGTCTAAATATTTGGTTTAACCTAGATAAGACTAAGTTAGTTCATTTTATTGCTGATGCTAGTAATAGACCCGTAGACAAATTCTCAGCCAATGCTTCAGCTTTTCCTCGGTCTTCCGATTGATAATAAATTAAAGTGGAATGTCCATATAGATCTGCTTGCTGGGAAAATAAGTTCAGCTTGTTATTCTCTCACAACACTAATGCAACACGTTGACTAAAAGTACGTCAAAATGGTTTACTTAGCGTATTTTCGTTCAATTATAGGCTATGGCATCTCTAATTGGGGAAACTGCTCCAGGAGCAATGAAATTTTTAAGTTGCAAAAACGTGCCATTAGAATACTTTCTAGTACAAATTCTAGATTGAGTTGCAAACCTTTCTTCAAAAGTTTGCAAATACTTACTTTACCAAGCGTATATATTTATGAAATATTAAAGTTTGTAAAGCGTAACATTAATTTGTTTCAAACAATTGACGAATTTCATGAATACGCGACCAGAAATCGTTCATCTCTAAGGTCCTGTGGACAAGCATCGCCTTGCTCTCTCTCCACCAGAAAAGTATTCACAATACCGGGATAATTTTGTACAACAGTCTTCCTCCAGACGTTGAAAACAATAACTACAAAAGTTTCGTGAAGCAGAGTAAAACTATTCTATTCAATGGCGCGTTTTACTCGGAACAGGATTTTCTTAATCGTCCTCTAGTATTTAAAATCAAGGTTCCTGCAAAAGTGTTGAATGAGCTGCCACATATCTTTAAAGTTTCTTTACAATTTTTTCTGCTCTTTTGTTTGTTTGTTTCATGTATTGCCCGGAGCTACTACGGAAGGACAGTTTCCTGGTCGCGCAGCTCCAAGTAGACAAAACTCCATTGTGTGTTTCTCAGTGTGTGCTTAATCTCTAGTATGCGTGTAGTGTTTATGCTGAATTTAGACTACATGCATTTTCTTTTATTAGTTTATTTTAAGATTATTTGTAATTAATTAGGTACCTTATTTTGTTCGTTATTTGTAATGTGTGACGTATCCTATTTCCTCAATCGAGGACTAATGGAAATAACAATAAATCTAAATCCTTACTTCTAATTGGGCCCGCGCTATTGAATTTCTTTTTTGCCAACATTATTGTAATACGATATTATATAAGGAAATTTGACAGACTGCAAAATCTGGAGAGGAATTACTTTGCTTTCTATACCAAGCAAGGTATTTTCCAGGATAATGCTTAATAGAATAAAGGGGCCAATTGACAAACAATTGAGAAGGTAACAAGCAGGTTTTCGCGAAAACCGCAGTTGCACTGATTTAATAAATACAATGCGTATAATTATTGAGCAGACAAATGAATGGAACACATCCCTGTACGCCACCTTCATAGATTTTGAAAGAGTCTTTGATTCCCTAAAAAGATCGGCTATGTGGACTAACAGTATGGAACACCAGAAAAAATTCTCGACCTAATAAAAGAACTGTACAGAGAATATAAATTTCAGGTGATACACAAAGGGAAGCCTTCGGTGTGACAAGTGGGGTGAGACAGGGATGTATTTTATCCCCAATCCTATTTCTTGTGGTGTTGGACAAAGTGATGAGAAGAACTATAGAAAATAGAAGACGAGGTATAATATGGGGTTTATATGGAAGACTAGAAAACTTAGACTATGCAGATGATATATGCCTCCTCTCACAAAGTTTAAAAGACATGACTGAGAAAGTATCTTGCCTAGAGAAGGAAGCAGCCAACGTTGGATTAAAAATTAACAGCAAGAAAACTGAAGGCATGCGGATAAACTCAAAATTAAGCTAAAAAATACAAATGCAAAAATATAAGGAGGAAATTGAAACAGTGAGTTCACTTATCTAGGAAGTATAGTAGCAACAAGTGGAGGAGCCCAGAAGACGTCAAAACACGAATTAAAAAGGCAACCGGATCGTTTGTCCCTCTGGAAGAAGAAAAATATTTACAAGAAAACCAAGATTCGCATATTTAATAGTAATGTCAAATCAGTATTGTTCTACGGATGTGGAACTTGGAAGGTAACAAATCAAATTACAAATAAATTACAAATATTCATAAATCGCTGTTTAAGAAAAATAATTGGTATAAGATGGCCTGAAATAATAAGTAACTGTGCATTATGGGAATCCTGCGGTGAGACAGAAATAGTGAAACAGATAAAAATGAGAAAACAGAGATGGATAGGATATACCTTGTGGAAGAATGAAGAGTCAGTTGAGAAGGAAGCATTAGACTGGAATCCACAAGGTGAACGAAACGGAGGAAGACCTAAACACACCTGAAAGAGGACGATTATGGAGAAGGCGAAGGTGTGTGGAAAGACCTGGAAAGAAATTAAACATCTGGAAAAGAATAGAGTTAGGTAGAAATGTTTCACAGATGCCCTATGTTCCTAAAGGAACGAAAGAATATACTACTACTAGTAGTGATTGTCCCTAGTTCAGAAACCTGTGCCTCCAAATTTAAAACGAATTTCCTGCTGATTTCTTATCGTTTCAATTTCATTATTCGAAACACAGAGGAACTTGATTCCGGGTATGATCGTTTTGCCAAATTTAAATAAATCAATACGCGATAGGATTTGGTTATTGACTTGTCTCTGGCGCAAAACCTTTGACAGTGTCACCTACAGCGTCACATGGTGATTTACCATGGCTTAGGGTGAAAAAATTACATTCAGCAGTAATACCGAAGTCGTTGATATGCTGACAGTTTTTATATTTTTTATACTCTGTCGCTGGGTCGTCACTGAAATAATGGAAACGTAGATTTTTAATAGGTGACTGATTTTCGTAAATAACATTTTGAGTAACACATGCACTGCAACGGTATCGTGAAGTAAAGAATCACTGATCACACAATAGCTCAGGCTTTTAACAACAGTTTCATTTTTGTAATAGTAAAACGAAAAGGTGAAATGTTGCTTGACTGTTTTCTCCAAGGGAATAACGAATAACAATTGAATAATTCTTGGTTAAAATCCATCAAAATTATTGCCTCATCGTACTCCGTGCTTTCCTTTAACTTCAAGTAATTACTCTGATGTTTGGTAAAATAATTATGAGTATATACCGCATTAATTCTGGTCACCCTTTGCCATATTGTGCGACTTTACATATTAAAAACAAAATTGCGGTGATGAAACAATAAATTGTTGCCATTTTTATGTACTTACTTCAGTACGGTTTGAGAACCATAAAGACAACTACCAGCTTGGAATCCTTAATCAGAAAACCCAATTAAAATCAAATTTATATAAAACATACATAGAAATATATTGCCAAACCTCACAGCCTACAGCAATATTCTAGTAGAGATCTCGACTCCAGAAATGTGGACTCGGGTTTCTTTCATTCCTAGCATTTTCGGTTTCGAGAATGTTCTGTTTCTGGAATATTCCAGAATGTATAAATTGTAGTGGACCTCGAAGCGGAGGCAGTCTTACTCAGTGCAAGCCTTTGCACAGCAATAAACGTCTATAACCCCTAGGTGTGTGTGTAACTGTATCTAAAAACCTTCAGAAACTTAACAAAATTATTTGACCTGAGTCATTACTCAAACGCACATCGCTGAACAGTACTTCTTTGAGTATGGGTAGACCATGTAGTTCGCGGCTAACTTCTGTGCTCCGAACTGATGCTCCTTACATTTTGATGGCTGCTGAAAACGCCAGTTTTCTCATTATCAAATCACTTTGCCAAATTCTCATTCGTCATAAATACATTTTTCAAATCCTTTTAATTCACCTTAATCGTTTTTAAATCTTTCAATGAAACATCGAAGAATTTTATATTAGAATTAAATACAAGTTGATATCAAACTGCATATTGTATAAATTCTTCTCGAGTTTCCAACCGGGTCAAAGATCTTTGACCCGGTTGGAAAGTCGAGAAGAATTTATACATGCCATTCACCGGGAAAGACCTCGTACTTTAATAAACTGCATATTGCTAACATTTGAAATAGATCGCATTAACTGTTAAAACATATACGGAAACTGTGGTGTTCGTTGGTTACACCATCAAAATATTGTTGTACAATCAAACGAACAATAATAATAATAATGTATTTAATTTGAATAGAAATATAACTCAAATTAAGTTATAGTGGAAAACATATAAATTTACGATATCAATTTAATAATAATCTACGCAGCTTCTTAAATGGCTGCTCCCGGGAACGTGGGTGACGAACGATATAGTTGAAAATTAAATTCGCGAATCAGACGAGAATGGTTAGTGTGAAAAAACCGAGGTAAATTGCCGTTACCGGATGTTAACGCCTGATGACGTCGTTCTTCGTTTTTGTTCGTATGCCGGTTGTTCCTTTCCTGGGTCACGTCTTCTTCATATTAAGATTCTCTAGTGCCTCTCCTTCAGATCAAATGTTGTCTTTTTATTTTCTGTACTTCCACCAAATGAATCTCCTTTCTTAAATGTGCAGAAACTAAATTTTATACATGTCGCCTTGTTCTGCCACTGCTTCGTCTCTCCCTAGCGTCTCTCTCAGGCAGCATCCCTGTACCAACTGTCCAATCTAATCTACTCCAGGCCATCAACAATGTTGCAGACGGTGACGTTTTCCCGCCTACTCGGCCCCACCAAGCCATTCTCGTCTTCCGTCCTGTATACGTAAATAACAAAAACTAAATTATTTTTGCTTTACCCGACTGTAAGGGTCATGAATCACCACAAAACTTTAATAGAAATACTATTGAACTATACTTATTTATATATAATATTAACATGCGTAAATCGACGGACAAAATAATACGAGTTTTGTCGTGATAAGGCCCTTGGCTGTCGTTTGTTCGTTTCTTATAGCAGTACTTTCAGACTTCCTGAAATGTGAGTTATTGGAACAACATTAGCACTCAAAGTGGATGCTTCCTCATGTTGGCATACGGGATGAAGGCAAACAGCGCGACTGGCAAGATGCCATTAGCACAACATACGTCAGGTGCAAACGGTATTGGATTACCCTCATAGGATGGAGGAAATAGAACTCTCCCTCCTTCACTCAGCACACACACACGTCAATCTAAAATTTTCATAGCAAAGGCTTTCGCATCACAGTGAAATATATAATCAGAAACACTGTAACGTGCCTCCTTATTGTTACAAACAAAATAGATGAAATCAATTCTATATCAAATGTATGTAAAATTAATATACAATTAATGCATGTCTAAAGAAATGGATATAAATGGAAAACTTGGGAGCCACATCCTAACATGAACCACGTCAGTTGACTTTATCAATAATTATGTCGATTGTATGGGTATTTAGTTTCCTTGTGATAAATATATTAAACAGCTGGGGACCAAGTACATCCCGGTACATTATTTAATTCTTGGTCAATACATGATTCAACTGACGTCGGAAACGTCACAATACGAACCTCAAATATACTATCAGTATCTCGACAGATTCCAAAATACTCCCGGTACAATAACAGGGCTAAAATATTTTCAGTACTCTATAGAATATAAATGCTCACATTTAAGGGATGAATTTTCTCTTAAATCGC
Organism: Eucriotettix oculatus; assembly: GCA_034510155.1. NCBI lineage: Eukaryota > Metazoa > Arthropoda > Insecta > Orthoptera > Tetrigidae > Eucriotettix > Eucriotettix oculatus. Next base: position 262,056,658 of record CM067376.1, on the reverse strand, counting down.
ATATTAATAGTCATAATGTACACCGGCTTCGACACCAAACTTGACAGTTTCCTTGTTATTTTCATATGACCCATTTAAACCCTTACATACTGCAAAGGGGTTGAAATTAAAGACGAATATTTCAGGAAAACGATATAAATGTTATTGACCTCAAGAATTTTTTTCTACTCACATGTGAGCCTTCATTACATATAAATGTCCAACCCCTTCGCCCTAGGGGTGGTAGCCGTGTCTTTTCTCCAAAGTATTTGGTTTTGGGTCGCGAGGAATATTGAAACAAAATTTTGTCAAAATTGTTCTATCTTTTAAATGTATGAAGCAGAAGTGTGTTTTACCCCGTCCAATCCCCCTGTTAGGGGATAAACTGCAATTTAATTCACATTCAAAATGTTTATTTTCATATGACGTCCCCTACAGCCCCAAGATGAATGGGATTGAAATTATACGCAAACAAGTTAACCGAAAACGCTATCAAATTAATTAAAGAAATAACGGCAGTTTATGGATTATGGCTCCCGCCTCGAGTGGTTGTAGCTAATTGTGTTGAAGTCGGATCGCCAAGAACACCTGTTCAAACTTTGGTCGAAATTGTTCCATCCGTTTAAGATAGCATGCGGAAGTCTGTTTTACCCACTTCCAACCCTTCTCTCAGGTAACTTAAATTGCAGTTTTTTGTCAGAATTAAACTCTGGCTCACATTACAGCTGTTTAAAGCCGAATCTCAATTGTTTTCAAGTTATTTTATGTGATACCCCTCTACTTCCACCCCTAAGAAACCTCCCCTTTTATTATTTATTGGATTGAAATTATATGCTAGCAGTATCGGAGGAGACACTATCAAATTAATTGATCCAAGAATGTATTTATATGATAATAATATTGGCCGTTTTTGCTTATTTAAAATTTTCCAACCCCGCCCCCAGGGGTAGAAGCCGTGTCTTATCCCGACTGATGTATACCACGTGTTAGTCCATCAAAACTTACCAAAAATCGATATGGCACGGCCAATATGGAGGGGGAAATGGAAGATCGTCCAGGCAGGGGAGATAGGCAACCCGCATCTTCTCATAATTTAGTTTCCTGAAATTTTCCAATTTTATGCAGATGCTTCTTCATTTTTCTTTCTGTAAGAAGCCTTGAACAAAATATTATAAAACTTATTCAAAAAATGAATGAAATCGGTAAAGCCGTTCTCAAGTTATGGCGTGACCAAAGGAAATATGGATTCATTAATATATATATATAGGTTAATCGATATACATTATATTGAAATGTAAGATGATGCTTGTTGTTGATCAGATTTTACTCTTTTACCTCAGTTATATGCAAACATAATAATAATAATTGTCGTCGGCTGCGGTTTTGTTTCTAACGTCATCGTAATTAAGCTTTCATTATATTGTTTATAATGACTTATGCGTTGCCCCAGCCTTCTATTCATTACAAGACCTACCCCTGCATTTCCTCTATTTGCTTTTGGGTTAATCACCCTCACTGATCCGACCAAAAATTTTGCTCTTCCATCTAAATTCGCTAATTCCTACTATATCTAAATTAAACCTTTCCATTTTCCTTTTTAGATTTCTGATGAAAGTAGTCCCCGTCCGGAGATCCAAATGGGGGACTATTTTACCTCCGGAATATTTTATCCGAGAAGCTGCCATCATATTTTTATGCATTGAGCGTTGCATGTAAGCGGAAAATTAAAGACACAGCTGTAGTTTCTCCTTGGTTTCAGCCGTGCAACAGTAACACAACTATTGTTCCAGACATGCTTGTGTTTGTCCAACTTTGAGCCATTCCCGGATCACTATCCGCGTGCCTGAGCCTGTTGCCTCTCGCCATACTAGATTTTGGCCGCCCCGAAAAATCGGTACTACTCATATCTCAGTCGTAGTCCCCACTGCGCAACCTGGGAGACGTCCGATGGGGGACTAGCAACTCTACACGATTATTCTTTCGTATATACCAACATACGCACATATTAATTATTTACTATATTCCGCATCTCATACTGCGAGAAAATCGATCTGAACATAAAGTTTAGAATAATTGAAAAATTAGCCTGAATCACTTAGTTTTATTACTGATACGTGTTTCCGTCAATAAACCCAATACAATTGATACATCGAAGAGTGGTATATGAAATCCTTAAATTATGATGCAATTCTGTTATACTGCCCTGTTTTCAGATGTCTGGAAGAAAATATTATTTTTCGGTAAACCTCTACAGCAGAAGTGGAAGAACATAAAAACTAGTGACATTAAATTTAATTAAATACTTCAAGAAATTATTTTTTTCTTTTTTATAATCACCTCAAAGGCTCGCATACTAGTATCAGTATACATAATTTAATTTTATTATATTTTCCAAAATCTCATCAAATGATTGCATTGCATTGTTATTTGAAGATACTATGTGAGTAGTTTCTAACATCCTTAAAATAATAGAGAACGTAGGTTTTCTCGACTAATATGCTGAATGAAGAGTTCTCAGGATTCCAGTGATGCAGTTTGTACTCCACAACGTTTCCATGGCTGACACCGCCATCGTCTTCAGGTGAAGTGCTGTTGAATTCAGGTACTTTTATCGTCAACGCTTCCTGGAAAACCATGGTCATTCTTCTGTTTTGTTTCTTTTAAAATAATTTTATTGTTTTGTGTATAAATAAATAATTAATAACTGAATACGAATTTAGTTATTACAAGTAGCACCTAATCAATGTAAGCTAATAAAGATCATTTGTTTATTTTGTGCTCTCGCTACCCCGCGATAATTTCAAGTGAACCTAGCTTGAGATCGTGGATATTATCAAAGAAAGATAAAAACATTCGTCGTTCAAACAGAATATTCTGACTTTAGGTTTAAAACATAAATGAAAAGATGCCCAATAAGTAAGAAAATAATTTAATTAATACTAATACAATGTTTCATCCAATTTTGTGGACTTCTTCAGGTAAATTTTTCAATGGAAATTGCTAGCCATACTTAGTTATCCGATGATGAAACTGCCTGAATGTAATTCCCCCATTATTGGGTGGTTGCGCAGATCATCCATAGGGGATAGCTGCTAGCTTCCACTTCCGAAGGGAGAGGGGGGAGCGTCTGGCCTCAGAAACCAGTCTGCAATCTGGAGGAAGCCGGAAGCTTCGAATGCCAGTCGTAGGGTGGTACTCGCACTCAGCAGGCTTAAGCGGCGGCTCTTCTGGGGGAAAGAGGCTACCCTTGTCTGGAAGTACCAGTACTACCGATAAAGTTGACCCCGGGGTTCCAACTTCTTAAAGAGTGGCACGACGTTGACCTGAGCCCTCACCGAAAAATACAGGTAGATAGGGGTGAACTTTAGCACCGCTGTCGCTCTACTGGGCGGCAATTGGTTTGGACTCTGTCACTACATGCGCTCAAAAACCCACTGAGGTGGTGCTAGTACGTCGGTGCCGGGGTATATGGAACCTAATATTAGGGGGTGGACCGGGCCCGGCATTGAAGCCTGCTGCCCGTGGGTAAGGCAGCGGTCCCGAGGGCACTTTCGCCGTTGCGGGTGGAGTGCATTTCCTACAAGTCAAAAACTTGGATTTGGGAGCCGCATGCAACCTGAGCAACAAATTTCCGCACTTCGCGAGCCGGTTAGGGAACGCGAGGGTCGGGGAGTAACGTCCTTGGCTACTTCGACTCGACCGGACTTCAAGAGTAGGTTAAGCACCTTAGGCAGGGTCCTTCGGGGTTCTGTACGTAATAAGAGCGCTTTCGCCCTGTAAAGCCTAACAGCATACACAGTCAGGTGCTGATCCCATCCAGCATGTTACTTTCCCTGTTGCCTCCGTTTCTCCGACTAACAAGCACATGAAGTGGCGAGGCCGGAGCAAAGGCTTCAAAATTTACAGAAATTTTAAGGGACTTTTCGGTATAAGTAAATTCGTTATTCTTAATTGAAAAGGGTTCGAAAATTTACGTCCATTATAGGTTATTATTTATTGTAAAATTATGCCATCTAGAAAATTGTTGTACGGGACACCGCAACTTATCGATACTAAATACCCTGTTACCAGTCATGCAAGTTGGGATGGCCGAAAGTTTCGAAGGTCTTTGGGCAGAGCATCTCCGCCTATCGGGACGGCCTTGAGCACGGCGAGTACAACTGGAGCAATGTGCGCGGCTTACCAGGGTCACAGAAATCTAACTAAGTGCGTTTCATATCTCAGCCCGACATGCATTGGAGTCGGAATCCTGGACACGTGGGGAAAATTTCATGTTGTCTGCACCATAACCCAAATTTACCCGGCTGGGCTTTCAAAACTACATGTCTCTTTTATTTTCGGAGGAATTTAAAAAATGTCGACGTTTTCCTTCCCCCAGATGTGCATTTTTTAAAATTATAATTCAATAAAAAACTATTCCGGTTAAAATCCAAAAACTATTTATGAAATGTAAAATACTTGTTTGATATCAAAATTTGCGCTAAGAATGCAGTTTGACGTGGGTATAACTCGTATTTTATTAGACTAAATCTTTTATTTTTCAAGACCTATAATTAATATTAATATTAACATATAAATTTTTACTCTTATTTTAAAGTGCATTATGTGAGGATCATTTCGTTTAAAAAATATATTCGTAAATTAGGCAGTTTAGGAAATATGTTTGGCATTCCTCAACAAGTCAGAATACAGACAACAGCTGCGCTTCTTAAAGAAGGTGGATATTACTCCGGCGTTAATCAAAAATTCACAATGACGCCTGTGGCAGACCCAGGACGGATAATTCGTAGAATATACTGAAGAAGCGTATCTCCAGAAGAGGACATATTCGAGTGGGAAAATGCAAGGTGGGACATGAATGGTGAATTAAACGGCAACTGGGTAAATTTGGATACCGTTAAATAATTCTGACGCTGTTATGGTTAGTAATATACTAACGCCGACCATAAATAAGCCTCTAGTACGTGGTTGTTATCTTAATAACGTATTAGATAGTTTTGGCCTGTTAATTGAATTCAGTTCTCTTTTTTTAGCTTTTCACGCGTAAAATTAAATTTAAAAAGAAACTTTAAGATTTTAAAAGTAATTCAGTCAGATTCCAGATATTTGTCTTTTTAATAAATCTGAATTGTAATTTTGAATGTAAATAAATTCAATAATTTAACTAAATAAATTTTAATTACTTACAACCTACCTGTTCCATGTTAAGTCGCGACTATACGTGAACTTCAAAAGTATAATTAATAGTAATTCAGTTTTCCACTCATAACAATTAACACGTGTTGCTTTAAACATATGTTCACTACAGAAAATGAGGTATAAACTCCATAGTTTTAAATATATAAATCAATTGTTCTTTGTATTAGACTTCGGTGGAATTTAAATAAATAATTCAATGTAGCTTTTTGTATTAAATAAATATTCAAGAGCCCGAAAATACTAGCGAATATTTCCAGTACAAAATCGTGTCGAATAAATACGCATATCAGCTATATTAAAATAAATTTTGAGGCTTAGTATAAAAAATTCTCTCAATGAATTTTTATTCCCCGATATTTTCATCCCAATTTCCACGCTCAGCGGTGAGAGGAAAATCCATTTGGAGCTCGTGTGCAATTACATATCCGGCTTATCTGAGTGCGTGGGCGGCATGGCCAGCAATTGTTTGCTGTTATCACTCTGCGACAGTCCCCAGGCTACGCGTTCAGCTCGAAATAGGATCATTGGCATTAAAATCGGCGCACAAAACTTTCGGAAAAAGCTTGTGCATATGTGAAAACTGTTCAGAGGAACTACAACAAAAGTGAAACAGAAGCTTTTCAAGAAAAAATGCGTAGTCTTACTTTGTCAGTATTTAAGATTGCTTCATTGTAAGTTCTGTTATTCAACTAAAAAACATGGATGCTGTGAGGATGTAAAGTTAAAGAATTCAATAATGAAACGAACATCAAAACATATTTGGAATAGTTAAGGTAGCGTGTAGTGGTACGAAGTAGATTCAATATAAAATTAAATTTGTGATGAGCATGTAATTAGACATAATTTCAAAGTCTCTGGTTGTTATAAACGTACACATTTACCTGGCATAATTACCTAATTAACAATGGATAGTGTTCTAAGATATGCAGTAACATTTTCGGGTGTCTGCGACGCAAAATGTTGATTGTTAGGCTGAGGGGAATTATTAAAGAGTCGCCAGAAGTGAGGGAAATTAATCTGAGCCAGTTCACTAATTCGTTTTCAGCTGTTAGAAAGACCAAGCTTTTAAAGTTATTTACTCGTGGTTGCTATAAGGTGTTGTCCACTGAAACTAGATAATATCATTGTTAAGAAAATAAACCAGCCGCATTCATAATCAAACCACAGCAATATCAGAAACATGCGACGTCTGTGAAACGTGTACTTTTCTGTAATCCCCTCTTCTACGTTCACAGTAAAAAGTTTAAGATTATGTGAATATTCAAAAACACCATGGTCTGTTTTTTATATTTGTGAATAAAAAGAGGAACATTATTTATCAGGTAAAAGAATTTATTTGGACATTCAATGAGGCACATAATTATGTTGGGGAATATTTTAATTCACCTTGACAAAATAGAGCATGGTTAATTAAATAATAAGTCTGTTAAAATATTGTAATATATTTAACATATTCCTGCTCTATCAAAATAATATATACAATCGATTACCAATTTTTAACATGTAAATCAAATGGACTCTTTTATAAGGAAACGGTGGACCCTGTGGTGTTCATTGTTTACACCATCAAAATATTGTTGTAATCAAACAATCAATAATAATAATGATAATGTATTTACTATTTGAATATAAATATAACTCAAATTAAGTTATAATGGAAAACATAAATTTACGATATCAATTTAACCATTAGCTCAGTCGGTAAAAGCAAAAATAATAATCTACGCAGCTTCTTAAATTGCTGCTCCAGGGAACGCGGGTGACGAACGATATAGTTGTAAATTAAAATCGCGAATCAGACAAGAATGGTTTGTGTGGAAAAACCGAGTAAATTGCCGTTACCAGATAACGTCGTTCTTCGTTTTTGTTCGTATGCCGGTTGTTCCTTTGCTGGGTCACGTCTTCTTCATATTATTATTCTCTAGCGCATCTCCTTCAGATCAAATGTTGTCTTTTTATTTTCTGTACTCCCACCAAAAGAATCTCCTTTCTTAAATGTGCAGAAACTAAATTTTATACATGTCGCCTTGTTCTGCCACTGCTTCGTCTCTCCCTCGCGTCTCTCTCCAGCAGCCTCTCTGCAACAACTGTCCTCTGCAGCCTCCCTGCACCAACTGATATCTAATCTCGTCCAGCATCAACAATCTCGCAGCCAACAATGTGCAGACGGTGACGTTTTCCCGCCCATTCGGCCCCACCAAACCATTGTCGTCTTCCGTCCTGTATACGTAAATAACAAAACTAAATTATTTTTGCTTTACCCGACTGTAAAGGTCATGAATCACCACAACCCGAATACCTTGGTCTTAATATTTACAAACAATAATTGTTGGCGATGACTACTGTTACATTTTCGGCTTTGAAGGATATTTTGTTTGGCAATACATTACCAACGACGATCAGGAACCTTTGGAGTCATTGACGCAGAATCGGCGTCGTTAAGCTTCTGGATTATAATGACCACGGTGCCATTTCATGACTGGCTGTCTCACGTCTCGTCTATAACTGCTGTCTGAAGTCTCCTCTACAACTTTCCTTCCATAACTCCCTCTCCTCATCATTTATATCTATTTATATACCTTGGATATGTAGTGACATGCATTGAAGTTCAAAGAGAAGCGGAGCAAAGAACTTCAGTGGCTGACGCGCGTAGTGACAGTTCTTTGCCGCAACAATGAATCTAAGCTTTCTGGAGTAGTCTCGGATTTAAATACGTGTAACTTTATACAAACATGAGCCATAGTTAAATAAAACGTTGTAGATGTTATATTCTATTATTGTGCGTTATAAATCACTTAGCAATAGATATCTTCTCTAGATCTAATTATCCGACTTTGGTCAATGACCAGCCATATCTTACCCCAACCTTTCAATTCAAGGTAACATGACTTCTTCTAAAAATGTGAAACCTCACGTATAAATATTGCCACTTCCTGTGAAATAGACCCGTGAGTGCCAATATTGTGACATTAGAGTATTTATAAATCATTGGTCAGTGGAGGAGTTTTATCCGTCACACCACCGTTGAAAGGGAATTTGTTTGGTCTCACTCTATACCCTGAATTTTTGGAACTCAGAAAATGAAATTAAACTAAAGTAAAATAACCCGCTATTAATTTATTAGCTGTATGAACACTACAATGTAAAATAAAGTATGTTTGGTAATTTAATGGATACTCCTTTGTTATGTTAACTTTCATGAAATTAACTTAGCAGATATTATGCTCATACATTCCTGGAATTAGATATGTTTGCTCAGGTTTCACTATACTAAATATTATTATTTCGGTTTCAATTATTGTTCTTCAGTTCATTTATCCACAACCAATTGGTTATTTATGATTAAGTTGCCCCGACATTAGTTGTAAGATTTTAAAAATACATTTTAAATTTTGCCAATTACTTTTTACTGTAATATTTTAAGTATACGGACAAATATAACTGCCAGGTGTATAGACTTAAATCCGCTGTTTGCTCATAAATGGCATTACCGAACATTTTAATGTGGAGCCGTTCATCTAAATGTTTACAATCTGCCCCGCCACAGAGTAAACGCGCGCAGATGATAACAACGAGCAACGAGTCTATCATCGCTGGTTATTCTTTGACGCACAACGGCTTTGTTCCTGCGATTGGCATGAACGACTCCGCATCTCCTCCCGGCAAAATTGAACGTTATTTCAGTTATCTTCAACGTGTATTTCAAATTTTAACAGTTAGTGTGGTGGTTATTATTTAAAGTTTAAATCCAACCGCCACATTAAACTACTATTGACACGTTTTTTTTTTAGATCGTTACCTGTTAACAATAGCCAATGCACATCATTAACAATTTCATAAAACACCGCACATTGTTCCTTCGGTAATGGCGTCTAGTACGGTGCCCAAACAAGATCATTTGTGGGAAGTTCTACTTTCTTGTTTCAATTTGAAGAAACCGTCTGCCCATTGTCACAGGTCTTCATTGGAGATATTGTTTTCGTCTGTTCAAAGACCAAATTTGGACCTGAGCGATAAGAAGCGTGAAAATCTGCCCAGGAAAGTTGAGAACCATCAATTGCAGGCTCTTTCATGCGAGGACTATTCCCAATTGTAATAAAATGCTTACCGAGCAGTTTGGTGCTAGTAACCATCCATTTCTATGCTCTACGTGCCATAGGAAAGGTTTAAAGGGCATGAAAATTGAACGCTAGGCAGATGGAGCGAAGCCAAATCAGATGCGAAATCTTCTCACTAGACAAACAAGAAAGTCCTTCCAGCGTTGGTCTGTGACTGGCGATGAAAAGTGGATATATTTCGAGAATCCTAAACTCTAGAAATCGTCGGTTGATCTGTGCATACCACCAACAACGTCCGAAAGATCAAATCGCTTCGGACAGAAGACGATGCTGTGCGTTTGGGGAGATCAGCAATGTATCGTCAACTGTGAATTATTAAAATATGGATAAAGTGTCAGTGCCCACACCTGCCACCATCAACTAATAAAATTTTCCTCCATTACAACGCACCATCGCACACGTCAACAGTGTTCCTGAACTACTTGGAGTCACTGATTAAAGCTGTATCAGTTTTTACCGAAATATAAACCTTTTTTTGGGGGGGGGGGGGAACAGGCTACATGAGGGTGATCCTGAAACAGGCAACTCCCCTTTAATAGCATAGGAAGGGAATTGAAAAGGGGGATGTGGAAGGTAGAGCAAGGTAGCCAAGGGTTAACTAGGGCCCCCGGGCTATGGTTTAAGGATCCTACCCGGTGTTTAACCTAAAGAGATGCAGGGAAAACCCTAGAAAACCTGCATCAGGTAAGTCGGGCATTGGGTACTATTCTCACGCCCTTCCGAATGACGGGAGACGAGTTTGCTTTGGGGTCGCAGCATTTTCTTCTCCGTGTCTCGACCAGTTTCAGGAGGCAGTTGGCCGACTGATCCAATGGGATTAGCGGACAACTCTTGCCATATGCCCAAGGTCTTTGACCCCAGTACATATACCTCCTAAAATAGGTGAAGGTGTCTCGGCATATGAGAACTTTGATAAAAAGTACCCAGAGAGAGTGCGAGGCATTCCCGACATGATCAGGTGAGCCCCGCAGTCACTCTGGGCTGAAGCGCCTGCGAGAAAACTCCCGCAGCCCCTCCTAATATATAAACCTTTTTTTTTTTGGAAAACAGGCTACATGAGGGTTTCTTCTATATTAAAATAAATAAAACGTTTCTTCATCATAGCTGCGAGGTGTTTCCTTCAAGTAATTTCCGTTTCGTTCTACTGCCGCCGCAACACTATATCGCAGTTAGTCTTATACAAACATCACATCAATTCCCTGGATAAAATTAAAAAACAGGCTGGGGTTTTGTGTGGGGACGAAACGTAGTGGGAGCCACTCGGTGATAGGAGGAAAAAGGCTAGACTTGGGGCACTCTACAAAGCTTACTCGGCCTGGTTAGAAATAAGGAAGCGGCTAAGTAAACCTAATTTTTTCTCGGAAAACGACCATAATTACAAACTAAAAGAAAGGGAGCAAAGAACGGATGTGAGCAAATATTCCTTCGTTTGTAAACAAGGTGATAAGGAACTGAAATGCTTGGCCTGCAAAGGTACCAGAGGCTTTCCCTAAGAATACAAAAAAAGTTAGAAACACTGAAAAGTTAGGTGCTCATTTTGTAAAAAAAATTGTATTTATACTTTTTTTCTGTAATTTATTTTTGTTCTTTTAGTTTATCAACAATTTATCTGTGTAATTTAATTTTATCAACAAACTGCCACCAGGCAAATGCCCACCTGTAGTAATAATAAATACAATACAATGCAATTTGTCTCTGGTCATTGTCTTTCCACTAACGCCATTACAGCCGGACTGTTCTTACATTTGTTAGTGATCCTTCCGAATATCATAGACAATTTCTGGTCCCGCCGACTGTGAAGTACATAAACGGTTTATGAACACAAAGAATGTTCGGCCAGCTGAAATTCTTCGTCAAGTTATAGACATTTATGGTAAAAGTGTAATGGCAGATGAAATGGTGAGAAAGTGGGTTACACAATTCAATGATGAACAAACCAATGTTCATAACGAATCACGGTCAATGATTTGGTGGAAAAGGTGTATACGAAAATTCATAAAACAGACGGTTGAGCAAATGAATGCTTTGTGATGAGTTTGCACAAAATTCAAAAACTGTTTTGCATGATATTGTCAAAAGTCGTTTAAATTATCGCAAATTGCGTTCCCGTTGGGTTCCAAAAAACTAAGGGCTTTGACATTTCTTAACCGCTACAATGATGACGGTGATGAATTCTAATGCACTGTATTCTTTGGCAGACAATGGTGGCAATTATGTAGAAAAATAGTTTAAAAATACTCTTTCATCTCACATTGAATTTTGTATTGTAAAAAAATGTTTTTTTTTCCAAAACGATACTTACTTTTTGGTTACGCTTCGAATTTGTAATTTTTTTCTTTCAATTTTATTATAATGTAAAAGACATATGATCTCAATGTTTCGTTTTTTTAAATTTCTTGTCAAATTCATTATTTCCATGGCATGCTGCACATTTAATAAATACAACTCAACAACTTTCGGTATTTCTGCGAAATTTTTCTTAAAAGGTAAGATTGAAAATCTTTCAATGAATTTAAAATTTTATCTGTACAAGTCAGTTATGATAGCCATATACAGCGGCTGGACAAAATAATATGAACACCTGCATTTACACAATATTTATTGATTAATAAGGAGTTGGACCAGTATTTTCTTTGAGAACAGCTGCAATTCGTCGCGGAATAGATTCGAACAGTGTCTATATAGTTTCTTACGGAATGTCCTCCCACTCTTGTAGCTTTTTTGGTAGAATTGAAAATTGCGAAGTCGGTGCATTCGTGGCCATACGCCATGGCATACAGTGTGGCAAAATCGCATTGAAAGGTGATATATGTAAGTGGTTACTAGCTCGAAGTTCAGAATTAGAGGGCTTTCATTCGAGCGTTCACCAAGACATTAAAAGATGCAAATAATGGTTAGAACAATACAAGGTCAAATGGTATGTACAAGTGACTATTATCACGACAAAGTATGTCAAGGTCTCAAGCTACAATCCGAAGACATCAAAAGAGAAATGGTCTCTGGATTATGGTCTAGAGCAGTGATGGGTAAACTACCGCCCCCGGGCCAGAAGCGGTCCCCTGAAATGTTATATTCGGCTGCAAGACATTATTCCAAATCTGACGAATAAAAAAATAATACAGGCTATACGAAAAATAAATATTTTCCTTCTTTCGATTTGTATCAGTGACGATACACAAATTTATTGACTTATCCTAGATATTGGAATGTTATGTTGAGAATGAGAGGCACTGGTTACTGGAAACGTTGTAGCGAAGAGTAAAACTGGCAACAGAGCCTCTTCGGAGTAGTCACCAATCTATCGCGGCTAGATATCGAAAAACGTTTCTTGATTCAGACCTGTCTTAGCGTTGTTGGTTTTCTATTTTTATTCTGCTTATTGTTATCCAAGAAACTTAAAGTTGATTCTGAGTGCAGTGTTTTCAGAGATGAAGTTGGAAGTTCTTTGTAATAACTTTTAGGGATAAACCACTGAAGCGCGACTTATGGTTGCTTGGAATAATGGTAAATAAGATTAAAAAATTTGGGAGATAGGGATGTGCAGCAGCTAGACACGTACGCCTGTGCCATAGGTTTTGACGCTTTAAAAATAAACGCTGCGTCCTAGGTACGAAGGATTTCTCCCCTCCTCCTTCGCTTAACGCTGCAGGGCTTCTCGGAAAACAGCCCCCGTAGAAGGATAAAGCTTTGCTAATTCGTTCTCCCATAAAAGTGCGGGACCAAGCTGAGCCTTTTGACGATCACTGATCGAGGAAGAGGTTAGGTGATCAGACATTTCTGCGGTTGATGATGACGGAGAGAAGACGTAGTCTATGAGCGGGTCACGTCGTAGTGGCAAGACCGTTCTGTGATGATCAATTTGTGCATAATTCGTTGATATCCTATTTACTCCACGGTAAACCTTGAGTGTAGAGAACTTTTACATTTTTAGCTAGCCGAGAATTAATTTATATTTTTTATAACTTTTTCGTAAAATAATTATGTTTTTACAAAAAATTGATATTTGTCATCGTAAAACCTTCAATATTTCCTACGTCTCAATAGATAGAAAGGCGCGCTACACCACTATGTCTCATCTGCAACGAAAGTGAAGCATTTTACAAAGAATATAACATTTCACGATGCTTCAACTCTAAATTATATTGGCCCGCCTAAAGTTATTTTCCTTGCCTTTGGCTCTCCTCTTTAAAAAGTTTTCCTGTCACTGGTCTAGAGAACTGGGTCAGTTTTTATTAACGTAAGGTCATGCTGATATTGACTGTATACTACATATCGTCAGGTTCGAACAGTTAGACGACGTAGAGAGCGAGCGCATCAACAGGAAAACGACATCATCGCAGCCTTGCCAGAGTCATCACCTCACAACGAAGGAAACTCAGAGGAATGAGCAACGTGTCGAGAATAAGTCTGACGGTGTATTACGCAAGTGTTATAACTGTGGATCAAAAGATCATATTGCACATAATTATTTGGCTTGTTATAAATGCGGAGTGAAAGGACATATTTCGAAACGATGTAATCGCTGCTTGGTAAAAGTCAAAAACAGTTTAACTGATGGAGCAGAAAAAGCAAATATTAGTATAAATAACGAAACAAATGAAAGTTCATTATTAAAATTCTTGAAAACAGTAAAACTAAATGGAGTCGATGTGACTGCTCAAGTAGATAAGGGAGCATCCGTGAATACTGGCAAAATTAGTTTTGCATTGAGAAATAAGTTTAACATTTTGTACGATACAATAATGTTGAAAGGTTTTGGAAAAAGTTTGATTGACTCGCTTGGAAAAAAACGGAAGAACTTAGTTTTGAAAACTTATCTCCCCGCCAAATATATCTTGTTCTTGTACCTGATGATACTCAATATGTTGATGTTACTTTGGGTACGCCATTTTCCGAATCTTTAGATTTATCGTATACATGTCTTTATAGTAAATGAACTTTACTTTATTTGCCGAGTGAACCAATTCGGGTTAACAAGAGAGAAGTTGCTATAGATAAAATAAATTTGGTATCAGTTAGAGTAAATTATCATGAATTTTACCTGCCAGTTTTTAATATAGACAAACGAAATTTAGTTTTATATGAAGACGAAAAATTGGGCGAGAACGTTTTTTTCAATTGAAAAACAAACCCATGAAAACGCGGCGCGATTAAGTCACATTAGATGAGGTAAATTTTGGTGAATCAGTAAATGCACCACAAAAGAATGAATTGGTCGCATTACTGAATGATATGGGCACTGTGTAGCTAAAAATTTTTCGGAATTGGGCTGCACTGATTTGGTAACAATGATTATAGAATTGAAAGAAGGCAGTAAGCCGTTTGCAGGAAAACCTTATCACTTAGATTCTAGAGATCGGACTGATTTAAATGAAATTATTAATGAAGGGAAAAGGACGGGTATAATTCGAGAAACAAAATCAGAATACGCAAGTTCTGCATTCGTAGTGAGAAAAAAAAGACGGCATTGCACGAATGGTTGTTGACTTTAGGCGGTTAAACAAAGGCACTAAGAACTTCAACTTTCCGATTCCTGACGAGGTCTTTGAAAGAATAGGTAAAATTTTGCAACACTCGATTTGGCGGAGGTATACTTATAGATGCCACTAACCGAAGAAACCAAATCGAGATCATTAATTACCAGGATCAAACAGGTGAATTTACGCAACCACTGCTGCAATTCAGAAACCACATAAGATTAAAGCAATGCTGGCCAATTGACCTCAAAGTTGGGGTAACAGGGGTCTGATCACTGGAGAGGACCTCATCAGACACTTCGAAGACATCAAAAATAGCTTATAGAACCTATTATTCTGATTGCTATTTCAATAGATAAATTTAAAAAATAATAAAAAACTCAACCTGGAGGAAGAAGGAAGTCAGACTGGATGAGGGAGAGAAGGAAGATCACAGTTCAAGGCTTAGAAATAGGAAGAAAATATAAACAGAATCATATTCTGAAATGAGCCTTATCCGCCGACAGAGAGCAAGTTCCTACACTAGGAGTAAGGAAGTATGCTATCACCTATACTATACATTCTGGGAAGTCGTCATACCTGCCTGGACCAATGAATACCAAATAATCGGCTTTAGTGATTTTTTATTCATGAATTTCTTTTCTGGTTTGTGTGAATAACCGAGAACTCAGCTACATGTTTGTTTCACTCCACCCCACCCCCTCCCCACATATAAAGCCCTGTTAGAATCTTGTGTTAATAAATATCCAGACTAGTCAGCATTCTTAACCTTTATCAAATAAGTACACCATCCTAAAATGTCTACATTTTGTTTGTGTCTCACTACATTAGAAGATCAGCACAATAAAATTAACTTTAAAATTAATGAACTCACCATAAATTTTTTATATCTTACCTTTTACTCTAAAATCTTAGCTTTTTTATTTTTTCATATAGGGCTGTGCTCAAAAAGTGCTAATCAACTTCACCTGAAGAAAGCAGTGAGGTTCACCAATCGGACTAAAGAAAAGTTTAGTAACAGAAGTGACATCGGGACCCCCTAACCATGATTGTAAATTGAAATCAGGAATATACCCCTTCATTTTTTAATTCATTATTCAAACAATTATAACAAGCACAGGATTTTCCTTCATTTAAGACCCTTATTTATAAATAAATAATAAAAACCCAGTAATACATATATTCATCTACAATGAGTAAGTCTCTTCTCATTTTCAGATCTTTGTATGAATATATTACCTTTAAAGTTTTAAGACAATGTTTCGAATGTCACATACACAGCACAGTTTTTCAGTACATCCTGATTTGTTTCAGAATTCACTAAATAGGCTCACTTTTAATGTTTTGCCGCCCCTCTCTCATCTGTGTCTATATTTATCATCAATTACACATAAAAATACTCTATGCAGGTATGAAACTTTCCTCAGTATACTGCTCAAGATATTTCAATTGGTTGTGCTGTGTCTTTTAGTTTGGAGTTGCAATACTTCGATGCCTTTCAGTATCATATCTGGTGGCACAAGGTTTGTGTCCTGTAAAAACTATCATACATGCTGGCAACACCATGGTCATGATATCATGCAAAGGCTATCTCAGCTACTACCCTATCCACAGAAAACTACAAAAAGATAAAAAAAATTGTTATAGCTCTTTAATTGCACTTAGTTCAAGTCTTTCAGAGTATATCAACATAATCATTGCATAATTTTTTAATGAAAATATGTACATTGCCCTAAGAAATAATCTTGACCAGTTCTACTGGTGCCAGATAAAAGAATCCCAATAAAGAATAGAGGTATGTGGTTAATCATATATTACAATATATCAATCCATTATGGATCAGCAAATACTAGTATAGGCTGCAGATATTTACTTTCATATAATAAACTACCAATACATCATCAAACACTTTATATACACAATTCTAAGATATTCATTAACAGAAACACAAAAAATTACTAGAAGTATTTATATAAACAAAAATCTTCGGCACCAAACAACCAAGTAAAAGAAAAATTTTCATTCCATCTTAAATTTGATTCTGGTATTAAATAACTTCCATATAAAGTTACAGAGAAATTATAGTTTCAACTAAATACAACAGAATGATATTAAAAAATAGATATATTAAAATTCACAGTTCATCACATTATATTTCAATGTTAACAAATTGCAATAAAAACAATAACTGCTCATTTTAACAAACTTAATATATATCCCAAGGATAAAAATAACTTCCAAAACTTCATTTAATACATTTTCATACAATAGAAAAGAGAAGATTTATGTAAAAAAGAATATAAAACTCTTTACTTGGTACATATTTTATAAAAGTAATAAATATATTTACAATTGCATTATCAAATTACAGTCTTATTCCTGACTTCCCCCATTCATAAAATTACAGAATCATAATGTTTCACAGTTATTCAAAGAGTTATAATTATTTTTAGTTAATCATTCTATTAAGCTTTGTCTGAATTCCCCTCAAGAGTTCAACTAATTGTTCGGTGTTCGGTTTGCAGTATAGGTACATGAGGCACTTTGTTAGAAGATCATCAGCTCTAGTTACTGTAATACGCCTGAAATGTATAAAATATTACTAGTGGTTAAAATCTTATCATATGATAATCATGAAACACACAATTAAAATACACAGAAATTAAGTACAACTACAAAAAAATATCTCTTCAGTTCTACAGGGAGTACAGCTGAAGTAATATATTTTAATTTTCTAATGAAATGAATTTTTACCAAAATTCTCTTAAAAATTGTTTGAATATTAATGTTCTCTCTTACTCAATATATTAACAGTAGTGTCATTTTACATAGAATCAATTGTAAGAATTTGGTGTATGTGATTATTCTTTCTAACTTTGTGACTTTTCTCAGTTCATCATTTTAATATATTAAAAAATATCCACAACCTTACTTAAAAATGTGGGAATAAACTTTGAATTGACCTAGAATGTCCAGGAGGAGTCATTTTGACTGTGTGTTTGTGCTACCTTCTTCCATCAATGTTGTTTATGTATTTATTGGTATAGACTTCCTTGACCTATTCCCAGAAATAACATGTACTAAAGTAACTGTACCAGGCATTCCCCAAGGAAAATATTTAAATTTTGGTAGCTCTTTATCTGGCATTATTTCTTATTTCCTGGCAGTCAAAATATCATAGAAGAAATATTAAAAAATATCCACAACCTTGGTTAACCAAAAAGTACAGGGGGAAAGCAGTTTTGGATAACAAGTTTTCTCGGTTAAGCAATGAACATCTACTGCTACAGTATTTTGCACTTCTATTACAGTATGTATTTATGAAAAGGTTGGAAGGGAAAACAAATTCAAAATTCTCTTTATTAAATTTAAATTATATTTTTAGGATTCTCTTGAAGGAAAAAATAGAAAGAATAGCTCAGACTAATATGAAGGCATGGATAAAAGAAGAAATAATAAAAATGATTGATGAAAGGTGTAAATACAAAAACACAAGAGATGAAAATGGTAATGCCAGTACAGATGCTTGAAGAATAAGATAGATAGGAAGTTGCAAAGCAGCCAAAAAAGCTTGGCTACAAGAGAAATGCAAAGCAGTTGAAGATTTCACAGTGAATGGGAAAATAGTCACAGCTTGTAGGGAAATAAAATAAAATTTAGGAGAGAGTAAAAATACTAGCAAGAACATCAAGAGAACAGATGGGAAGACAATTCTGGATAAAGAAGAAAAAGCAGAAAGATAAAAGGAATATATAGAAGAACTGTATCATGGCAGAAATCTAGATCAGTCAGTAATAGAAGAAGAAGAGGAGGAGGAGGTGGATGATTCATAAAAGAGAGGAGATCAAAAGCATTCTCAATCACATGGGAATTACATGTAACAAATATTCCCCTTGTCCCTGATTCTGACTTTCTATTCAAGGAAACTGCATGTGAGCAGAGTATGTATATTCAAAGAAATATAGAATTGTTAAAAATACATAGAACATCACTTACTTGTTCTTAAACAAAAATTTTGTTGCCATAAATTTTGTATCACTGTTATATTATTTGCAAAGTAAATCTGAAGCATAATTTTAGAATAAGACATGAGTGTTCAAATAAATGGATATGATTAATGTATACCAGGTAATGATATACATTTAGCATTAGTAAAACTTAGTTTCAGTAAAAGTGCATAGATGTACAGGTGTTCAATTGACTGCCCATAGACGTTCTAGGTAGGAGTGCAAACATTTTAATGTTAAAATATGAGGCATGAAAATATGAAACAGGAATTTTTTGTATACAAAATACACGTTCAAATGAAAATAATAAAACATATTTTATTAGAGGTATTGTCCATCATTACCTTTAATAAATATTTCCTATATCTCTGGCAATTTATGACTGCCACACCAAAAAAAAACTGTTGCTCTTTTGAGGCAAACCAGTCATCAAGTCATTATCATACATTTTCATAAGAGCAAGTGTGTGTCCCATAGAAGCAAAAAAAAATAGTGGTCAGACTGAACAAAGTTTGGTAAGTGACATGCACAAGTATTTCACAAGTACATCTCAGTCAGTTCCTTGACCACTTTGTGTGTGAAGGTGCATTATCATGAAGCAAAATCAGTTTAGTGTTACCTTTCTTGATATTCTGGAATTTATAATGCAATACTTGATTCAAATCTATCATTTATTGTCTGTTGCATTCAGTATTAATGGTTTGGCCAGGTTGTAGATATGAGCCTTCTGATCCCACCAAATGTTTAGCATTGTCTTCTTTCCATAGTGATTTGGTCTTGCAATCTATGTAGAAGGTTCACCTGGAGTTACCCACTATCTTTCACACTTTCAACAACTGTCACAGTTCAATGGAGAAATGATTTTTTTGTACCTGGCAAGCAGCATTACACAAATTTTTCTTTTTTTGGTTTTCTTGCCTTCTTTCATTCAATTCATTTTCCCACCCTATGAACCTTTCCTATGGCTTTCAAACATATGGAGACGTTTCTCGTGTTACATTTAATTGATTTGCAAGTTCTTATTGGGGTTTAAGCGTAAACCTCATCCATCAATACTTGCAATTCACCACCTCAAACTTTTTTTCAGTGGTCATTCAAAGCACTGTGATTTACCAAGAGTATGCTCATTGTAAGCTTCAACATGCAATTGATGAAATTCTGCAGCAGTTTTCTTTAAATTATAACAGACAATCAATGCTGCTCACAAATTGTAGTTTGTAGGCACAAAACTGAACATGTTCAATACTATTTTAAACACAGTTAAATAAATTCTTTCAAATCAACGTACCTTTCATTAGGGTTAACCATTTGTGGATTGGAAGTAAAATTATCTAATAATTTAGATATCACTTCTATTAGATGAAATTCATTCCCAAATTTATACCAAACCAATTCATTTTCAGACAGCATGCTGAAACAAAAAATTGTACAAATTAACTGTTGTCGAAATAAAATTTTAACACAGCTGGGATGTATAAGGATTATCTACAAGCTATACAGAAATCAGACAATAGTAATTATAATTGACACAAAAAGATGGCAACAAGGGCGTCAGACAAGATTGCAGTCCCCTATACTATTTAACATCTTCACCTTGTGGTAAAGAATTTGTGCCATAAGTGAGAAACACGAGTCTGACTCCTGGTGAGCACTTTGCATTTTTATCTTTTTATTATAATATTATAGTCACTCTGCATAAAATGCCACTGACAAAACTACAGGTGACTACAGTCGCTCTACATAAAATGTCATTGACATACTGAATGGCAAAGTGCATGATCGGCTTTCTTGTTTACTACAGCTTGTGCGATTGGGAGATAGTGTGTAGACAAATGGGTTAATCTATACATTGAACAAGCAATGAAGTAAGATAATGAGTAGTTTGGAAAATGAGTCATAGTTTAAAGAAATGAAATTGAAAAATTACGATCTGCTGATTTTATACTTTTATCAGCCAGCAGTAGATCTGGAAGATTGTTAAATGGTGTGAACACAATCTTGAAAAACAAAGTACAATATGAGAATTAATAGAAAGAAAACTGAAGTAATGGCAGCAGTCAAAAGAAGATTGGTGAAGCATAGGATAACAGATTAGAAAATGATATTTTGCTGAAAATGTTGTCAGGTTTACAACTGGGTGGCATTTGCTACACAAGGCGTTTCTTCAGTAATTAACACAGTCATCACCTTCTAGTGAAGTTCCAAGTACTGGAGGAATTTGACTGCAGCAAATTAATATTTATTTAACACAATATTTCATGCATACTTTGTACTTCGTCAAGTAACTACACACACATTTAAAAAAATTATAATTTAAAATACAGAACATTTCATTAAAATATAAAAAGTAGCACCTTCTGTTAAATAAAACAGAGACCCGAAGCTGGCATTCATCACTCCACAATTCCTCTAATGGAGCACTAGCCCTCATTCCCTCAACACCCTGATCGCCCAAGGGCAACTAGATGACCACCTTCATTCAATCTCAGCCACTATCCTGGCAGGACAGCAAGCAGTTTCCCAGACACAATCCACAGAGAAACACACAACCTCCATACCACTTAACACCAGAGGAAATTTAACAAAGGATCCATAGTGAAGGCTTCAGCAGGCCTTAGAACAGAGGCTTGCTACCTCATCAGATCCTTGGAAGCAGATCCCATTGGTCCAATGAGAATTACAGACAACACAAGCAGTTTGACCACACAACAACAGAAAGTGTGTTTCAGTAGGCTTTCCAAAACTTGGAGCAATGTTAGGAATAGTGTATTGCCAGTAGAAGGAAATAGTTTTAAGTCACAGTGCTTAAAATGTTGTACAGTGAGTAATAAGGACAGTACAGCAAAATTTCAGTTTCAATTTGAAAACACATTACAATTTTATAAGTTTGCATTTTCTCTCAGTCTATGGTCACTTCAAGACTAATACTCGTATCAAATCATCAACACGAACCATACACAAGATGATATAAAGTCTGAATACAAACAATATTGTGTTAAAAGAAGTGATAAATCACATAACATACAATATAGCTTACTCTGCTTGGCCCCAGTTTAGCAAAGCTCTCCATATAATATATTGAATGATTCTTCTCTATCATGCCCATTTCACTTTCAGGCAGCAAGTGCCTTGCTGCTTTCAGCCTTCCAATGTGATGTATTTGAAAAAGTATCTGTTTCTATTTATATTAAATTAATTTTTACTATCCCAATATTCTTCAACAACCAGCATATAGAAAATTTTATATGCAAAACTATGAAGGGGGCTTCCGAAGGCAAGTAAGGAAAACTATACAAAACATTTCTTGCATGATTGGCCAAAAATATTTCTTCAAGAGGTTTCACACTAAAATAGTAAACTTCTTATAAATATAACAGGAAGTTAAATAGTATTACACTACAAACAACCAAATTCAAACAAGCCAATTGGTTAGTTGTTGTGGTAATCAGTAAGACTTGTCTTTTGCAACCCTCCATGCTAAACTACCCTGTGCAAGCCTTTTCATATTTACAGTTACTACATCCCACATACTCCCATATCATATATATGAAGAAGGAAACTGGCAGCTTACCTGTCATAAATCTGTATCAGCTTCAGAAGTGGAACCCCAAGTAAAAGCATAACAGGATGTATAAGACCGGGGTCAGCTCCTATTCTACAGCAATGTACTTCAAGTTCATTGACAAGGAAGGCTATAAATATGAAAAGAATTGTTTTTTAATCATTTCTATATTTAAAAAATTAATTAAGTAAACAGTATCATTTTAAATTAAATTTTTATATTTCAAATCAGAATTAATCATAACTTGAATTTGCAAAAACTACAGCCTCAGAGGAATAAGGGCACTTATAATGTGTGTGCATTTGTTTCCTCTCTCTTTTTAAATTGAAGAGAGAAATTAAGAATGAGCATTGTGATGTGGGTTATTCTATATTAATGTAACCTTTAAATTTATATTTATTTAATTTCAGTTCCTATTCCTATAGTTAAAATAATGTAGCAAAATATCATTGCTGCATAAATATCATCAGATACTGTTTAAAAAATAGTAGACGTAAATTTCTGCAAAATGTTGTGGATATAAAGCAATCATTCATACCTATGGGGACACATCTTGCAGAAGAACTATATTCTTGTCCCAGAGATTTAACTTTGCACATTACCACAGACATAATGTCATTTGGAGATATTGCTCCACATGAATGTAATTCGGTTTCTATAATTTTCCTCCATATTGCTTCAATTAGATAGACATCAAGATGACCAGCACAATGAACAATTGCTAACTTGCAATCCCACAGAGAGAAAGGTTCAGCAAATTTTTCATACATCTGAAATATTTTAAAAATAATGAAAATTATTTTAACAATTAAGGGGATCAAAATTTCTGCCTTATATAAATAATATATAGCAGATTATAAGGAATGTTCATTACCTCTGTGCAATTGAACAGACTATTATTCAATAGCTCTATTGCCTCCTCAGTACGTTGGGATCGTGGCATGGCAGAAATTTTGTCTAAAATCTGAAAAAATAATAAATATATTTGTAAATTAATATTCAATGTAAACTCTAAAATAAAATAAAAGGTCAATTGTGATAAAATCTGTCTTTGCAGTTGTGGAACAATCACAGGTGGTTGAAATAGATTGTCTACTGGTTTCACATAATTTAAACATGATAAAACTGTATGTGAGAATGGTGCAAAAGGTTGTCACTCTTGAACACAAGAACAGTTTTGTTTCTGAACACAAAAAATTACCCTACATGTTAAAGAACATAACAGTATGAGTTGTTTCTTTTAACATAATGACATAATTGTGCACCAAACCATGTCACCATGACAAAAGAAAGCATGTCAGAGCAAATAATTTTAACTCAATGATTACTGACAGAGTATTTGTTTATGTAGATTACATCCTTAAGATACTTCAGAAATTAGTGAGAAGATAATATGAAATTTAGGGGCTAACGGTTTCTTCTGTCATAACTCTGGTACATAACAATAAGTATGTGAAGAAAATTCCGGCAAATCACAAGGTCATAGTTCAGAACATCCACCGACTTGCCTTTCCATTTCAAAAATGATGACAGAGTTTGAATCAGAAGCAGTGAAATCAAAAATTACATAACTTGCATGACACAAATATTTTTCATGATTAAAATTATTTATTTAAACATAAATTCATGCAGCACAGACAAATTGACTTTGCAACATGTGGACAAAAGGAATTTCCCTGGTATTGGTGCCATATAAGCAAAATAGAGATATTTGGATGTGTCCACAGTAAGGCAAGGAAGATTAGACCTCAGACTTCTCTGCATGATAACATGCTTAGAATATAACAAAGAACACTTTGTTAATTTCAGCAATATGATTGGTTAGATAGAATGGAAGGCAGAAGAAGTGGAAAATCAAGGTATGGCACAATGGAAACGAAGTTTTCAAACTTGCCTAAAGCAATTAAAGAAACACACAGTTGATATGGAGAAGTCAGCCAGAAGAGTTGTAGTGCCTAGGCACCCGACAATGCCAGGGAATTAATTTATATTGGCCGGTTACAATATTTAATTTGACACTAATCTCTTGGTCAACAAATGATTGAACCATCAGCAAGTGTGTTACATTTTTGAAAATTTACCTTTTCATGCCCCCCTACTTTCGTCATAACCACTGCAATGACTCAATAGTATAATTGAGTCCAGATATCTCCGGGTACCTCAAACAAGCTTTGTAACTTAAAAAATGTACAATATCAACACCAGGAGGGACATTTTCAATCTCACTAACCACAAAAAATATTTACTTGCATGCAAATATCTGCCATTTATATACATTTTAAATTTCTGTACCCTCCATCCCAACCCCAGCATCTTACCCCTTCAGTCCTTGCTCACCTCCAGGTTTCAAAGAACACAAGCAAAAAATTTGTAATACACTAAAAATATGCACAAAAAGTCTAAAGACCTGCGAAGTATTTTGTGTGTGTGTGGTATCCTTTGTGATGATCATCACTATACCCTTCTTTGAACAAAGGAACAGACCCTTTTTCACAAATACATATCAGAGCTTTTCATGAAAATGGCTGTCAAGCCTCTTAAATGAATGGCATCTGTTCCTAATTCAAGAAAAATTTGCTTCTGTCAAGTTGAAAGCTGTGTGTAGATAATTGGAAACGGCTACTGCGTAATGAAACAAAAAGAGAGAGCTGATAAAACTGTGGGCTGCAGGCGATAGCAGTGTTGAGCTCTTTAGTACTAAGGAGATGTAGAATTTTGGTAGAAGTTTCCACTATTTTGACCAAAGGCTTCATCAATGCAGCCAGGTCATCCTTACGCAGAGACAAGGAGAAGCAGATAGTCTTAGCTGCGCCTCCAAATTCGTCAATCCGAAGCAGACCTTACAGCCGCCTCCAGAGAAACCAGCTGCAGTCTTCTGTCGGTATCATTGACATAAATTTTATTAAGTTCACATTGCCAAACTTATTTGCCAAAGAGATTGCTTCTTTTGGTTCACCCTCAGAGGTGACCTGATGTTAAGGAGTTCATGGAAACTATTAAATGAACTACCATCTTCATTTTATTTCAATTCTCTTGTTGTTTGCATACTGAATCTTAATTCTAGTGTTATTAAATTCAAAATAATTACATTTCGTTCTATTTGAATCCTACTTAAATTTATCCTTTTAGCCAATGTGTTAAGCACCAATTATCACAATTGTCACCCAACAGTGGTCTTGATTGATTAATCATAGTAAGTAAATAAAACCAAACTCATATTTTTATTACAAATTGGTCAAAATTGCTCCACAGGTTTAGATTTGTATACGGTGTGTACATATATAACAATACACAGGAACAGTCAATTATAATTCATAAGGAGAAAATACACTAACCATCTCTTCAGCCTCAGACTGATTGCCAGGAAGTAAGGTGTATAGATGCATATCTATTAAAAATAAAATTGTGTGCGTGAAGCCTGAGTCTTCATAAAATCAGTCTGCTCTGTGACTTATCAAACACTTTGCATATTTATTAACTAATTAAAAAATATTATTACTTGTGATTATATAGCTATTATCTGTAAAATAACATTATGTCAAAGGGGAAGAAGATGATTTTACTGAAGATCAGATAAAGAACATAAAGCTAAATTTAGAAGACAAGAATGGAAAAATGTAGACCAGACCCAGGACCTCCCACTTTCCAAGTGACTACCCTACCACTGAGCTAGTCTGAGTTGAGGTCCCAAAGCCAGATTTGACATCTCTCCACTCTTCAAAACCTAAGGTAGACCCAACAAATCACTTTCTTGTGACTTAAAATCTGTGCACCTTGGATCAATTTACACAATGTCCATTATTCAATGAATTCCTTCAAATTTAGGTTGTCAAGAATAAGATTAGTAACTGCATTTATTGTGGAGATGCAACATGCCCAATTCCATACCTCAACCAGATTTGGGGGGCAGCTGGCCAATTGGACCTGTGGGATCAACAAACATCATACGCCAAGTGTCTGTGCTTTTGTCATTGCTCCAGGAGATTGACACAGCAACACGTTTGTGAACTGCAAAGGTTGCCAAGGAACAGTAGTTAAATCTCCTTAATGATCACCATCTTAAACATCTTGTGGTTACAAAAACAACTTAAATTCTTTTTCCTGGAGCTAGTTTTTCCATGATTAACCTGAGACCAAAGATTTCATTCCTAGCATGTGATTAGTCATGAAAATAATGTAATGCTTTTTAGTAGTATCAGTCAGGCCAATTTTGATTTAAATTAAAGAGTTATATGTCCCATGGTGAATTATTTTAACTTCAGTCCTGAGTAACTTCCTTCCTGAGAAGGTAAAATTGACAGAAATGGCCTCTAGGACATCTGCAATGGCACATACAAAGACGAATCCAGTAGAATATTCTACAGAGTAGACAGTTTGTTTCAGGGAGGATTTAATGTAGAGAGACCAGAAATGATTTGACGCACAGAGGCAGGAGATAACACAGAGACCAGAGATAATATGACACATACAGGCCAAAGATAATTTGACATCTAGTGGCTGGATATGAAATTACAATAAGTAACTGATCCACTTCATTGATAAGGGCAGTGGAAAAATACAGTGTTATAGAGCTAAAGACTTCCAAATCACGTCAGAAATTACAAACTCATTCCTTTGTATCATCCAAATGTATCAATTCATACAGACGTTTAAATGGTTAATCTCAGGTCTCATATGAACCTCAACATTCTATCCATTACCAAAAATTCACCAAGAAAAACTTAAAAAAACTGAGCACACACCTGTTGTTGAACATGAGCCACATCAATTTTGTCTTCCAATTCTTGCAGGAAAATGCCCAAGTGTGGAGCACAGCCCACTTTATCACTCCTCATACACATAACTGATCGAGCTAGATAAGCTATACGTTGTGTGAGGTTGATGTTTCTCCTAAAAAGAAAAAAATATTTATTAAGAAAATTTTCTTGGTGTACTATTTGTATCAACAATTCATAGGATTTAACCAAGTGCCATTAACATAGAGTGATGTTGCAATGATTTGCTTTGTAACTTACAAGTCACAGAAACATTATAGATGCCCAAAAATTAATTGTATACATTGTAATGAGTAGCTAGCACTGTTACAAATAAGTATACATTTTAATAGAGATACATTTTATTTTTATTTTAAAGTTAAAACTGTTTTATCATCATATTTTTTTACTTGTATGAAGGTAGTATTATTGGGCAACTGCCTAATAATATTGACATTATTGACCTGGCTATTAACAGTTTAGTGCTAAAAGCAAAGTTTACTTCTCTTCTATGTTACATTATATTTCAAATCAGCACATGTTCAGCAAGAGTGGGGAAAGTGCCGATATTGACAGAGCAAATAGTTGACTTGATTAACATTAAATTTCAAATTTAAATATTTGTATTTCTTTAATATATTTGTAATTAAGACAATATATATTGTATGTATGAAACATCTAAAAATCAAATTTAAGTGCCAAAAAGTAATAGAGTACATCGATCAATAACCTGCTGCAGTTGAAAATGCATTTAGAAAAAAATTACCAATACAATTTTAATTTCATAATGATCTGTAAATATGAATCAGGCCTTAAGAAATAATGAATCACTATAGAAGGATCTGTGAATGTAAGATTCAATTGGGATAGATGAAGAACAAGAATGATAATTTAACTAGGAGTAGTACAGGACATTGAATAAGGAGGAGAGCAAGAGACAGGGTGATGAAGGAGGGGAGGGGAGGGGAGTTAGGAGATTGCAAGATTTCAAGTTTGAAACTTTAGATGTGATAATTTAAAAAAAATGTGTATATTGCATATATTATATTAAATATTGCCTTAAGCTAACGAATATATGCAATATATTATTGGACTTTTCAGTATTAGCATTGTCAGGTTTCATATCAATTGTGAAGTGTGTTTCATACTCATGTCAAGAAATATATCATAGCTAATACTATTAACATTGTAAAAAAAATAACCTAAAATAGTGCCACCTACAAATAAAGTTGAGTAATATGACACTTTTCAGAATAATACAATTACTTGCCCTTCTGTTGTAGCGATTTTATGTAAAATGTGGGCTGCTTCAGCATGGTTATTATTTTTCTCATAATATTTCCACAGAAGATCATAAATATTGGTATCACCATTTCGTTCTGCAGAACGCTTCAAATAACTCTCATAAGTTGGTTGAGATATAGAAACAAGTTGATCAAGGAGTTGTTTACTCAACATCCAATCATACACGGCAACATGTAACAATTCATCTTCAGTTGATAATGCTTGCTGTATTATTTTTTTAACCTGAATAGAAAGAAGAGTAGTTGCTGAACAGAGATGAAATTTAGCACATAAGCAAAATATTAGGGTTGGTAAATTTATGACAGCAAAACCCACAATACTCCCCATCTGTCCAAGGGACACCTTTAGATGCCCATCCAACCTCCACAACATACTTATTCAACTCTGCAAGCCAAGCACCTCCAGTCCCCAGCCCACACAAGATTCCAAACCTTGTGGTAGGAACAGGGACCAGGACTGCCTTCAACCCACCACAATCCTCCAGAATCCTACCAAGAATAAAATCTACAAAATAAGATATAACACCTCATGCCTCTTGTCCCAGCACAGTCTACCATTAAAATACTCTATTTCTCAAATCTCCCCATACCCAGAGCCACAAAACAAACAATTTCAACCAGTGCTACACTGACCATCCTCAAAGTCGTAACCCAAAGATTCTTTCCGCCTGGGGGAACTCTCCTTCCTACAAATCTTGCAGTTCAGACAAAACCCTGACTCAACATCCTCTAAATAACCTCCTAACCTCCTCTACTGACCATCCTTAGTTGTTCAAGTACATGTGAACCTACTTAAGCATGTATAAGTGTTAACAAATTGAGTATATTTGTGTGTGTTAATTTGTGGATGTATGTGTAGGCATGTCTGCACATATATGTATCCATCTGTACACAAGGATGCACACATGTACACATATATTGTTTTGTGTGAAAGGCTCCAGCTCCCATCAAAACCTTGCCTCAGACCAGACCTTCTTTGAAAAATAAAGTTAGTGGCCCGTTGGATTCTATTGTTTATTAGCAACAGCTAATCACACTGCAGTTCAAACTGAACAGTCTGCTTCCAGTCATCAATTAGAACGAGTCTACTCCACTCCTGACTCCAAAAATTTAAAAACATTCCACCCCACCAACAATTTAAGGTAAGCAACCATAGTATGCATTTCTTTACACAAGTGCTACTCTCACTTTTGATCAATAATATGCTGAAAAAAAAACGAATATATGCAATAATGATGATAAACAATACATAAGATTTTTCTAAATATGAAGTTTATATATTTCTGTTTTATTTAGAACCACTGTTTAACATTATACATTCCTAAGAAGCACAGCAGATTTAAAACTTGATTTTTGCCCAATTATATCTTTAATACAAACTTGAGGCAATATCAAAGGATGGTAATAAAGCATAGGCCAATTTTCTAATAATTTTATAATTTGTTGTCAATTGCAAATGCTGATGGAATAATTTATGTGAGATTTGGATATGTATGTATTTAATTTTATGTATTTATAATTGCAAAGTCTGATAAAATAATTTCAATTAGGAATTTCAAAAAATTAATGACATAACAAATCATTAATATTTTTCCAACTGAAGTGTCAGCAGATTTAGTCATTTTTTACATTCTTTTATACAGTGAACCATATATATTTTAAGCAGGGTTATGGAACCATAGTTATGAAAGCTCCCGTTAGTAATGGTTTTTGCTGTAATATGAGGCTAATAAAATGGTTTAGTAACATGCCAATATTATAACATTTGACACAGTAAAAGGGCAGAAAACAGTTTGCCACTCACTTGAAGATCAGCTTCTGCTGGTGTTATCTGATGCACTTCTTTTGGTATACCAGCCCCTGGTGATAAGGGTATACTTGGAGTGTAAGGATTCAACAAACTTTGATGATACAATTGTTCTAAAACTGATGTGATTTCTTTATAACATTCCATTCTGTAGGATAAAAGTGCACAAATATAAGCATATTGCGTTACGATTGCAGTTGTTTGCAATTTAAAGTAATATTCTTCACCACAGAAATAGCCAATTCTAAAATTTCAATTAGTTGTTAAAGTCCAAAATTGAAGTCACTCATAACTACAAATCAAAGAATCATAGTATCATCTTCAATATGGTATATTTATTCTTTATAATAAATAATGCCTTTATTTTACACAACAAGTGAAAATTTGGCTTAAAAAAATTCTCTTGAAATATGTTTACAGAATTGAAATATGATGCAAATCTGTAAAACCTTGTACAATAGAATAAAACAGAAATGTTCCAACTTAAATTGTTGAAACTTGTTTACTAAACAATGTGGAAAAGAACAGAAAACATTATAATACAAAAGTAATTTACAATAAGAGCTGAAAGGAACTAATCAGATAAATTATTTAATCTGAACTCATGTGAAGAAATCATGTACCATGCTAGTCACATTATGTTATGATTCAAACTTAAAAACTTATTATTATCCACATAAATCACAATAAACATGAGCAAGCAATACTTAATATTGCAAAATGCATATGACAATGCTCTTTTGGAAAGCCAAGATCTTACTTAATTTTATATTTACAATTGCTAACGAAAGAAAAGATTACTACACACGATTATCATAGTATGCATTTGGTTCAGAATTAAAGGGAATTAATCAAAATATAGGTAAGGTTTAACAATAAAATTGAATAAAACAATGTTCAGAATAGTAATGAAAAGAACTGAGGCAGGTAACTCAATCAACTTTTAATAAAATCTAAAGCAGACATTACAAAATTTATGAACATAAATAACATATCAGATAATTTTTTTGAAAAAAAACTCGTAATTCTCTTCCTTTCAGTATGGGCTTGGCAATTACATCAAGTTCCAAAAGAGCACACACTTGTAAAATTGGGATTGTATTGCAAAGACCAGTCAGATCTGTAACCTGTCTCGCTAACTTATCCAGTTAGGACAGAAAAGTAAGACTATATATATATAATTAATGGCGAAAGGACAGATAGGTAGAAAGAAGATGACTTACCTGAGGTTCATAGATGGTAGACACCTTGTGAGGTTTAGAGAACTTGAATTTTCAGAGGCACCACCCCCTTCATCAGAAAGTTAGGAAGACATTTCCAGTGATCGGATAGCCGACGACTGAGCAGCCAAAATTTGCTGCTCTGCTAACTTAGGTCGTAAACAATTGACCCCACCAGGTCACCTTTACATACATCTAACATTTGTTTATATTTATTTCTGGTGTTAGAATTTCTCCTTTTATCCTTTATAGATATTTAATTTTTATTCGCTCCCCCTATCAAAGTTTCCTAAAAAACCCGCTAACCTTCTAGATTCTCTCCCCCCCCCTCCCAAAACCAAGTCTCATATGATGAGTTCTGTTTCTACACTTTTGAAAATTCTTAAACGCGAAACGGCAATCCTCGCAAAATTACAATCGCACATAGCGTTTCTGACCTGCTGTCTCGAGGTCGGCCTTCCACCGAACGGCCTGACCATAAAACTTCCTTTGTCTGGCTCTGACCTCGCATCCGTCCTAAACTGCACGAGCACGCGTTTCGCCAGTCCCTCCAGCTAACGAAATTAATCCGTGATGAATATTTGTCCCTCATTCCCACCCACACCCGAAAAATTTGCATCACCCACAACGACGTTATTTCGCGATTCCCCGATCACGACCAGAAAGCGGCCGCCATCTTTTTTCACGCGACGAATCTACGCCGCGTCACCGCACCATCGCACTTCAAAAAATTCTCCCACCTGGTCAAACATGCAGTCAGGGCTGGCATCCAAATACCAACGCAATCCTGGCTGCCCGAAACCAACCACACACCCCTCATCTCAACAAAACCCTGCCTTGCCGACATCTTCAATCTCCCTAAACCAACAATCCGACTCCCACAAACCCCCGATAACAAACCCATCCAGAACCCCAAACCCTCAAACCACAGTGTCCTCAATCTGTCCTCCAAAAGTCTAAATGATGATGAAATATCAATCCTTGATAAAGGCCTCACCTTCTCACCCACCCCAACATTGGACCCATTTAAACTTGCCCGTGACACGCTTAAATTCTGTCAAACAGTCCAGTGGAAGCACCACTTTGCAAAACATCCTCCAGCCAAACCAGAACCCCTAAACGCCGCAGCCCCATGCCTAGTTAAATTTAAAGAACCATCCAAATTGCCACCTCCCAAACTGCCACCCAACCATCCACTTCAGAATTTCACTAGTATTCTTGTAACCCACGTGACCTCGCCAACCTTCCTTAACTCTCTCCCCAAACAACCCAACCTAACCCGTGCCCAGCACCTAGCCATCCGCAACCTGAAAAACAACCGTGACATTGTTATCCTCCCAGCTGACAAGGGTTCGTCATGGATGCCGACAGTTACACGACAGAGGCACTCCGCCAGCTGCAGGATGACAAAATCTACAAACTTGTCCACACCGACCCCAACCCCTCCATTACCCACGAAATAGAAAAGTTTGTTCAGACTCATGGCCCTCTTCAAAAATTATCCTCCGCCTCGATCGAGCACCTCACCCCAAAAAGACCCAGAACACCCAAGTTTTACCTTCTCCCAAAAATACACAAACCTGGGGTCCCTGGCCGCCCAATTGTCGCTGGTTACAATTCCCCTACTGAAAGGATTTCCGCTTTGGTGGATGACTCCCTCCAGCCAATAGTGGAAAATCTCCCCTCATTCATCCAAGACACCAACCATTTTCTCCGTCGCCTGGTTCCGGTTCATAGATGACATCTTCATGCTATGGACAAGATGCCCTCTCAGACTTCCTCAACGACCTCAACACTAAATTCCCCGTCAAGTTCACTTGGAACTGTTCCCCGACCAACATCACCTTCCTCGATGTGGACATCCAACTAAATTCAGGCCTCATTAACACCTCTGTCCACATAAAACCAACTAACACCCTTCAGTACCTCCACTTTTCCAGTTGCCACCCTGAACATACCAAACGATCCCTCCCCTACAGTCAATGCCTTCCAAAACAGAAATTACCCCACAGAACTCCTCCAAAAGCAAATTACCCGTGCCCTCTCCACCTACAAAATAGTCAGTCCCACCCCTAACCGTCGTACAGAACGAAGTCTTCCCCTAACCACTACCTACTTCCCCGGACTACGTAAACTGAACTCTTTCCTCCGCCTTGCCTACACTGGACTACAATCCAACCCGGACATGAAGAACATCCTCCCGACCACACTACCCACCTGTCCAAGGGTTGCCTTTAGGTGCCCACCCAACCTCTGTAATATCCTGGTCAGACCCTACATACCCCACACCCCCAAGCCCCCACCCACAATTGGTTGCAGACCGTTTGGCAGAAACAGATGCCATGTCTGACCAATACTCCCACCTACCACGACATTCCAGAGCCCCACCAACAACACTACCTACAAAATTAAGGAAAACATAACCTGTCTGTCCTCCCACACTATCTACAAAATAAACTGCACACTCTGCCCAGCCTTTTACATTGGTCAGACAAAGAGACCCCTCCCCGAACGGATTGCCAACCACCGTAGCACAGTAAAACTCCTCAAAGCCCAATTCCCCATAGCCGCCCATGCCCATAGCCACAACACCAACAACTTCAACCAGTGCTTCACACTGACCCCCCTCAAAGCCCTACCTCCCAACTCATCAGAAACTGAACTCATCTGTGGGAACTTTCATTTCAGCATGTCCTACAGTGCAGACAAAGCCCTGGACTCAACATCCTATAACTCTTTAGCTCCAACCCACCCCCCCACCCCCCCTCCCCCAAAGCACGAGTCCATTGGAATAGTACATACAATAAAACCTTCTGTGTGTGTATACCTTGCCTTTTGTTTGAATGGTGGTTGTATGTATGTATGAGAATGTGTATCAATATTTAAATATTGACACCTCGAAGGGTGGATGTGTTTGAATGAATGTGTGTCAAGATGGGGGTGTTAGTATGCATCTCTCTTTCCTGTCCTTATTAATTGTTTTATATAATTATTATAAGTGTTATCTTGTGTGTGCACAACAGATTTAAAATATTAAAAATTAACAATACAAACCATAATTCACCAATTAAAAATATTTAATAGAAATTTGTTAGTATTACCTTTCTATGTATGCTCTATATCCTTCTTCATCCCCAGGAGGCTCATTATTCTTGTAATAATACTCTGCTAATTTCTTTGGATCACCTTTCATGGCACATGTTGCACACAAATCAAGGATTCCCTCATAATACTGAGTAGCCAAAAACCACTGGCATATAAGAGGTAAATTCACTTGAGGTGCCACTTTCTTGCAAAGCTTATGAAAAGAAAAACATTGCTAATTTATGAGTCAAATTTGATGAATAGTATTGTGAACATAAATATTTTGAATTGTTTGAACATTACAATTACGAAATTACTAAAATTAAAAGCATAAATTATATTTATGTAAATAAATTAATCCAATGCATTTGCCCATACCTATCTATTTAATTGAGATATTTATCAAAATTATTTTTAAGATATAAAATACTTCCAAACAATCTGTTTCCCCAGAGTAGTTTATGAATTGAAGTTATTCAGTAGTAGTACTTTCAATACAGAAAGGTGCAGATAGAAGGAATAAGGATCCTCTGTCACTACAATTTATTCACATCAAAATATATTTCATGGATACAGATACATTTTAATAATTAATATTTAATAAATATTACATAAATCAATTTTTGGGTCAAAAATATTATAACTTCTGAATTATATAGAAAATATTCTCTAAATATAGGTTATTTTGAGACATTCAATTAGTAGCAGCAACTGGTATGTAAACAACTAATTCAATGCATCAGCTAAATCATGTATGTGATTGAAAATGACTGAAAATCAGCTAGTTCACATTTCAGTGTCCAAAATTTGTACTATTGCTATTTGAAACACCATTAACTTTTAATTAAATAGGGTGGTTCTACAGTCATGGGACAAACTTTGAGGGGTGCTACTAAAACATATATTTTGTATAGACACATATGGCCATAAGTTACACATTGAGTCATAAACACAATAAGAAAATGTTTATTTACATTGCAAAATGCTTCTCTCCAGTAACATTTACAATTAATGTTTAACATTGTAACCATCAACAATAACACATGCTTCGTAGTCAAAAGTGTGGCAAATAGTTTGAAAGTTGCCTGAAATTTAACCATATTTTCAATTTCAATGGACAGTTTAACTGCCTAGTTCGTATTACCGTTGGTGGTCTCAATTTTCACCATTTATTGTAAACATTTCTGGAAAGAAGCACTTTGTGATGATGCTGTAAATAAACAATGCTATTCTTTTCCCGGTCTCATTTTTGTATTTGTGCTTCATTGTGTCACTTCTGACCATATATACCCATACAAAAAAGGATGTTTTAGTAAGCTGTACCACACCTCAAAGTGTCTATACATTATTCGTGATTTATGTTCACAGGTAATTGATAAAAACACTCATAAGATCATTGGGGGAAGAAACAATATCATGCCTGTTCAGTATAGTTGCAAAATCTACAATACAGGAAAAGCACCAGAAGATTTTAGTAACTACACAATTATACCTACACCGAAGAAGACTACTGTTAGTAACAGCACAGGAGAATTCGTTTATGCATGCATCCAAAATTTCACAAAAAATGGTATATAGGAGGAGGGAATATCTAATATAATGTGAGTTAAGAGAACAGGTTTTAGGAAGAATGTAGGGCCAAGAGAGACAAGATAAAAAAACAGGTCTTCGTTCACGGCATTTGTAGATTTACAAAACGCCTTTGATAATGTTAACAGGAACACACTACTAAGGACAAATATGAGAAAGAAGGCTTATCCATAACCTTTACAGAAGACAGGTCGTGTGACGTCTTCAGACTGGGAATTCTCCATGCCAACTGTTTCAGAAACCCGGCAGTCGCATTCAATAAGAATGAACCAGTCATAAGTGATTCACTACTCACATAGCCAATGTCTAAGCCATGCCAATAAATTGAAATGTAATAGTTCTGATTCTGCCCCACACCTTGACCTTAATTTCATCAGTAGTCAAATTAAATTTAATTTTGATGTTTCATTCATTTTTGTTTCTTTTTACATAAAAATATATTTTCCCAACAAAAAATTGTTAAATAAATATTACATCTTGATGACAAATAGTTGGGCTTTATTAAATAAAATATTAGTGTGTGTGTGGGCTAAGAACAGAAGAGGGAAGCACAGGATGGAATTCACTGAGCAGATTGTGGTAGTTATGAAAAGGCTTACACAGAATAGGTTAGCATGGAGAGTTGCATCAGACTACTCTAAGGACTGAAAACAACAACAACAGATGTTAATTGTTCTTATATTCACACTGGCAATTTATATATATATATCCCAACTGCAGTGTGAGTCAACATACATTACACATGAACAGTGTCCATTCATTAGTTCAAGAAACCTTACATTTGAAAGTATTATGTAACACTGAAATATATATATATATACCTGTAAAGCAGCACTAAGTTTTGCTTTCCTTTCTTCTTTATTATGAATATTTCTTGCACTAAGAAGCATTTCATTAGCCTGGAAAAAAATTGAATTTGACTTTAGACATCTCTTAATTTTTTACACGAAAGAAATAATTTCATTGCAGAGTACTCATCTAAATTTAGCATTTTTAATTTAATTCTTTGACAGATTCTACTACATCAATTTGCTAAGTATTAAATAGGAATATGCACTTGTTTTACTGTTCTCTTGCAAGTAAAAAAAATTTAAGAGTCTGAAGTTGGGGAACCAAACTAACTTGCAACGAGTGCTTAAGATACTTGGAGCATAACTGGCCAAAGCATATTAGGACTGATTTTCGGCACACTATTAACCAAAACTGTACTTGATTCCCCCCAATCAGGACAGTACTAAATTACTATTTCCTAGACTTTGAGTCTACCTACAAGCATGAAAAGTGCATTATACGGAAACTGGGATGAATAATTGTTTCTCAATATCTATAAAAAAACTGCCGTGTCAAAATTCCATATATAGTCCTTAATGTTTTATTCCATCATAGCTTATCCAGTTAGAAGAGGTTAATTAAATAGTGAGCATATTTATCATTAACTGTTCAGTATTATACATTCAAACTTTGTGAATAATAAATAAATATTTATATTAGTAGATTGTGATATATATCACTGGCTCCCACTATCATTTTAAGGTAAGTCAAATACTAGTTTTGTCTCTCTTTATTAACTAATTTATTATTTTGACTTTTTTATCTTATTTTTCTTCATATAGGGTCTTTAATAAGGGCAGGTTGACGCTGAATGGAATAAAACTGAATAAACATAAAAATGAGGTATTAACAAAATTATTTCTTAATTTGAAAGGACAAGTCTGACAATGTTCAGTAAGTCAGCGACCATAGCCTAATAGTAAAGACACTCTGCAGCTATATTGGAGGTTTTCAGACAATTCAGATTTGAGTCCAAGCACAGGCGAATTTTTTAGTCTTTCTTTCTTCTTCCATTCCTCTCGACATTTAATATATGCCTTTCTCATAGAATTATTTATGAAGAGCATGTGACTTTAAAGTGAATTTCCTACTTTCTCCCTCATTTCTATGCTTACTAACTATCTAAATATACATGTGTGTGACTTCATCACATTTCAAACATTTTCATTACTTTGTGTGTGTGTATCCTTAATGGATGCTCCTAATAATATCTCTTCTATCCCACTTCTCTCTATCCATCCCAACTAATTACATTGTATATATATCCTACAAGACTGACTATGTTCGATGCACCGGCGACATAGCCTAATGGTAAAGGCGCTCTGCGGCTACAGCGGAGGCTCTGTGACGATTCAGGTTCAAGTCCCTGCGGCACCGAATATTTTCAGTCTTTCTTTCTTCTTCCTTTCTTCTCTACGCTTGACTTATGTCTTTCTCTGAGCATAATTCTGTGTCAAACATATGTTTCAAAGCGTATTTCCTATATTTCTTCCTCATTTACTATCCTAATATCCAATGTGTGTGATGTTTCATATATAAATATGAGATAGGAAATGACATTGTCATGTTTAAAACAATTAATGGGGAAAGGACAGAGAGATAGAAAGAAGATGACTTACCTGAGGTTCATAGATGGTAGACACCTTGTGGGTTTTGGAGAACTTGAATTTTCGGAGGCACCGCCCCCTTCATCAGAAGGTTAGGAAGACATTTCCAGTCGTCGGCTAGCCGATCACTGGAAATGTCTTCCTAACCTTCTGATGAAGGGGGCGGTGCCTCCGAAAATCAAGTTCTCTAAACCTCACAAGGTGTCTACCATCTATGAACTTCACGTAAAGTCATCTATCTTTCTATCTCTCTGTCCTTTCCCCATTATATATATATTTATATATATATATATATATATATATATATAGGATAGAAAGATAGAAATATTTTGGGAGAAAGGCAGGAAATTCGCTCTTTAAATCATATGTACAGCATGGAATCATGCACAAGGAAATACATATGTCAAGCGTAGAAGGGAATGGAAGAAGGAAGAAAGACTGAAAAAATTCGATGTGGCCAGGACTCGAACCTGGGTGCACGAAACAACAGTGCATCATGGCGGAGTGGATAGACGCACGCCCCGGCTCTAGGGGTGATGCACTGTTGTTTCGTGCACCCAGGTTCGAGTCCTGGCCACATCGAATTTTTTCAGTCTTTCTTCCTTCTTCCATTCCCTTCTACGCTTGACATATGTATTTCCTTGTGCATGATTCCATGCTGTACATATGATTTAAAGAGCGAATTTCCTGCCTTTCTCCCAAATATTTCTATCTTTCTTTCTATCCAATTATGAGTCAGGAAATGACATTGTCATGTTAATTAAGACAATTAATGGGGAAAGGACAGAGAGATAGAAAGAAGGTGACTTACCTGAGGTACATAGGTGGTAGACACCTTGTGAGATTTAGAGTTCTTGAATTTTTGGAGGCACCGCCCCTTTCATTAGAAAGTTAGGAAGGCATTTCCAGTAATCGGCTAGCCAACGACTGAGCAGCAAAAATTTACTGTGCTTCCGAAAATTCAAGAATTCTAAACCTCACAAGGTGTCTACCATCTATGAACATCAGATAAGTCACCTTCTTTCTATCTCTCTGTCCTTTCCCCATTAATTGTTTTAATTAACATGACAATGTCATTTCCTGACTCATATTTATATATAGGATAATTGGATAGAAAGAAAAATAGAAATATTTGGGAGAAAGGCAGGAAATTCACTCTTTGAATCATATGTACGGCATGGAATCATGCACAAATAAATACATATGTTGAGCGTAGAAGGGAATGGAAGGAAGAAAGACTGGAAAAATTCTATGTGGCCAGGACTCGAAGCTGTTGACAGTTGGCCATCACTAAGAACGCTCTTTATCTTCTGACAAAGGGGCAGTTGCCTCCAAAATTCAAGAAAACCACACTTCAGGTAAGCTACCAATATTCTCTCTTTCCTATCCTTACTAATTGTGTTAATTATTTTGATGTCATTTCATATATAATGTGTAGGTATAGGGTCAAGTTCAATTTCTGACTTACAAAATAAAGTAGATACAGAATTATTGAATGATATTACAAAGTTCAACTTGCAAATTACTTAGCTGGGTTAGGTGCAGGTTTATTTTCTCAGGAACTCAAACCAAAAGGAATCTTTCTGGGCTTTAACTACAATCTCCTGATCTTAATTTTTTACTTCACTTGATTTAAACTGGTCAAATTTTAACTATTTAAAAATAAACATATAGAATTACTCAATACATTTTCTATATCGATAGCACATTTTAAAAATTGTCGCTTGTAATCTGCAATATTCTAGTGAATATTATTGAGATATTCAGTGACATTGTACTACCATAATCTTTCACTAACCAGATATACGTGTGACAGTAGCCTGCCATTGGAATTTGCTGACCAACACCAGGGCCATTAGACACAAGCCTACATTGATTTAGTCAAGGGGGGTAATAAGTGAGATGACAACACATTTCACATTTAGTGCCCTAAACTGGGTCACATTATTTGCCAGCTCTCAAGAATCAGAAGGAAGGAAAAATATGGAGCAATTCATCTTGGAGAGATATTCTTCAGTCTTCAGCTAGCAACTCACTTGTGAGGCTTGTCATCCTCCCTACTATTCTTACTCAATTCTGTGGAACTTTGCTTTGCTTCTAATCACTTTTTTTACTTCTGGATGGTGAACGCCAATGAACAATCAGACTATTCAGAATGCATTGTTATAAATACAGAGCCATTTTCTTGTCATTTTTTTCATTGCTCTTGCATTTTTGTGGCACTCAGCCCAGCCACTCAATTGGGAATTGGTTGATCAAGTGCATAAGACACTATTTTTTTCATTATTTTGTAGTTTGTCATGTAAATACACAATAAATCTAAACATATGTAATGTAATGTAAAAATGTAATAATTACTATAATATATATGAAAATAAACAAATGGCATTGTTTTTCATTTTCATGAGTGATCAATTTGTTAACTTTATGTCCGGGGAAAATCTTGGTTTGAATGTAAAAAGAACAGTCAAATATTTTCTCTAGCATCGATATTACTATAAATGTTCTTGGGATACTAAACAAGTGAGTACATTAAAAAGTACATAATATTTCAGCAACCAACATCTCAGTCAGATAAATCAAATGAAGTATCGACCAGGAATGAAACTATTAATTTATACTGGATTTATTTCCTGCTAACAATATGCAAGTTCACTTTTCCAGAAAATTCCACAAATCTCGCCTACTACACTAGAATACTGCTTATTTGACATGATCAGGACTGGCGCTAAAGTGGATATATGAAAAAGTTGGACAATCCAAAATGCATAGCATAACTGTTTCTACTTAAATTTCAATATTAAAAATGATAGCAGAACTAGCATTTATTGTTTATAACATTTAATTTCACACACACAAACATTTAATGTTTTTATAAATTTGTTAACACACTTTGTTCTCTATATTACATCTTTTACTGGCAGCGCTATAGTGCCAACAAAGCAAAAAAAAATATCTGGGTCTTCTGTCTGTAACGTGGCCTGTGTAGGCTACAGCAATTATGGATATTTTTACAGATTCTGTGAGGGAAATATTTTGCCATAACCTTCATCATACATTCTCCTGCATCACTATTATCTTCATGAACTTATTTGACATCATTAATAATTGTCACTATATATACATTCATTAACTGTTGTTCGGTGTCCATCTTCATTCAGCCAAGTAACATACTTCAGGTTTGCAACACACTCTCCATCTTCCATATGTTGAATTATAAGCCTTAGGAGATTACAACAACATTTTTCATAGTCTCTGTGACATGTTGATTTGGTCATAGATGGGTGATAATTGAATTGGAAAAGTCATCTTGAAATTTCATTTTGGATTAAAGGTGATTTGATTTGGGGCATAATCAATTGAATATTTAACACTATATTTTTTATCGTCAAAATAGAATGTGACATTACAGCGAGTATTGTGTTAAAACTGTTCTACTGGTACATATTAACATACCTGGTTAAAAACAAAAGATAAGCAAACATGTAACACATTTGATTCAATGAAAAAAAATTAGAACAATACTACGTCACTTGACAGAAGAAAATGGTGAGGCTGGATCAAGTTTTCACTATCAGCCAGACTAGGAGAGGATGGTACTCAGGAATGAAGATTCCATGAATGTCTATATAGTATAAACATATAGTACCAAGCGAGTTATCATATGATAGTGTTTAACCTTTATCATAATTTTAATAATATTGTATGTGTGCAATAGTTTGAGACTTTACAACAATCATATCAATTCATTTGTAATTTTTAAATTTCTTTAGCTGGAAGAGCTTAAGCTGTCTAGTGACATCAGACATTACGTTACTATGAAGTCACATTAGATATTATTTCCTGCCGATTTGTTCCTGCCATCCCATCTTTCACTCCATCATTACCATGCATACCAGGCAATAAGAGGGTAACTTTGAAAGATAGAGGATACAATTTAAGGCAAACAAGAAACTTAGTTAAATAATTATGTCCTCATCTTAAGAAACTTGAGAATAAGACTTCATGTTATATTGTTTCGGGCAAATGTTGATGTAATATTAATGTTACAAAATAATTTCAATGTTAAAAAGAACATTTTAAACTTGTTAGAGATTGGTTTTTATATTTATGTTTGTTGATAGTAATGATATATTAGTGTTGAAGATCTGATATTCAGCATTGTGCCAAACAAATTGTTTTCAACACCTCTAAGACAGATTTAACATTGGTTGATATGAAAATCTGAGCTATGCTGCACTTGGATGAAAATGACAATTGAATTTTTTTTCATTAAGCAAAATAAGAAATAAGGGCACACATCTTATACAATTTCATGACATGCATGCATAAATAGATTTGTAAGCTCGACTTCACTGTTTTCAAGTATTATATCTTCTGCCAAAAGTGCTTGCTTATTTGCAGGTAAATAATTTGATTCATTCATTCCTTTGCTAGTACTCTAAATGGTTTAAATGAACATTTCTCATATTAAAAGAATATCATGTAGCTCGTGTAATCTGATGATACTTATCAACACAAAATACTGTTTACCAAATCAGACTACAGTGTTGGAGAAGTGGCCAGAGTTTATTTCCTCCCTAATCCATTCAGCTCAGATGATGTAACGTTCACATCGTTCGGAACTGGGCTTTTAAATATGTTGACGTGGACAGAAAACACTTGTGTTAGCTTGCTGGATTTCTTGATACATTGGGAGATTGACTTTCCTTCATTGGTTTACTTTTTATAAACATTTAAGTGTGAAAATACATTCATATTCAGTTGAATTTACATATGCTGTATTTAAATTGAAGTTGATTGGGTTAAGAAACCAACTATAAAATATGGTAGAGATTTTTAGATAAATCAATAGGTACTTTTGTATGAAATCAGAACAGATAGTAAATAATTTCATATGCATGTTCTCAGTGCTCTCTCCTTAATAATATCACAAGCCCAGGGCCCTGAAATTATGTTATACTTGCACATATAATTCATCATACCACCAAAAATTGTTTTTAAGAAAAATTCAATTATCGTCTATAAAAATTTATAATATTTGACAAAAATTACCAAAGTAACACTTAAAAGAAAGAATAATTTAAATAACACAGAATTTCACAAAGTACCTGAACAGTATATAAGCATAATCTATTATGTTATTCACAGACCTTAGAACAAGCTGCATCCTCATTTCTGTAAAGAAGAGGGCATATGTCTCGCAGTCTAGAGCTGATAGCATCAACC
This sequence comes from Eucriotettix oculatus, assembly GCA_034510155.1. NCBI lineage: Eukaryota > Metazoa > Arthropoda > Insecta > Orthoptera > Tetrigidae > Eucriotettix > Eucriotettix oculatus. The sequence goes on along the minus strand of CM067376.1, from coordinate 262,012,890 downwards.
GATGCATTGTCATTGAGATAACTGAAAGTATTAAAGAAAAATCCATTTCACTTCTCAAACATTAGATATAGCAATTTTATTTTCAAACTCAATCAGGATTAATACTGAAATACACCTCCTGCACCTGACATAAACTTGAACAATTTTCTATGGTTAATATTTTCACAGTTGAACCTTTCTGCAAATTCATCTATGAATAAATTAGTCAAAAATGTTAAACTGAAATCCTAATTAAAAATTTATTCATGACAAAGCATATTTTTAAAAATATAATTTTATCTTTCTGTTTCATACTATTATATATATACACATTTTCAATCTCCCTAAACCAACAATCCGACTCCCCAAACCCCCGATAACAAACCCATCCAGAACCCCAAACCCTCAAACCACAGTGTCCTCAATCTGTCCTCCAAAAGTCTAAATGATGATGAAATATCAATCCTTGATAAAGGCCTCACCTTCTCACCCACCCCAACATTGGACCCATTTAAACTTGCCCGTGACACGCTTAAATTCTGTCAAACAGTCCAGTGGAAGCACCACTTTGCAAAACATCCTCCAGCCAAACCAGAACCCCTAAACGCCGCAGCCCCATGCCTAGTTAAATTTAAAGAACCATCCAAATTGCCACCTCCCAAACTGCCACCCAACCATCCACTTCAGAATTTCACTAGTATTCTTGTAACCCACGTGACCTCGCCAACCTTCCTTAACTCTCTCCCCAAACAACCCAACCTAACCCGTGCCCAGCACCTAGCCATCCGCAACCTGAAAAACAACCGTGACATTAAAGTACGAGATCTTTCCCGGTGAATGGCATGTATAAATTCTTCTCGAGTTTCCAACCGGGTCAAAGATTTTAACAGTGACGTTTCAATGGCTTGCTCTGCTATCATCTTCAGACTGAAGTGTCAAATTCGGTGAGTGTAGCCATTTATATAGTCTGAGGTAAGTCTGTGCAAGCACAAACTGCTTGTGATTGGCTAGATGTGGACGCGGGAGCGAGGGCGTCTCCGTCTCCCATTGGTCCACTTGCTTAGTCATGCTCTAGTCCCCCGTGGCTGCGGTCACCTGGCCCGTCTCCGCTGCATCTGGGGTCCCGTGACTCAGCTCCGCGTTCCTCCGGTGAAACAATGGGTTCCAAGCCAGGCTCAATTGAAATCCAGAATCTCTATTCAGTAAATTCTCACTGGACCTGATGTTTATTGCCTCCAAAATAACGCTATCCCAATAGCAATTTGCTCGGTCCAGAATACGCGTCTTATCGAAAGCTATTTTATGGCCCGTGAACAAGGCATGTTCGGCAATAGCTGACTTATTGGGTTGTTTTAATCGTAGATGTCTATTATGCTCTTTTATTCTTTCATCTACGGTTCTGATTGTTTGCCCTATGTATTTGCTGCCACAGTCGCAAGGTATTTCATAAATACTATGAATACTATGAGCAGTTAGACGGAGTGGCCATGAGCTCCCCCCTTTCGCCCGCCATAGCTAATTTCTATATGGAAGAATTTGAGGAAAGAGCATTGCGTGAATCACCTTTCAAACCTAAGTGCTTCTACAGATATAATATTAAATTCACGATGGAGATTGAGAAGGAAGGGATGCTACCCTTTCTCGACATCCTGATACACAGAAGACCGGATGGACGCCTGGGACACAGCGTGTACCGTAAGCTGACTCATACGGACCTTTACCTACACGCTAACAGTTTCCACCACCCGGCTCACAAAAGGGCTGTGCTTTCCACTCTTACACATAGAGCGAGAATGATATCCGATAAGGACCACTTGGCAACCGAAATGGATCACCTTCGAAGTTCCTTATCAAGAAACGGTTACACCGTTGGTGAAATTTCACAGGCAATACACGGAACCAGGAAGAAGAAAAAAGAGGAGTCGACCGGAAAAAGAGCGTGTATTCCATATGCCGGAAAATGCACAACCATAGTTAGTCGCATACTGGCCAAGCATGATATAAAAACGGTTTTTGTAACACAACGTAAAATCAAAGACATGCTCAGGAATGTAAAAGACAATGTAGGCCTAAAGACCCCTGGTATTTATGAAATACCTTGAGACTGTGGCAGCAAATACATAGGGCAAACAATCAGAACCGTAGATGAAAGAATAAAAGAGCATAATAGACAAGGGTTCGTCATGGATGCCGACAGTTACACGACAGAGGCACTCCGCCAGCTGCAGGATGACAAAATCTACAAACTTGTCCACACCGACCCCAACCCCTCCATTACCCACGAAATAGAAAAGTTTGTTCAGACTCATGGCCCTCTTCAAAAATTATCCTCCGCCTCGATCGAGCACCTCACCCCAAAAAGACCCAGAACACCCAAGTTTTATCTTCTCCCAAAAATACACAAACCTGGGGTCCCTGGCCGCCCAATTGTCGCTGGTTACAATTCCCCTACTGAAAGGATTTCCGCTTTGCTGGATGACTCCCTCCAGCCAATAGTGGAAAATCTTCCCTCATTCATCCAAGACACCAACCATTTTCTCCGTCGCCTGGTTCCGGTTCATAGATGACATCTTCATGCTATGGACAAGATGCCCTCTCAGACTTCCTCAACGACCTCAACACTAAATTCCCCGTCAAGTTCACTTGGAACTGTTCCCCGACCAACATCACCTTCCTCGATGTGGACATCCAACTAAATTCAGGCCTCATTAACACCTCTGTCCACATAAAACCAACTAACACCCTTCAGTACCTCCACTTTTCCAGTTGCCACCCTGAACATACCAAACGATCCCTCCCCTACAGTCTTGCCCTTAGGGGAGCCCACATATGCTCTACTTTGGACAGCATAGCGTCCTACACCGACCGAATATTCAATGCCTTCCGGAACAGAAATTACCCCACAGACCTCCTCCAAAAGCAAATTATCCGTGCCCTCTCCACCTCCCAAATAGTCAGTCCCAACCCCAACCATCATACAGAACGTAGTCTTCCCCTAACCACTACCTACTTCCCCGGACTACGTAAACTGAACTCTTTCCTCCGCCTTGCCTACACTGGACTACAATCCAACCCGGACATGAAGAACATCCTCCCGACCATACTACCCACCTGTCCAAGGGTTGCCTTTAGGCGCCCACCCAACCTCCGTAATATCCTGGTCAGACCCTACAAACTCCACACCCCCAAGCCCCCACCCACAATTGGTTGCCGACCGTTTGGCAGAAACAGATGCCATGTCTGACCAATACTCCCACCTACCACGACATTCCAGAGCCCCACCAACAACACTACCTACAAAATTAAGGAAAACATAACCTGTCTGTCCTCCCACACTATCTACAAAATAAACTGCACACTCTGCCCAGCCTTTTACATTGGTCAGACAAAGAGACCCCTCCCCGAACGGATTGCCAACCACCGTAGCACAGTAAAACTCCTCAAAACCCAATTCCCCATAGCCGCCCATGCCCATAGCCACAACACCAACAACTTCAACCAGTGCTTCACACTGACCCCCCTCAAAGCCCTACCTCCCGACTCATCAGAAGCTGAACTCCATCTGTGGGAACTTTCATTCCAGCATGTCCTACAGTCAAGACAAAGCCCTGGACTCAATATCCTATAACTCTTTATCTCCAACCTTCCCCCCCCCCCCCAAATCACGAGTCCATAGGAAGTGTACATACAATAAATCCTTCTGTGTGTGTGTATACCTTGCCTTTTGTTTGAATGGTGGTTGTATGTATGTATGAGAGTGTGTATCAATATTTAAATATTGACACCCCTAAGGGTGGATGTGTTTGAATGAATGTGTGTCAAGATGGGGGTGTTAGTATGCATCCCCCCAACCCCCATCAAGTCCTTGCCTCTTCCCAGACCCTTATTGAGAGAGAAAGTTGGTGACCTGGTGGGGTCAATTGTTTACGACCTAAGTTAGCAGAGCAGCAAATTTTGGCTGCTCAGTCGTCAGCTAGCCGATCACTGGAAATGTCTTCCTAACTTTCTGATGAAGGGGGCGGTGCCTCCGAAATTTCAAGTTCTTTAAACCTCACAAGGTGTCTACCATCTATGAACCTCAGGTAAGTCATCTTCTTTCTATCTCTGTCCTTTCCCCATTAATTATATATATATATACATATAATTTTCATCACATTAATAACTGATTTATTATTCACCTGTTTATAAGACTGTTGACCAGCACAGAGCATAATTCATGACCAACCAGAATTAAATTTTGAAAGGTTGTCCCAAGCATTTGATTCTGATGCTCCTACAATTCAGATAAAACAATTGTTAAAATGTCTGCATAACACTAGAGATTTTTAACTCGTGTAAATAGGTGGGAACTATTAAAACATTTGCAGTTCATGAAAAGTATTAAAAATTTAATTTCTTACTTTCTTTCTTCAACCTTTGTATATTTATTAAAACCTAACATTTTAATTTACAAGCTTACAAATTGCAATAAATGAGCATCAATATAAAATATTTATTTAAAAGATGACAAACTGTTGCTTGAGAGTAGAAAAGTAAACTAACAAAACTTATCTAAATAATATAACAATTGAACAAATAGTTTCTATTTAACATTTGATTTGAAACCAGTACATATTGTGAAACAAAATATTTCCAAATCACTGTTATAAGACACATGCAATGCACAAGTACATACAGAAATCTATATGAGATGTTTCACTTTTGCTACACAAAAATTAATACTTTAGTCTTACCTTGCTTATAGTGTCTGCAATGATGTGAAATTGATGTTCACACAAAATTTTCCAAAGGCCAAGAACCTCACAGGTGTGAGTAATGAAAACTCTGAATGCATCTAAGGATCTCTTTTCTTGGACCTGAATATTCTGAATTGGATGCTGAGAATTTCTTTGAGGTGTCCCAAATGTTTCATGTAAAGATATGTCATGACTAATGTTTGTATGCTGCATTATCCTGTTAAAAAATTGAAGATTGAGTAAAGCTGTTGACTTAGTACTACAGGAGAATAAAATATTTAATGTAAGACTTACGGGTTGTATCCAACAGAAAATTGAGTATTTTTTTCAAGAAAAGAGCGTAGGGCATGAATGTGTCCCAAAATCCAAGCACAATCTTCTCTTGAAATAGTACTACACAACTAAGAAAAAAAGAATTATTAGAAATTATTTTTCTAATGTTAAAAAAGACTTGAACGTCATACATACATATTGCCTCTTATCCATTGTTGTGGGTTGCACAGTGCGCAAATGCCATATAGGTCTAAGTATACGACTAATGTACAAATAGAGACCATTATGTTTTGATGAATACTGAATTGGTCCAAGATTTGTCTCAATTGTTACAGGGGCCGGAAAGGATTGAGATATAGGCGAAAGAGGATTGGAAAAAGACTGTTGTGCATGTGATTGATTATATCTGATAGGTGTAGATACAATTGCAGGATTGAAACCTGAAAAATAAAGAACACACAAATGATTTATATTTACATAACGTAATAAAGGAAAATTTTCAAATTCCATATTTTGTGTTACTTATACGATTAAATTTAAGTTTTTCCTTAATTTAGAGTTTTAATAATTATTTTGGATGTAACAGAATGTTATTAAACAGTAAAATATTTTTTACAGTTCAGCATATGGCCTAAGGTTCACAGATGGCACCTCGTAAGGTGATAGATGCGAACAGCACAGAATAGTTAGTTTAGTATCTCATACATGTAAAATATTAACAAAAATAGTATATAGGAGGATATAATGACAAATAGAATGCAAATTAGGTGAAGATCAGTTTGGTTTTAGGAACAAGAGAATCTATATTGGCTTTGTGTCTAAATTTAGAAGACAAGATAAGAAAAACCAGACATATGTTCATGGAATTGGCTTCATCATTTTAAAGTTCAGCACAACATAAGTTTTCTTTCAATAAATGGTGACAGTATAAGTGTAAGTGATGACTCTGTTGATCACTGCAAATTTGCGGGAGTTAATTGCCAATTCTGAACCACGGAACATTTTTAACATAGACGAATCAGCGGTTTTATAATTTATTTCCCAAAAAAACACTGCATGTTAAAGGTGTTCGTTGTCACGGAGGGAAGAAGAGTAAAGAACGGCTTTCGGTTCTATTGTGTACCAATGCTGATGACAGCGATAAACTGAAGCCCCTTTTCATTGGGAAATTTTCCAAACCAAGGTGTTTCAAGGGCATGAACACTTTCACGTGCATGTATGTAAGTAATGCTAATGGGTGGATGACCTCTAAAATCTTCCTTGGCTTTCTTTAACAGTTAGATGCTAAAATGGGAGCATCAAACAGGAAGATTTTATGGTTTATAGACAGGTGTTCTTCACACCTAGTAGACACTGAGTACTTAAGAAATGTAAAAGTGTTTTTCCCCCCAGTAAACTGAAACTGTTCGATCTGGGAATTATATATTCCACGAAGAAAAAGTACAGAAAAGCTTAAGTGCAGAAGGCTCTTGCAGCAATTGAAGAACATAAAGAGCTAAAGCTGAATGTACTTCAAGCCATACATCTTCTCACTGCAACATGGAATGACATAACAGAGGAAACAATAAGAAATTGTTATTACCATGTTATTTAAAAATAATTAACTACAAGTCTTAGTTTATGTTTAGTTAAAATGATCAATTGGCATATCCCTATTAGCTTAGGTACAGTTAACTTAAATTATGTGGGACTGAACTAACCTATGCCATTGTTTTAAGCAGCAATTATTTCAGATAGTTTGCGGTGATTTTGACAATATTCATAAATGAAAGTGTGGAGTTTGTCACATATACTGCACTAAGATTTATTCATTTCCATAATTTACGTAAAACCCCCATTTTAAGTTTGCTTCAATTTTAGGCTCAAGTCTGCTTGTCCCCAAGAAAGTATTAAATAGGGTTCCACTGTATTTAGAAAAGTGTTTGGTACTAACAAGAAAAAAGGCTTATGCATAACCTCTATGTAAGGCACTCAGCAGTAATTAGAATTGAAGTTCATGAAAAGAAAGCAGAAATCAAAAAAGGGATAAGACAAGGACACAATCTGGTACCCCTGCTGTTTAACCTATATATATAACAAGCGATGAAAAAGTAAAAGCAGAATATAGAGAAGAAATAAATGGCATGAACAAGGTCCTGGAGAAAGAGTTCAATATAAGGATTAATAGAGGGAAAACAAAGGAGATGGACTGTAGTATGGGAAACAGTGAAATAACAAAGGTTGTTAGATTGGGAAGGGATATTTTGAAGGAAGTTAAGGAATTATGTTACTTGGGAAACATAATAACTAGGGATGGTAAAAGTATAATAGCCATAAAGAGTAGGATAGCTCAGGCAAGTTTCAGAAAAAAGAGGAACTTACTTCAGCTAATGTAAGTATGAATATTAGGAAAACATTACTAAAAATATTTGTTTGTGGTGTTATATGGGTCAGAAACGTGGATGATAGGAGTTGCAGACAGGATGAGAATAGAAGCTTTCATAATGTGGTGCCATAGGAGAATACTGAAAATCAGATAGGTAGATAGGGTCACTAATCAGGGAAGTTCTAAGCAGAATAGGGGAAGAGAGAACAAAACTTTGACAAAGAGAATGGATAGATTAATAGGCCATGTTTTCAGACAGGAGTGTCTTGAAAACTTAGCATTAGAGGGTAGTGTATATGGTAAGAAGAGAAGAGGGAGGCCAAGGATGGAATACAGTAAGCAGATTAGGAAGGTGTGGTAGCTATATAGAAATGAAAAGGTTTGTACAGGATAGGTTAGCAATGAGGATTGCTTCAGACCAGTCTTAGGTCTGATTACCACAACACAAAGTGAACAATTGAGTAACATGACAAGCTGGCCAAAGTGTGTTTGACTTGTTCTACTATCATATTTACCGAACTCAAAGTTTCAGAAAAATGTACAAAGAACATCCGACAAAAAAGTTGTTGAGTACTTTATATAACACAACTGAAAATACACATTGCTCATGATAAATATTGGCAAACAATTTACATTTTACAGATTATTTTAGTAAGTATTATACGTTAGTGTTTGACACCAAAAAATAGTTACAAAGATATTAGACAAAAACATTTCATACACTATTTCATCATTTTTTAAATCTGGCATATTCTCCTACAATTTGCAATAAGTATATGTGAAGCATTTATATACCTCCTTGCATTGATGTTCCATGAAATTGACCGACAGGGCTTTGCATAGGTGTATTTGACCTCAATAAACCCGGACTCTGCATTAATGATGTATTTTGGATTCCAGTAACATTTTGCATAGCAACAGATTGCATTTCTGTTGTTATTTTAGGTTCACCACCATATAGAAAAAAAGCTCTAGTTGCCCATTCCGAAAGTTGAGCATTTTGTGCACTATCCAAACAAGCAAGAATGAGACATGTTGCACATGCTTGATCTTCTCTTTGTTCTCTAAAGAATTTTCTAACTGCATCATTTTCTGGTCCCCTGTTATCAACTAGCAACTGCCTCAGCACATCCATTGGTCGCAATTTTGTCAAAATTTCAGCACCCTAAATTTAATTGGAAAATATTTTAAATTTATAACTAATCAGTATCAGATATTTTCTTTATGTATTAATAACACAATTAAGTAAAAAAAACTAATTTGTTTTATCATTAGAACATTCAAAATCATCTCACAACATTAATATTGTTAGTTACAGAACTGATTTCTATGTGAGAAAATAACACTAAAATTTCATAAAACTAATAATAATTATTCGCTTACTTGCTGTGTGAGAACAACAAATTTTCTTGGGGCTTCCATGTGCTGTCTAACAACTAGAGGAGGATCGGTCATAACTGGTATTTGTATATTGGGAGAGTTCAAATTTTGGGGAATTTGATAAAATGCTGTAGGTAAAATTAATCTAGGTTCAGTAGGTTTAACTTCTGCTAAGGCCCAAGCTACACCATCCAAGGGTATGATAGTTTGCATTTCAGTCATGTATTGATGAAATGGAAAAGCATCATTGCTTAAACACCACAGAATATCCCGATCACTTCCAGGACTTGTGATAAGAATTAATGTGCCTATAACAAAATATTCTTTTTATAATATTATTATGATCTAAACAACATTTTAGACAAATATTATGAGATATAAATACCTATACATGAAAATTAATTTTTTATTTGTTTTGCAGTAATTTGTCAAAACGTTTATTTTATTGCTAGGCATAAATAAACCAAATCTAATTCTTTTTACACTAACAATTTATTGTTCAGTTAGAAGCTTTGGGCCAAGATAGCCATATCTACTGCAATAAGAAAAAACATACAAAACAGCTTTTTTCCATATAAAAACAATCTTTACAACCAAATAAGTACAACAGAAAAACATACCAGTGTGTGATGTTAATCCTTTTCTCACTTTTATCATCCAACATTGTCATAGGTATTAAAATATTTTAATCTATAAATTGATTTTTCTTTATTTACAAAATGAACAAAATTTTGTTAGCATTCCAATACATCCCATGTCACTTTATCTTCATATTGCCTAACATACTCTCCCAATGCTTCATTACACAACTCGCATCTGTTATTGTTAGAAGTTTCTTTGTTGATCAAATTTCCCAATTCAAAACTATTTCTTCAACCATTGTTACTCAAAACTCCCCTGCCCCTGCTACACTTTTTATAGATGGTTTCATGAACAACCCTAGGAAGTTTGTATATCACATTCCCAAGTTCCTACATCAATCTTCATATCATAACTTAGGCAGGTACAACAATACATTTAAATATTGATAAAGTTATGAATAAGAAGATTGATACTGGGGTGATGGGAACATGTTATATGAATTTATCAGTAGAATCTAGCTTGACTTTGATATTCATTGGACTGAGATCTTTGAAGTGAAAGTATTGTAACACATAACACTGACCAATTTTTCCCATATACATAAATTCACTATTGATGTTAGTCAATCAAAAAACTGTCTCCAGATTTATAATTAGCCCCAACATGTTTGTTACCTCTTTTATTTATGTGGCATTTCCTCAATCTCTTTATGAACACTCAATATGACATCTGTATAACAGTCTTTTTGCTACACAAAAATTCTTACAATTCATTTTGAGGAAAAGCGTATCAGGATACTCTAGAATGATGGCAGTGATAGCCGTCAAAACATCTCTGTTCACAGGAACAACCAGGTGGAAACTGCGCTTTTCTTAAAATTATTCTCCAAGAAACACTTCAATCATTTTTAGCATAGAAAGAATTTTGCTCTTTTAAAACTGCTGTGGTATTGTAACTTGGGCATTGTAATTTGTCTTACATATTGACCAAATAATAAATGATCTGAATTAAATTTTAATAAGTAACAAAATTAGTATGAATACACTCAAACTCAACATCAACAGATAAATTAGGAGCCAAGAATCTGCTCTGCACTACACAAAAACATAATTGAAAAATTAGTGAATATAAGATTTATAAACCATATTAAGTTTATAATTTCAAATCATACTACTGATAGAAGTTTGCTATGTTACATGCAAATTAGTATATATTTCATATCATTATTTAACAAAAATTAAACTAAAAACTGTTTCATTTTCTCTATAAAATACTCATATAATATCAAACTTACCTTTGCTATAATGAGCAACACTAACATTTCTTGGCTGATGTGGAGGAGAATTAGCAGCAAAACCTGGTGGCAACCGTACATGAACCAGTTGCAATGTATAAGGTCGGGGGGACGGATTGAGCATTGGACTAGTAGTAAAGTAGAATCTGACACCTGTTTTAGTTACCGCTACCAAATTGAGATGTATAGATTCTCTCTCTTCAACTGGAGAGATGCTAACAATATTTCGAAACAAACTACCATCCAGAGTTCTGAAAATTGAATTTTGAAAAATAAAATTAAGCATACAAGTAACTTAGTACAAAATATAATAAATTGGTCACATTTTAATGAAAAAAATGAACACATCTAACAGTCTTCAGATGAACTGTTGCAATTAGAATCAAAACATCAGTTTATTTTGATTATTCAGAATAAAATAAAAAGTTTTAGCAGGTTAAACATACATACTTAACAATGCTAACTGCATTCTGCACAATTGTTGACTGAGAAACTGTAATGACTTTGATTGTCGAAGTCCCATCTTGACCCAAATCATATACTTCGACAGAACCTTTTTCTGTTAATATGTATAATATATTTCTGCTGTTGTCTACTGCTATCTGCACAATTTGGTCCTCTTCATTAAATGCATTACTAATAACAGATGGAATCAGGAAAGATAATGTTCCAGTTGTATGATTAACTTTTTTACATCGTTTTCCAAACCAACCACTTTCAGCCTGAAACAAACAATCTCTAAATTATAAAAGGCAATGTATGCTGTGCACTCTGGGTTTTATATACTGGAAGTCATTCAAACACATTCTGAATTTTAATGTTTTTCCTTGTGCATTCCTATGCCATTCATCTGATTTCCATGAAATTTAGATTTTTAGCATTGATCACCCCAGAGAAGGCTTTAGTCCATCTTTCAAAGATGTCGGTTCCTTCCTTCTACCCTTTAAGGAAACAATAGATTTCTTGACTCAATTAAGATACAGAATCATTGGAGCGGTTATGTTAAAATTCAGTTCTCATAAAGTAAGAGGTATGAAAAGGTTTTTTTTCAAAAATGTGACACACTCACTGTGTAATCACATGTTAACAAAGAGATTACTGACAAATTAAATACTCTAGTAGGGTAATATAAATTCCCTTGCAACGCTGGGCACCCAGCTAGTTGTTAAATAAAGGTACATGTGGCACACATTTAGCATGAAGCTTCCGATTCATTCCTGAAGCACACCTGCCATCAAAATAATATTTCCTTAATAAAATCACCAATATTTCAAATGCCATATAATTTTAATTTAATTTAATGTTTCTTTTAATCTTGAAGTTATTATTATTATTTGAAAACCATAAACATCCTGTAAAAAAACTTCCCGTGTTTTATCAGGTAACTTCTCATAAAAAACTTCCCCTGTTTTATCAGGTAACTTCTCATTAAGACCAATTGAGGAGGGGAAAAAATACATTCTAAACTTCAAAACAAATACACAAAATTTAAAATAATTAACATTCATCTAAAAGGGAAAAAACAATGAGTGTAAAATGAAAACAACTGGCTACATCAATCATATGTCAAAACTTCACAGCTATGATGCACGGTGGTCTGAGTATACCAGCATGGGCAAGTGGGACAGGAAAATGCAGCTTTTTAGTAATAAACCGTAGGAAATCAACATAGTAATATTAGAAACAGTATTTTAATGTAAAATATATTTAGTCGAAGGAAGTAGAAATGCTTTCTCTGGAAGCTTAAGCAAGAGCATATAGAAATTTTAGAAGAAAGACAAGAATAGAAAAATGTTGACCGGATCAGGGAGGTCCACAGTTCAAGTCCCTAGTACAGTTGACATTTTTCCATCCGTCTTTCTTCTAAAATATACTTTAATTTTCTACATTTAAATTGTTAAAACAACAAACATATTATACCTTATACACAATTTCATATAAACAGCCATCTCGACCACCCAAAAAGAGGCGACCACTGTCAGTGCTTCCAATAGTATTAATTGTAATACCATCTGTTGAAACAGCAAAAACTGGTTCTGGGAGAAGATGCATTTCTTCCATATTCCCCAAAGGGCCTAGAAAATATTTATTATTTTTTATATGTCAACTACAATGTCATTGCCGACCGTATTTCATGTTATATCACAGTATCATTAACTTACATAGAAATTATCTAAGTTAAAAACCTAGTTACATTTAAATATTCTTGTACAATTTAGTTTCCCTTAGGAATAATATTAGTTAACCAATTTTACTAAAATTGGCACACATGTTCTTTGCAACCCATAAATCAGGACTGTCAGGGTATGAATCAACTACCACCCCCAGGGGCAGGGGTAGCAGAAAATTTTAAATATTTCCATCACATAAATACATTTCTGGGTCAATTAATTTTATAGTGTGTCCTCCAATACTGCTAGAGTATAATTTCAACCCCGCCCATAATCAAAGGGGAGTAGTGGTGTGGAGGGGCATAACATAAAAATAACAGAAAACAATTGAGATTTTGTTATAAATCAACACTGTTGGAGTAAGACATGGCTAACACCATTTGAGTGGGGATGGAAATTTTTAAATATTCATAAAAGCCGTTATTTCCTTCTGATATATATTTTTCTGGGTCAATTAATTTGAAACCATTAATGCTTTATTCCTCAATTTCAACCCCATTCATCATTAAAGTGGCGTATTCATAGGGGTGGGGATGTAGACGGTGTCATATCAAAACAAAATAGTCAAGTTTGATATTGAAATCAGTGCTATCGGAGTCTTTGAATAATAACAAGGAGACTATCAAGTTTGTTGTCAAAACTGGTGTAATGTGAATAGTCATGTAATATTATGACCTTTAATATGTGATTTAAGTGGGGGAGAATTTTTATTCTGTTAAGAGTACTGAAAAATATTTTTAGTCCTGTTATTGTACCGGGAGTATTTTTGACTCTCTCAAGATACTGGGATTATTTTTAAGATTCATATTGTGACATTTTTGATGCCAGTTTAATCATGTGTTGACCAAGAATTAAATAATATACTGGGATAATAAAAATAAATAACTGGGCAATGCCGGGTCCCCAGCTAGTGATTAATAAACGTTTGTCTTTAGACAGAAAATGCATGGAGAAACCATTTGGAATATTATACACACAATCTGAAAATTTCATAACAGACCTACTGAAGCTAAAGTTACATCAATCGACAAAAATAAACAAGCATTGTTTGTTTTGCACATCACCGCTCAATTGGAATATCACAATAGCAGTAAATGATTCTATTCACCTTAACAGAAAAATGAAGACGAATATGAAGAATTTTAAAACTTGTTTGGTAACCAACTTTTTAACTACACTGTATGAATTATTTTACATGCATCAAAATGCAACCATTTCTTTCATGCATATCATTAAACAAGTTAAAAATTATCTTTTCTTCTTCTTTAATGAACATTTTCCAATTAAGTAAATAGGCAGACATTGACTAATCAAAGCAATAAGCAAGTGAAAAACTGTCCATGAAATACTGATGGAAGATATAAAGATGAGCTTAAAAGAGAAGTGGGAAGAGGGTCAGTCCCCGTGTGTGTGAAAAAGAGGTAAATATCAGATTATTTCAAGTTGCGAGTCTCTGAGGTACACCTCATACTATACGACATGTTTATTCCTTCATCTCTGCTAACTTCACTATGTTTAAAGCCTTTCATTCACAACTGTAAACTGTACTAACAAGCATTAAAATATTACAATTTATCAAACCAAATATAATATAAATAATAGTTTACTTGCCATCTTTAGAACTTGAAAAAGAAACTCCAAGAACAACTATTTCTACTGTAGTTGTAAGAACAAGAAGGTATCTTACAAAACTGTGAAAAACGCCTGGTTTTGGCTTAACCAGACCCACACTGACAATGGTTTCACCCAGACCGTCAAAGTAAGCCAAGTCAGACCTTTAAAAAAGCATTATAAATTTAATCAGATCACTAAGAAACAAACTAATAATTTGTCAAAAATAATAATAGTTTAAGACAATTTACCTGACATAAATAAATAACTATATGCAACAAACATTTCTGACTTTAAATTTGAACAATAAATAAAAACAGCCAAAAAGTTGGCATTAAATATATCACTATTTATTCACAAAAGTGACATTTCATCTCCATTTTGAGACTTCCTCAGGCTTAAAATTTTGCAATACATCCTATTTACTCCTTGACGGCATTTCGGCCGTAACCATATATGGAGAAGATCCAACGCAGCATCAAATTCTTCACATGTAAATTCAATAATCATTTTGTGATATGTTTAATGCTGACTTTTTGACAGTCTTTTTATTTATTGTAATAATTATATGGTGAAGCCTTAATATTGTATGGAAGAAACTTTATTGTTGAAATTTAACAAGACCTGCAATGTTTAATCTCCATTTTTTGGAACTTCAGGCACCAATAGAGGTTAACACTAAAAATTAAACATAGCCATTTACTTAGAATGCTCTACCTTATCTTCCGACAAAGAGGGTGCTTTCAAACTTCACACTTCAGATAAGCCACCTCCTTTCTGACTCTCTTTCCTATTCTTATTCTTTAAATTGTTTAGCCAATGTCATTTCCTGACTTTAGTGTGAGACAACCATCGAAACACTTTTCTGACATTGTCATAAAGGGGGCACTGCCCCCTAAAATTCAAGAATCCAAAACTCTACAAGATGCCTACCATCTATTTTCTATCACTCTCTACTGCCCTTATTGTTTTAATTAACCTGGCAATGTCATGTGTGTATATATGTATACATACATGTGTGTGAAATGTTTAAAACTTGACAAAGTCACATACGTTGGATATTTGGATCAGGGAGAAAGGTAAGAAATTCGATTTCAAGTCTTAACCAAAAACTGACGATATTCAGTACATTGGCAAAGTAGCCTAATTGGTTAAGGCACTCTGCAGCTATGGCAGAGGTTCCATGATGTTCCATGTTACAGACCTGGCAGAGCCGAATAGTCTCAGTTTTTCTTCCTTCTTCCATTTCTCTCTTGCTTCTGTTGTGGTAAACAGTCCTGAGACTGGTCTGATGCAAACCTCAATTGCTACCCAGCGCAAGTGTTTCCATTTCTATATAGCTACCACATCCCACATTCTCCCTATTTTGCTTAACGTATTCAATCCTATGCCTCCCTCTTCTGTTCTTACCCCACACACTTCCCTCTAATGTTAATTTTACAAGACCCTCATGTCTCAAAATGTTGCCTATTAATCTATCCCTTCTCTTGGTCAAAGTCCTCCAAATTATTCACGGCCATATAATGCCACACTCCATATGAACATTTTAATGATTTGCTAATATTCATACTTAAATTAGCTGAAAGTAAATTCCTCTTTTTTTGCAACAGCCTTCCTTGCCTGTGCTATCCCACCCTTTATGTCTACTATACTTCTACCAACCCTAGATATTATGTTTCCCAAGTAGGATTCCTCCTAAATATTCCTTCCCAATCTAACATTCTTTGTCATTCCACTATTTTTCATATTACACTCCACTGCATTAGTTTTCCTCTATTAACTCTCATTTTGTACTCTTCTGCCAGTGTTATGTTCATGCAATTTATTATGGTTTCCAAGTCTTCCTCTTTTATAATACCACAATATATCATCAGCAAACCTTAGGTTTTTTTTCTTTTCCCTATTTTCCGTACAAAATATGTTGATATTTAAAATGTATGTGACAGATGACATGTAAAACAACACGAACATGTTAAATATTAACAATGTACTTTTTACGGAAAATAGGGATTATATCAAATAGTTTGGCAGTATAACTGCCTGAACCATTTTTTAAATAAAATATCTCTCAAAACAGTGAATGAAAAAGAGTTCATTACCCATTACATCAACATTTAAATGGTCAAAGGATGCAATGCATTTCTTTTCCTTGTATTTTGATTCCCTTTCCGTATTTATTTTTAATTTTCTTCATTGCCCATTATATATATATATATTTTCTGTCTGTTATATAAGCTAAACAGCATGGGCGACAGACTCCTTTCTTGATTTCCGTTTTCTTTTCTTGCCCTTCAATTCTGGCAATTTTGACTGCTGACTGGGCAGCTGGCAGTTACTTGGACAAAGGGGGCAGTTGCCTCAAAAAATTCAAAAACAGACAGAATTCTTATCATAATTAATTTTGAATACCACTTTCCCTGCAATCATATTTATCATCACCAAATCAGTAATTTTCTCCGACAAAATATCCTTTCATCACTAAAACTGTTTAGAGATTTGGAAGTCTTCCATATTTCATCTATAGATTTTAAACCATTTCAAATATGCTGATTATATTGTTGGTATTATTCATAGAATTCATATAAATATTTTGCTGAAAACTTTCGGCAATTAACATTCTAAATTAAACTTAAACATTGCAATTGAAGATCACTCTCTCAACTTACTTGACGATTTGGTCATTGTTTCTAACAGTTCAATAATAACCAACTGATATAAAAAATCCACTAAGTAACACAGAATTCTTAGTTACATATCCAATCACTCATTTACCCCCACCCGAATCCCAAAAAAAAGTCTATGGTTTATAATCTGGTAGATAAGGCATTCAAATTATCTCATCAGTGCTATCACAAATTTAATATTGATAAAATTTTTCTTAATTCCTATCAATTGCATTTCATTTATAAATTATTAAATTTAGGTTATCAATATTAAATATAAAATTAATAATTTACCTGTTAAATTACCCAGTAATATATATTTACAGTTCTCCCCTGTTTTGAAAAAATTCAGTACAAACTTATTGATGTTTAAAAATGATGGTATATGTCAAAAGTTTATATGTTCAATGTGATCTATATTCTAGACTGAAGGATGAGATGCATCACATCAGATTAATTTGGCCATTAATTTTACAATGACACAAATAACTTAAAATTTATGATTTTCTACTATTATAAGCTTTCCATTTCATTCATTGTTACAAAGTTTTATATTTTGGGCATTAACAATATGCTTATGAGCTATTGGCTTTTGTTACTAACCCCATGTATCTTACAATCTGTCCAAATAGTACAATAAGTTATTGATATAACAAAAATAAACACAACAGAAAATTACTTGTAGGGATATTTCCAATGAAGCAATCTTTAGTAAATATCTTTTAGACAAGTTTGATAATACATAATAAGTTTAGAGTACACATACGTTAATCCAAATCAATTTTGCCCACTATTCATTTGTGGCAAGTACGTTAGGATAAATTTCAGTTCTATCACAATAATGTACACTAAATTTCTTACTTTCATCTTTAATCAATGGAACTAGCAGGTCTTTTACGATTTGGATGGTAATGACATGCCTTGGATCATTTACTATTTGTCTCTCACGGTATTTTATGTCTTCTTTTTAAGTTGTTGGCTATTGAGAATGACCATGATATATGCAGATTTTGTTACATATGATTTAATTCTCCATTTGTCTAACCATGGTTCCAATTCATTCAGATTTTCCTGAAAGTATTGCAATGCTATTTCTGGTTTGACATGTGTTGCATCACCGTATCATTTGCTTAAGTGGCAACTACAGTTATGTGTAGAGGATACTTCCTAGTATGCTTCCTTGCAGCATCCCAGAATTTATCTGCAATAGTTCTGCTACTTCTTCCTGGTACTTAACAAAGTAACAAAGAAGTGTCTTCCTGAAAGTTGAACTTAAGCAAGATGACAAAGTTGAACTATTATTTCAGCCTCTTTACTTGTGTGGCATGTACTGGATAATTTCACCCTTTTAATTTCATGATTCCAGAAGTAATTTTCCATTTCAATATGATAATAATATTATACAAAATTGTAAAATATATATTATATTATATAAAACTGTAAAATATATATTATATTATATAAAACTGTAAAATATGTATTATATTACATAAAATTGTAAAATTATCAAGTACTTTTAGAGTTTAAATCATGATTTTCAGGGACAAAAGTATTGTACTATGGTTTAACAGAATTTTAGATTAATTTTTTTCAATGAATAGACTGTTGTTTAGTAATTTAACAGATTCATTATGTCCAATTTCAAATTATAATAAAAAATTTCAGATTTTTAGTATAAAATTCGGATTGATTTAATGCACAACACAAATTATATTATCACTGTATCTCAGGTAACAAATCTGTTTAAAGTCTAATTTACTAACAGAGTAACCATTTATTATGTGATAAATTACTTCGTTAAAAACAAAATAAGCATTGCTAAAAACAGATTAATGATTTCAAATATTAAACTTAAAAATTAAATTCCAAATAAAACTAACTCCATTTTTATGTTATTAACTTTTATAGAATAAACTTTTCAAATATCACCTGATGAAATTCCAAAATATGAAGACAAAATGTGAATAGTGTTTCTGACGTATTAAGACTACAATCCATTTAAGAATATTTTGTTTCACAAAATAATTTACATCATCATAATAGTGCTTGCTACTTAATTCTACATTATAAAATTAAAAACAAACAAAATTGTCAATTAGATACATTAACAGCTTACCCATGTTCATATGTCCAGACATAAATATCACTATCTATGACAAGCCAAGCACGGCTAATTTCAGTGAATAATCCCATCATACAATTGCATTGCATGTCTGGAATTTACTAAGGAAAATTTAATGCATATTCCTTCATGGTACACAAAATATTTTAAATGTATGTCTATGGGCAGCCATCACTCAGAATGTGTATCTTCCTGATAAAGGGGTGGTTGACTGAAAATTTGATGAAATGGTGACTGTCATCTTTAAAATTCCGGCAAGCCCCCCACCTTTCTTTCCCTCTTTCCAGTCCTTATTATCGAGTAATTATATTGACAATGTTATATCCTTACTTGTGTAATAATCAGCTAGCCGATCACTGGAAACGTCATCCTAACTTTCTGATGAAGGGGGCAGTGCCTCCGAAAATTCAAAGAACTCCAAACCTCACAAGGTGCCTACCATCTATGAACCTCAGGTAAGTCACCTTCTTTCTATCTCTCTGTCCTTTCCCCATTAATTGTTTTAATTAACATTACAATGTCATTTCATAATAATATATATTAATGCTTGTATGCATCAGAAAATGGCATCATCAGGTTAATTAAAACAATAAATAAGGACAGGAAAGAGACAGAAATTTGGTGACTTTCCTGAAGTTCACAGATGGCAGGCACCATGTAGGGTTTCAGATTCTAGAATTTTCGGAAGGAAAACCCCTTTCATCAGAAGATAAGGAAACATTCAGAGCTGTCAACTGATAAGTCAAAATTGCTGTGCAGCTAGCTATTGCTCTGCCACCAGGCCACCAACTCGCTCTCTCAATAAATTACATAAAGGAACATGGGTCTTCACCATCAAAATAAGCGTTTAACCAAAAATCAAAATTAAACTTTTTCCTCAAACGCTTCTCCAAAAGGTAAAAGCACCATATATGTAAAAATAGTAAACATAACAATCGTACAGTGCAGCGGTGGGCACTTCTAAATCGGTTTTTGGGCCCATGGTGCTCACGGGCATAGGGTTGCTCTATTGCATGTTGAGTCTTATAGATATATATTTGGCACAGCCAGGACTCTATACTAGATCCTAAAATTTATTCCGACAGGTTGTATTAGTCTATTCTGCCACATCACCAAGTAAAGTTAAGGCAAATATATTCTATTTTATTAGGATACGTAAGGTGGATAAGAGAAGAGAGAAAGAAGAGCATCAATTAAGGATAAGTTACAAATTAATGATATCTGAGTTGTGAAAAGGTCAGACACTGCACAATTAGTTGATGATTAAAGATAGATATAAGGAAGGAAAACAGAAATGCACATTAATCATATGCTCAGCCATAGTATTATGCTCAAAGAAAAGCATAGTTAAATGTAAACAGGAAAGGAAGAAGGAAAGACTGAAAATATTAATCAGAGCCTAGATTATAACCCAGTACCTAGGCTATAGCCACTAAGTGCTTTAACCATTTAATCTACTAAGCCACCCCCAACTGCATTGAATATACCCAGTCTTAAAAGGTGTAGATCGTTTGGAATGATAAGGAAGATAAAGAGTAAGGAGCAGTCATTGAGGATAAATTACAATGATAATGGTGACAAGACAAAGTCACATACATTAGATAATTGGATAGTGTGTAAAGATAGAAACATGGAAGAAAGGTAAGGATGAGCTCTAAAGACTGCATATTCTCAGACATAGTAATACAATCAAAGAAAAGAATATGTTCAAGACATAGAGAGGAAAGGAATTAGCGGCAATAGCTTAGGTTCCACATTCAATTTTCGGCTGAGCCAAATACTTTCAGACTTTCCTTCTTTAGCTATTGGGAATTGTGTGTTGTTTTGTTTTTTGCAGGGGGGGGGGGAGCTTTAGATTCAACTGGTCATTGAAGGATGGAATCAGTTCTGTAAGTGACATGGGAAGCA
Organism: Eucriotettix oculatus; assembly: GCA_034510155.1. Taxonomy (NCBI): domain Eukaryota; kingdom Metazoa; phylum Arthropoda; class Insecta; order Orthoptera; family Tetrigidae; genus Eucriotettix; species Eucriotettix oculatus. The sequence continues at coordinate 261,991,806 of CM067376.1, read as the reverse complement.
GACAGTTTCTTTAACTTGTTATCATAGTTTAATTTTGGATTTTTGTAGATGCTTGAAGGATAGGACATATATGAAACCTGTATGCAACCATATAGGAGGGAACTAGGGTGTGGGTTTGCTGAATTTTGGTCAGTGCCTGAAGGTGGGGAAGATTTTCTTTATCTCTTGGTTGGATTGCAGTCCAGTGAAGGCCACGGGAGAATGGAGTTTATTTTCCATAGTCCAGGAAATTGGCAGTGGTCACGGGCAGGCTACATCTCATTTTGTTTGTGAATGGGTGCAACGATTTGGACATCTGATCGGGCATGGGGTATCTGCATCTGGAGCAGTTCTGTGGGTAATATCTATTGATAAAGGTATTGAGGATTCAGTTGGGGTAGGTAGCCAAACTATTCCAGGTATTTAGAGAAGAAATTCTCAGGTATTCTATTGTTTTTGGCAGTAATATTATAAGGTGGAAGAAAGATGAAAGATTAATCATGCATTTAGAACAGTAAAACACTTGCTCTTCAGAGATTTGGCTATCCGGGGATGAGGAGTATTGGGACTTGCTGCTAAATTAGTAGGCTAAAAGTGACAGGTTTTGTTTACTCAGGTGTTTTATTTTAACATTTTAGTAGAAAGAATCAAGGATTTCCATAGGTCCAGGACACTACCAATTTTTTGATATGCTGCCTTACCAGATGCTATGTGAATAGATTTAGTAAATTTTCTTTTAAATTAATTTAATTTGAAATCAACTATATGGATATTTTAAATGTTTAATTTATGAACAAATTCCCATGCATGTTTGGCCAAGTTTGCCTTGTTTGTTGCTCCCAGTTTTACACAATTTTTGGGTTAGTTAAACTTAATGTCAACTTGTGTTTAGGTTTCACTGATATAACATGTCCCGCAATGGAAGGGAATTGCATATATAACATCAGGTATTTTTTGGAACTAGCATATGTGGGTTAGATGATGGAAATCTTGCTTCAAATTGCATTGTGACGAATACAGATTAGTTTTATATTTTCTCCCAGAATTTTGGCATATATTAAATAAATATAGGGAGTAATGGAGAACATGTAACATAAAAAAATATTTGTTATTAGAGATAAGCATACAAACTTAAAACCACAAGAAAAGGATACGTCCAAAATGTTCCATCACTTCCCTTGGTAATGGAACTTTGTTTAATGATGTAATCTGCTTAATGCTTGATATGCCATCAATGTTTGGATAGTCCATATCAGTTAACCCACTAACAGTAGGTACACCACCTAAAAAAGGTCAGAAAACAAAATAAGGATTTGCATTATGTAAGATAATCTCTTGTATTTGATGAAGTAATGGCTAACAAGAACTGACCGGGGTCAACATTCCTATGGATATTCTCTGCCACCATACTGTTGACGACGGCAGAACTTGTCTGTGTGTATTTATAAGCCTGACCCGGTTGGTCACAATATTATTGTTACGGTACAGTACACAGTCTAGTTTAATTGTTAACCTATCCAGATTTGTGACCCAATCTAATCTTCTGCTGATTATCCAACTTTGCCTCCCATGTAACTCCACTCTTCAGACAAACACTTATAAATTACTGCCTACTATCCATATTTATATACGTAAGCAAATTTCTCATTTTTGTGAAAGCTTTGGTCTACTAGACTTTTTATACGTAGATTTCTTCAATACGAAATTTGTTGCCTAAACATGAAGTTCAAAAACAATTAGGTAATTTATGATTTAATTCCACTGTGAATTATTAAATTGATTCTGACAAATTGACCATTTTAGTTATTACTATACCTCCTTTGTTTCTGCCAACCATGTTTATTTTACCGCCCAAACAGAAAAATTTATCTACTTCAGTAAATGTATCTTTCAATCACTACTTTTCTTTAGACAACACTCCATTACTTTGGTTTTATTTGTATAAATGTTCCTATTGTACTCAGTTTTCAATATGGTGTTCATGCCATTTACCAAGCCTTCCAAAATTCTGAAACTCTGACATAAGTGGAATATTGTAAGTAAAACTTATCTCCTTCTGCTTGACACCTTTCCCAATTTTTTCTAAAACTTCCTTCATTGTTTGTTCAATGTACAGAAAAAACACAAGACAACAGACTGAAATCCTGTTCTACTCCCTTCTTGATAGTTGTCTTTTTTTTGTTTATTTTAATTACTGCTGTAATTCTGAAAAGGATATGGACAACCTTTCATTCATGGTATTTTGTAAAAATAATCTTCAAGACATTCCCCTCTTTCCCTATCATTAATTGGTCATATGCTTCTGCACAATAAAACCCATGTGAGTATTCCTTCCACCTAACCAGAATTTGTATCCCATTGAGATTCTGATGTTCATGCAATAGTTTTTCTTTTTATACAAAGTATTCTATTTTTGGCTAAAGATGAATTTAATTCCCAATACATGTGTCATGATAGTGCAAATATTAACAGGAATTTTCTTTTTTATTCTACACACACTACTCAAATCTATTTTGAAGATTTTACCATTCAAATGTTTTATTTAGATTTCCTTCCATTCTAGTTGGACCTTCACCAATCACGTGTGAAGGGCAACTCTCTTTAATTAAACTTGTACAGTTACCCATTTTTCCTCAAAACCATTTTCATTTCTCTAGAAGCCAGTTTTGCACTTCCTATCTATCTCACTGTTCAAACATGTCTTAAATCTATTAATTTTGGGGCTAACAACCATTTTGGTACAGTCATACCCGCGCTCCCACCAAGAACATGACATCAGTGTTTCCGAAACATCAGAAAGGTTAGACGGATTGTATAATTGTTCTTAAGTTTTACTAGGATAAGTGGGAGAAGGGAGGGTGGTGAGGAAACTAGTCCAGTTCCTTGGTGGGCTGTACTTTTTTTCTGATTTTTCTTGTTGTCCTCTCTTGAGAGGGCCTATTTCAGGTTGAATACAGAATTACTAGTGACATCAATAAGGTTTTTTTTCAAATTATTGATTCTTTCAATATACTTCTACATTATAAGTTTGATTGATGGTAACCCTTTAACTGTGTAACTTATAGTAACCTACACATTGCCAATTATTCATTACTAGGCCCATTAATTTCCTCTAAATGATTTTGCAGTTCTTAATCTTACATGTCAAGAGATTTCATAATTACAAGTTACACTATCATCCAAACTATGCTCTAAATGATTATACTTTGTATTGAACCTTACCTAATGAAACCTGAGTTAGATCCAATAATGAAGGAAAAGCATTGTCTGAATGCAGTGATTTTTCAAGCATTTTACCAGCTAATTCCAGTGAATCAACGTGTGCTCTAAATGGATCCACGGGAGTTTGTTTCTCCATTGCAGAGGTTGTTAAGATACTCCTGAAATGAAGAAAACGAAAGTAGAAAAACTTGTTACCGACTATTATTATTTACACATTTTCTTACGTTGACAACAACAAACCGAGTCTAGAAACAATGTTAATGAAGGCAGGGAAAACTTAAAGCACTTACATCATTTCAAGTTTAAAAGTGTCAAGATAAATTAAGCAGTTTTCATATCACCACTTTCAAATCCTTTAAACCGCCGGTACACAAACTGCTGGCCGAGGCGCTGTAATCATTTGGAAGAACAAACGAGCACTTTGATATTGCCAACAACTAAAGATGAAATATCCCTTCAACATACCTAAATAGCGACTGCTTATATTTTAATTTTGGCATTATTATTATTATTGTTTTATTATTATTATTATACATAAAGAGGTGGAGGATGGGAACGGATGAACATGGTAAATACATGACTTTCATATGAGCAAGTTGAAATAGAAAGTATCACTATAAATGTAAACTTAAATTTCATTAAATCACATTTCATATTTCCTTATGCAAAGTCAATATATACTTAAGCTGACCTTGTCCTTAAGTGCATAATGTATTAGGAATGCGACTCAATTGCTCTTTTTCATAATTTCTTTTTGCGTTTTAGTGCAAGTCATAATCTAAGATTTATAGTATGAACACAATTACTTAAACCCTAATATAAATGGTCCAATTTTTCTTGTTAGCTTGTTCGTCGACTTCTTGCATCAAGCTCTATCACGACTTGTATCAATCGACGGCTGCTTACAAGTTTCTATTGGTTTATTTTCTCTCCAAGGAGCTACGTAGAATTACCTTTCCGTCTTATTTTATTTAAAATGTTGTCAGCTCGCACGCTCTGACCATTCTTACTTCTCGTCCGTCCTGTTCACATCTGCTACTTTTCTTGCTTTCACTTGTCCCGAGGATGGGATGACAACACGATTACCACATGCCAGCCACTGAAATCACTCTCAGTTGAGAACACGGTACAATGTCGAATAACTAGATGACAACTTCCCACGTCCGTAGTTGTGACCGGTGGAGCAGGAAGTTGGGAGAGGAAAAAAATTTCTGGCAGAACTGTGGCCATGGAGTTCGTCGGAGCTACAGATGAATGCGGAAAATGCGTCACCATTTCCTATCTTTGCACCTGGTTTATATACCAGGGTGTACTCGTAGGAAGGTAAAAGCCAAGTCCACCGAATGAATGTCCTAAGTTGGTTTCGATTCCCAACAATGGCTTGTGGTCGTTAATTAAGCCGATTTCCTTCCGTAAAGAAAATGACGTAATGCTAATGCTTCTTTACTATTTGAGAATAATTTCATTCGGTAGTGGTCAAAGTTCGGCTGCGTCTGGCTTAAAAAGACACAAACTTCATACGGCGACGCGGCGCATGTTAGAATCGTTGCTACTACACAGTTGTGTAGAGATAAAACTCCGTCCAATGTAAGTTCTTATCAGGGATGGAAACTCTTGTCGTGCTCTTTAGTCCATTTCTAGTTGCTATTCTTGTCTAAAAGTCGATGTAGTGGTTAAAGTTTCCTTAAGGAAATTACTTTAGAAATTCAGTATGACTAGGAATTCTTGAAATTCCTGTCGGGTGTTTGATACTGGTACATTATGGATCGCTTCAAGCTTTGTAGTTGAAGGATAAATATCAATAGTTTCTAAAGTATATCTAAGGAGATCAATGCTCTTTTATGCGAACAGACATTTCTCCCTCTTGGCACGTAGTTCCAGCTTCCAGGATTTATGTATTTGTTTAAGGCGATCAGCTACATATAGCAACATTGATGAGGATGTCGTCAAAGTACGGAGTTACTCGTGGAATACCTTGTGATTGGGGAACGATTGTTCGAAAAGATCGATATGGCACAAGCATACCTACAATTGCCAGTGGACGACGTATCCTCTGAGGATAGATAATCGTCACACTTGGCGGAGCATACAAAGTGAAACGTTAACTGTTTGGAGTCAGCAGATAATGGACGAAGCTTCACAAGGTGTTCCAGGAGTAATTCCTGTAAAGCTGTATTGATGGCCACCATCAATACAGCTTTACAGGATCATTCGTATCCGATACCGACCGTCAACAATCTGCTAACAAGCCTGATTGGAGGAAAAGGGGAGTTGCCTGTTTCAGGATCACCCTCATGCAGGCGGTTAACCCCCCAAAAAAAGCTGAGCAGCCTGAAATTCACCTAGATGTAGGACGTGCAGGTAGGTAATTTCGGAAGTTAAGACGTTAAAATTGACTTTTCCAACGCGAGGTCGAAAGAACGTGGAAGCTACGCTCCGCAGTACGGCCTGCGGGAGTTCATATAAAAATATGTATATACACTGTAATAAAGAAGAGGTATGTTTAAAAATATTATGAACTTTGTAGCATTCTTGTACCATTCGGTTTCAATTTCTATATTCGATATAATTAATTTTTTAAATATTAATAAATAATTTACTAAATAGTATTATATTGTTTTACTTTCACAAGTTTTATTGTAATAATTTAATTTAAATGTCAATTAGATTACGGATCCCGATTTCAAAATAATAATATTCAATTGAAGAATTAAAATATAATTTACTTGTAATAATTAAATTGATTATTAAATAATAAAATTTTATGTTTCACATATTATTATGAGGCACATTATTTTCCCTGTGATAAGAGTTTTCATTGTGTTGAAAGATTATAATATGTTCAGTAAATGAAAATTAGTTATTGTAATTCAATTTACTGTTATCATTTTTTAAATACCATTCAATAATATAAAATATTATTCAGTCATTTAAATTTTATTAAATGCAAAATAACATTGTGCTGTCAAAACAAAAGGTTTTAAATAAAGTATTAGTGAATATTACGATACATATCTATATATGAAAATGAGCTGGGTTTTTTACTGAGTGAGTGGTTCCAATCACTAAAAGAACGGGTTTACCATCTTTAGTCCTCGTTGTGGACGACCAGTGTATCGGATACAGTCTCGTGATGATTTCCGTAATGCCGTAGAATAACTTTGTAACTTTTGAGCAGCAAATATGTTTATAACAATATTTAGCGAAAGCAGTTTCCCAATTCAAAGTTTTATATCGCGTGTATAAGACACATGAGACTTTTTTGGGGGAGTTAACAGGCTACATGAGTGTGATCCTGAAACATACAACTCCCCTTTAATAGCATAGGAAAGGAATTGAAAAGGGGGGATGTGGAAGGTAGAGCAAGCTAGCCAACGATTGACTAGGGCCTCTGGGCTATGGTTTAAGGATCCTACCCGGTGTTTCACCTAATGAGATGCAGGGAAACCCCTAGAAATCCTGCACCAGGTAGATCGGGCATTGGGTACTATTCTCACGCCCTACCGAATGACGAGAGACGAGTTTGCTGTGGGGTCGCAGCATTCCCTGTTTCGTGTCTCCACCAGTTTTAGGAGGCAGTTGGCTGACTGATCCAAGGGGATCAGCAGACAACTCTTGCCATATGCCTAAGGTCTTCGACCCCAGTACAAATACCTCCCAAAATAGGTGAAGGTGTCTCGGCATGTGAGATCATTAATAAAAAAAACAGGGAGAATACGAGGTATTCCCGACATAAACAGGTGAGCCCCGCAGTCACTCTGGGGGGAAATGGCTGCGAGAAACTCACAGGCACACCTCTTTTCGACACATGAGACGTTCGAAAAGCTTGGAATGTTAAACGATTATAGTTTTTAAACATATTCACAGTTAACACCACGACTAATAAATTATAAGTTTTGTCAAGATTTTAAACTTAATACCGCCTTGAAACGAGGACGGCGCAATGTCGTTTAAGCAAAAGGACGACATAATAGGCGAAATATTTTTACTATAAATGTCAATCCCGTTTGTCGTCTCGCTGCATGCTGCCTCTGCCCGAAATAAGCAGCACACTATCGATACAGTTTCTTTGAGCTGGTTTAAATTGCCGACATCAAAGCATGATGAATGATGGTTATTATAAGTATATGTGTAGAGTAATTATATACCTGCGCTTTCACATCTTGTCTCTTCGTAATCTAATCTCTCTCTTTCTCTCTCAAGGACTCAGTACTCCATGCAACTCTTGCCGACCTTAAATTGAACTCCCTCAATTTGCCGTTTTCTTATAGTCTGTTCAACGATTGCTTAATGGTGTCTTTAAATTGCACATGGGTATAGTAATTTATGTGACCATATTAATGTAACATTTATACGTAACTTTAGTTACGTTTGCATTTGCATTTATGAAGACGACAAAATAATTCTCTGTATTTCTACTCTGCAAAGAAGAGCCCAAATTTAATCCTGTAGTAGCAGCCACTATTTTCCAAATATTTCTGCAGGCCCGATCGCCGGGTCACAAATGAAGACCTTTCTCTTTTTATTGGCGCTACATCCCTGATTAGGACATTGGACATGCAGCTTTGAGTCTTTGTTAAACAGCGAAGACATGTTTGGAAAAATATCAGACAAAAGTAGGAACTGTTTCTAAATTGCGTCATGCTGTGGTAACGTTATCAAACTAATATTAACTAACATCTTTAAAAATAAATGCAAGGCTAGTCAGAAATAATATAAAATTTTCATAAGAAAAAGAAGTACAGCACGACGATGCGTTCCGCTTATTGGAAGCTCTTCCCCTCAGTTGGACCAATATATTACTATAAACACCATTTAAATTTCTTTTTTGTATCCATAGTAATTTATTAATCCCCCTGACGTCAAATGTCGTGTTCTGATATTTTGATTATTTAATTTAAATTTTGTTTCCGACTAACCTAGGTGCTTACTCTATCATTATCATACTAATATTTGTGGAAAAAGAAAAAATCTCTATAGTAAATTGCATGTATATGTGTGTCTGAATGTATGTTCCGTATACAAATCTAAACGAGTGGATCAATTTCTACCAAATTCGATACACGTGTTTTTTGCGACCCGGAAATCAGCACCAACGCTAGGGGCGGAGAGGGACAATGTTAAATGAGCAAAATCAGCAAATATTTCCATCATATAAATACATTCTTGGATCCACTAATTGTGCGCTGCGATACTATTAGCGTATACTTTCAACCATATCCATAATCAAGGGAGGGTATTCTTTGGGGTAGGGGTGGAGGGGCATCACATATAAAAAAAACAGAAAACTGTCGAGATTGGGCTCTAAACCGGTGTAATGAGAACCTCTGGGTTTAATTTTCATATTAAAATCGCAATTCAAGGAAGTTCATCTCCTTAGAAGGGATGGAAACGGTAAAACAAAGTTTCGTATACTATTTTTAACGGATGTAATAATATCGGCCAAATTTTGAACATATGTTTTGGCGAACCTAAAATCAACACTGTTGGAGTAAACACGGCAACCACCACTTGGCAAGGGGTGAAGGGACGGATATTTTTCATACTCATAAACTGCCGTAATACCCCTCTAATAAAATAATCTTTTTCCTCAATTAATTAGATTGAATTTTCTCTTTTTTTGCTTGCGTATAATTTCAACCACATTCAACATACTAGGGAGTATTTAATGAGGTGGGAGTGGGGGGAGTGGAGGGAGTGGGGTGTCACATGAAAATAAAAAGAAAACAGCCAAGTTTAGGATCGAAATCTGTGCTGTGCGAGTCTTTGATTTTCTTCTTTTTCTTCGACTTTTCCCCTTTACAGGTTTGCCGTCTTCAATTTCCATTTCTGTCTGTCGTTCCAATCTCCCTCTTCCAAATTCCTATTTTCCATTATGGTTTTCACATGGTTTTTCCACTTTAATCTGGGTCTGCCCCGTTTATTCCGAATTCTACTGTTCTACTGTTCTATTTATTTTTTATATTTTTGTAATTCTGTCAGGGGCTACGTTTCACTCCCATAACATAGAATGTATTATGCTTTTATAGATTTTGATTTTTGTTCGAAATTATTCCGTGTAGAGTCTTGGTAGCATCATTGCCATTGCAATTTTAGTTTGTATATCTCTCTCACATGTTCCTACATTTGTAACTATTGAACCCAAGTATTTAAAAAATTCACATTTTATATTTTTCCTGTTTCGAGTGTTATATTGTCCCCGCCTTTTCCTAGACACATGTATTCTGTCTTCTGCAAAGTTATGACCAGTCCCCATTTTTTATATTCTTCCATGAGCTTATTTATCATGTATGTCATGTCCTCTTCATCTCCTGCAAATATTATCTGATCGTCGGAGAACAAAAATGAATTTAATGTCTCACCTTCTATAGGAATACCCATTCCAGAGCATTTTTATACCATAATTTAAGTGCCTGATCTAAATAAATATTAAAAAGTGTCGGTGATAAATTGCTTCCCTGCTTGAGGCCTTCATCCACACTAAGATGATTTTTACTAAAAGCATTTAGTGATCACTTCCACAATCTGGGTTTCTGTATACTCTGACGTCTTTAATTATCATATCGCGTTTTTGTTTAACAATTATACAATCAATTATTGATTTTTGTTTTTTTGTTAGTTGTTCCCATTTTTGTTTATGTATTTCTCGGGGTTGGAAAAAACTATTCATTATCATATACCCATGTTGTTTACATAGGGTTTATTAATCTATCTCCGTTATCATTTGTCACTCTTTCTCCAAAGGGTCCTATCACTTCGTCTTTCACTATACTTCCCACTCTGCTATTGAAATCTCCCGTTATTATTACTTCTTGATGTGTCCTTATTTTCTTCAATATTTTCGAAAATTTATCAAAAAAGTATTTTTTTTTCTGTGATTGATGCATCCTCGTTCATTGCATATATTCCTATTATTACAAGATCTATTCCAAAAATTTTGAGATTTAGTTTAATTAGTATTTCATCAATTTCTTCCCAGGATATTATATTTTTTACCCACTTATTTTTTATCAGAATGGATACTACTTTATTTCCTCTACTACTTTTTTGTACTCCACTCCAAATATGCGTATAATCTCCTAATTTTTCTTTTTTGTTTCAGATAGCACAATTATATCTCCGTTCACTGTTGTAATTTCGTCTATTACTTCCTGTTCTTTAGTATTCAGGCACGGAACATTCCATGTCCCAATAGAAAGAGTCCGTTTCCGTAGCTTAGGTCTGTTATATTTAAATCCACCTGGCTTTGTATTATTGAAGAACGTAGCAATTGCTGTTTTTATAGGGGCAAGTCTCCAGTCTGTCGTCCAACCCCCAGACATGGAGAACCTGTGTTTTCTTTCAGGGTTTGCTCCCTTAGCCGACAAGTCTCAGTTTAAAAGGCGCTGAGAACTCGTCTTCCGCCCTGTCCTGTTAGTTTGTTACGACTACAGGCAGAGAGCACGACTAGGACTTGTTGGCAGCGCTGCTAAAAGATCGCAGTGGCATTTCCCGAGATATATGAGATATACACAGTCGGCATCTGTATTCTCCTCGGGGCCATACCAACCCTTTGCTCCCCGTCTTTGATTTTGATTCCAATATTTAGCATGCGATTCAAATAGCAGTTCATCCCCTAACAGGAGGGTGGGTCGGGGAAAAACACATCTACGTAATATATTTGAAGGAGAGAACAATTTTGATAAAATTTTGTTTGCTTGTTCCTCGCGACACAAAAGAAACACTTTGGAGAAGACACGGCTAACGCCCCTAATGGGAAGGCGGTGGAATTGGTGTAAATTTTTTAATGTGCAATAAAGGCTCATATTTGAGTGGAACAATATTTCTTGAGGCCATTTACTTTTATAGTGTTTCCCCGACAACTGTTGTGTATAATTTCAGCCCCTTCCAGTACGTGAGAGGTGGGGCTGGAAATGAGTCCTATGAAAATAAGGAAATAATGCGAGTAGCGGAGTTACATTATGACATGTAATATGTGACTGAAATGAAAATTCATCCCCTAAGTCGGTGATGGAAGGGGATGAAACAAACTTTCGCTTATTATATGTAACGGGTTGATAATTTCGATAAAAATACTGTTATGTTCCTCGCGACGGAAAATACAAACATGTGGGGATGATGTATGACCACCGCCGCTAGGAGTAGGGTGGTGTGGGCGGCAATTTTCAGATATGTAAAAGTCTAATACATGTGTTGAATAAATATTTTTGTGGTCAGTTAATTTAATACTATTTCTCACTACATAATTGGTGTTAAATCACATCCCCTTTCAGCTTGGGAGACGGATGCATAGGTGTGGAAGGAGGTCACATGAAAATTAGAAAAAAAATAGAGCTTGGCGTCGTAACTGGAGTATTAAGAGTCGCTGAGTTACTTAATATGCGATTTAAGTAGCAGTTCATCCCCTCGCTGGGAGATGGAAGGGGATAAAAGTTAGTACCGCGTAAAGGAGAGAAAAGTTCGGTAACATTTTGTTTGTATGTTCTTAGAGACGAAAAAATTCAGCTGTGATGATAAAAAAGCGACTATGACACCCAGGGGAAGCGGTTGGAGGAGGCGTAAATTTAAAATATAAAAAATGGCCAACATTAGATTCGAATAATTATTTATCCACGCCAATTACTTTGATAGTGTTTGCTACAACACTAATTTTATAAAATTTCAACCATTTTAGGAAGAGAGGGAAATATTAATATGTTTGGGACGTGAAAATAACAAGGAAACAATCGAAATTGGCTTTGAAATCGGGGTTATGGGAGTCAAAGAGTTTCATTCTGACTTTCGCATTGTAGTATTTATCTTGGGAGGGGTAATCCTAAAACAATGGGGAGGAGGATCTTACAAAAGAACTGACATTGCTGTCTCATTAAGTGACGCTTTCGATGCCCGTTTAATCATGTGTTGACCAAGAATTAAATAATGTACCGGGGTAATAGAAATAAATAACCGGACAACGCCGGGTCCCCAGCTAGTATAAAATAAATTCAAACAACTTAAAATCATTGGCATGTCAATTACTTTGGACCAGTAATACAATAAACCGATATTTGTACCCAAAGTAAAAAAAACTTAATTTGTGTGTATCAAGCGATTAGTTTCTTTTAGTCATATTAATACAAATTTCTTGCACCGAATTTTGAGACAGATCATATAGATCATTCACAACCAGTACTTGCCAAACATATATATATATATATATATATATTCAACAAATCGCTGTATGAAATAAAGCAGGTTAACATTTCAACACTGTAACTAAACTTCAGCATTAATTTTGTATTTATAAGGAAAACGATATATTCTAAATATTAGTATAATAATTGTATAACATTATTCTTAGATTACACATTAAGATTTTCTGAACAAATGTGAAACATTTTTGTGCAAATGTAATATTCGGGTTTTACAACCTGTGCGTAATAAAGAAACGTTACGTAAATCGTTTCTAAGCATTGTTTGTTATTTGGTGGTATTTTAAATCTAAACCCACATGCTTATATTGTATTATCTGCATAAATATATTCGTCATCGGGAAGTAAAAATAGTTACTGATATGTTACATGAAGGCGCTACTGAAAATGAACGGCTGCTACATTATTAGCGTTTCTTTACTTTTTACTCATCAGGATAAGCAATTCAGTGCTTCAAAAATATATAAATACAATTTTCTGTAAATGTCGTAATAGAATGTGATATAGCACCAAGATGCGGCAGCTTACAGCCTTGAAAATACTTTCTAGACCATTAATTAAATTTAGAGTTCCATTAGCCTTGTATTGTGGGAAGATGTTCGGAAGCACGATAACGATTATTCATACCAATTAGGAGTACCAATTGCAACTGCAGAATAATTTGTTGAAACTATCTGCCTGTCATAAATTTGAGACTTACCTGCAATTAATTTGCTGATCAGGCTTCTGCGGACCTTAGTTTGACCTTGACGTTCGCTACGCTGAAGTATAAAAGAACAGACAGCGTCTTCGAAGCTAAACAATCTTACGAGAACATGGCGCGGAAGTTTGCTATTCTTCTCCTATGCGGTACGTAAATCAACGAATAACAAATTTAGGTGACAAGAAGACGAACATAATGACAATGCTCAATTTTATTACTTTTCATATTTGAGGCACGGTATTTCAAATATTATATAATTATATAAATAAAAATAATTGCATTCGTATTATTGTTTAGAAATTCAAATGTTATAATACCTGCAAACTGCGTCACAGCAGGCTATGAAGAAAGATATTCATTCTGACGTAATTGTTTTTCTTATGGTAGTTTTTGTAGTGCTTGAAAGTTCCATTAAGGGCCAAAGAAAGAACATAAAGCTTGCCATTTGCGCCCAAATTTAAATCATTACAAAGAAAAACAATTTTTTAGTCATTTTTATCATTCTATAAAATTACTCCATAAATTATTTATCATGGTTATTTCGCGTTAAAATTTTGGTTCTTTCACAAGAAATCAGAGATTTGATCCAAACCATGACAATAAACACCTGAATATATATTATATATACTACATATAATATTTCACATTTATGAAATGAATAGGTGGATATTAATTATTTTTAGTGGAATATTAATATATTAATAATGAGCTTTTAATAACAATTAAATAATTTAATAAAAAATATAAAAAAAATTATCAAAAACAAATTTACATCAATATTACAATGTTGATTATTTTTAAACTTTAAGCCGGAAATTCTTTCTTAATTAACATTTAAAAAATGATACCAAATAAATTATTTAAAACTAACAATTCTCTATCTCTAAACTCATGGTAGTATATTATGGGCCTTCTCGTGTATCTGAATATTTTACACAATATCTAATCGGGCCTGACAGTATAGGAAATAAGTAAAATGTAACAGTTGTAATTACCGTTTTGTCATAATGGACCTTCCAGCGTCTTCCTCCTATTTGGGCCGTACTCGATACAAATCACAGCCGCCGCCGCCGCTATTCTTCCTGGTTCAGGAAGAATTTCTGTTACAATATTAATAAATAACAAAAGAAAAACGACACTAGATGGAATAGATACAGTAAATTCTCTACAATTCTCTTTCCAAATTGTAATAGATAGTTTTCTGCCTGAAAATCCACATAGATTTTAAATCAGCATACAACAGTACAAAACGAGATAAGCTATTTAGTGCAATGCAAGAAGTTGGTATTCCCAAAAGCTTGTAGCTTTAACTAGAACATCCCTCAGTACAGTCACATGTAGAGTTAAACTACAAGGGAACCTAACAGAACCATTCTGTACACAAAAATGCCTTAGGCAGGGCATGTTTGCTGTATAATATTGCGCTGGAAAAGGACATTCCAGACTCGTCAATTCAAAGGAGTGGTACAATATTTCATAAATCAGTGCAGATATTAGCATATACCGATGACAACGACATTATTGGTAGAACGGAAAGGGATGTCAAAGAAGCATTCGCTACGCTTGATCCTGTATCGAAATAAATGAGACTCAGTAAATGAGAAAAATACAAAATTTATGGTGGTGTCAGAAAACCCATCCAAACTGAAATGACTTGATATCGATGACGTAATTTAACCACTTAGGCTCGCTGATGACATCCGACAGTAAATTCAGTGCAGAAATCCATCATAGAGTATTAACAGCGAATAGGCGCGAATAGACTTAAAGGAAATCTAACATCAACCTACACTAGTTGTAGTTTTAAGTACAAAATGTATAAGACTTTAATAAGACTAGCGTTATTGTATTGTTCTGAAACCTGGGTCTTTGGGACCACTGATATGAACAGATTGGCTATATTTGAGAGGAATATTTTGCAGATGATTTATGGAGTAGTTATTGATCATGGTTGCTGGCGACTCAGGTTCAACCATGAACTATACCAACTGTTAAATGAACCCAATGTTGTTAGTGTACTTAAAGCAAGAAGACTGAGACGGCTAGGACATGTTCACAGAAAGGATGAAACAGATCCTGGTAGGAAGGTGACGTTTATTGAACCGTATGACACCAGAAAAGTACGACGACCCACATTGAGATGGCTTCATGAAGTGGAGAAGGTTGTAAGGGGAAGAGGAGTCGGAGGATGGAGAATGAAAGCAGAGAATCGGCAAACATGGAAGCGTATCATTTAGGCCGTCAAGGCGGAAACAAGGCTGCAGAACAAAAAGAAGAAGAATTAAAAGGTGAAATATATCCGTCAAATAAACTTTTTAAAAAAAATATTAGAGTTAATTTTTTAAGACGTTTATACCCTTCAACAATTTAACAACGTTGCTAGTAAATATGTTTCACACGAAACATGCGAACGGCACAGGACTATTAGTTTAGTATCCCATGCAAGCAAAATATAAACTGAAATACTATATAGGAGAATGAAACGTCAAATATAATGCGAGTTAGGTGACGATCAATTTGATTTTAGAAAGAATGTAGGGATAAGAGAAGCAATATTAACTGTGCAATTAATTTTAGAAGACAGGATACGAAAAAATCGGCATACGCTCATAGCATTTGTAGATTTAGAAAAAGCGTATGATAATGTGAACTGGAACAAACTATTAAGATTTTGAAGAGCACCGGAAGAAAATATCGAGAAAGGAGGCTAATACATAACCTCTACAGAAGACAGGCAGCAGTAATTAGAATAGAAGATCAAGAAAAGAAAACTGTATTCAAGAAGGAGTAAGACAAGGATGCAGCCTGTCCCCATGTTGTTTAACTTATATATAGAACAGGCGATGAAGAATGTTAAGACGGAATATGGAAAAGGAATCGTACTGCAAGGAGATATACTGCCGACGATATTGTAGTATTAGGGGAGTCAGAAGAAGACTTGGAAACCATAATAAATGGAATGAACGCAGTCCCGGAGAAAAAGTTCAATATGAGGATTAATGGACGGAAAAACAAGGTAATGGAGTGTAATTAGGGAAACAGTGGAATAACAAAGAGTGTTAGATTGGGAAGGAATATTTTGACGGAAGTTAAGGAATACTGCTACTTGGGAAGCGTAATAACTAGGGATGGTAGAAGTATAGTAGACATAAAGAGTAGGATAGCACAGGCACGGATGGCTTTTGCGAAAAAGAGGGGTTTACTTACGGGTAATGTAAGTGTGAATATTAGGAAATCGTTGCTAAAAATGTTCGTTTGGAGCGTGGCTATGGGTGCGAAACGTGGACGATAGGAGTTGGGGAAAGGAAAAGAATAGAAGCATTTGAAATGTGGTGCTATAGGAGAATTATGAAAATCAGATGTGTGGATAGAATCACTAACGAACTGAAAAGGCTTGCGCAAGATAGGTTAGCATGGAGTTTTGCATCAGAGCAGTCTTAAGGGGCTCGTAAACGAGCAACAAAAATTTCACATTGGCGGCAATATTTCTGAAAATTATGGCCCGGCAATATTGTCGACAATGTGTTGCCCTAGCTATGGACGGGCAATATGTTGCAATGTATATCCCGGCAATATTGCGGCCACATTGTAACTGGAACATTTCCCGCTTACACGTAGTACAGTAAATGGCCGAAAATAAAGTTCTTATTAGCGCATCGTTAGTCGTGATAAATTAAAGAAATTAAGAACCTGGTTTAGACCTTTTTTAAATGAACAATTCACAATTTAAGCAACGAACTGATTCTTGATTATCTATTCAAAAACGTCGCCTTCTCTGTCAAAGGGAGACTGAATATTTCCTTCAAAAATAGAGGTCATTGTAGTGAAAAAGGATACGGTGATGGGGAATACAACACCGATCTATACGATGGGTGGATAGCACTAACGAGGAAGTTCTAAACAGAATCGGGGGAAAGCGAACAATATAGAGGACGGTGATCAAAATAAGGGATAGATTAATAGGCCTTGCAAAATTAGCATTAGGGGGAAGTGTGTGGGGTAAGAACAGAAGAGGAAGCAAAGGATAGAATACGCTAAGCAGATTAGGGAGGATGTGGGTTGTGTTAGTTATGAGGAAATGAGAAGGATTGCGCAGTATAGATTAGCATGGAGGGTTGCATCAGACCAGTGTTAAGACAGAATACAACATGTTTCATACACCGACACATCGGAGGAAAGATATTTCCCGAGCTGTAAATAAATCCTAAACTTAAATATTCTTCGGAAGACTATCAATCCGTCCTTTTTTGCTGCTAACATATTTAACGCGAATGTAAAAAAATTACAAGTTATTTTTATTTTAGTAATTTAATCAAATGTGTAAAACTTCATAGGAAGCAAGCTTGCGTTCTATTTCTTTTTTTCTCTGTACTGCTCCTTATCTTTTTCATCTGTTTCGTTTTTATATTTACGCCTTTCAGCAATCAATTTTATTATTTATTGTGTTATATATGCTTTTATATTGGTTTGATCTATTCTTCCTACTTTTTTGTCGGCTGTTACAGTCATTTCTTTCTTCAATTCTTCCCATTTGTCTTCTATATTGTTTCTTTCTATTTTGAACGTTAATCTATTCTTCATTTCTTCTGTGAAACTCTGAAGCACCTCCTGTTGTTTCACTTTTTCTAATTTCCAATTCTTTGTTTTAATTCCTTTTTTGAGTTTATTCTTTTCAGCCTGCATTTCAAATCAACAGATTGTGTTCCGAGTTCACATTTGTTTCTGGGTAGGTTTTACAACCCAGCACGCGATTTCTAAATCTCTCTCACAATTATATAGTCCAATCGGTATCTGCCTGTGTCCCCCGGCTTCTTCCACGAGTAATCTACTTTCATGACTCTTGAACCAGATATTGTCACTACTAACTTGTTCTCCATGAAAAATTCCTTTCACCAAGTCCATAGTCGCCAACTTCATAACTTTCTCTTCCCTTTCCTATTACTGTGTTACAAGGAATATCAAATTCTCGGTACCTTCAATTTCTTCGTAGTTTATCTCCATATTTTCTTCATGTGATGCATTTATGGGCATAGAAAGTTATTGTCTTTGGTTGCGGTTTCGTATCTAACCTTACGGTAAATAAAATTGAAGTATCTGTCTGTCCGTATGTTTGCCTCGAATAGGCTCCGAAATGTCTAAACTAATGAAATAATGAAAATTTGAGGGTTTAAAAAAAGACAATTAAACTTAAATATTAGTGAATATTTCATTTCGAAAATGATATTAATATAAATAAATAAATAATATATATGTATATATATATTCTACGTAAAGTTTTCTTTTCATACGTGCGTTAAAATCTACCTATGGATTCGGGTAACCTATACTTTCTATCTGTTTATGCTTCGAAACGGCTTAACGGATTTCAATTAAAACTTCAGGAATTGGAACAGGAATTTTAACGTACATTTTCGAGAATATTAATTCCGATATCTTGAATATATAAATACTTATAAATCCATTGAATTGCCGCCCAAATTGCTCTTTTTTTGGGTTAACAGGCTACATGAAGGTGATCCTGAAACAGGCAACTCTCCTTTAATAGCATAGCAAGGAAATTTAAAAGGGGAGTGTGGAAGGTAGAGCAAGGAAGCCAAGGGTTGACTGGGGGCCCCGGACTATAGTTTAAGGATACAACGCGGTGTTTCACCTAAAGAGATGCAGGGAAAACTCTAGGTCCGGCATTGGGTACTATTTGCTTGTCCTTCCGAATGATGGGAGACGAGTTTGCTGTGGGATCGCAGCATTCCCTTCTCCGTGTCTCCACCAGTTTGAGGAGGCAATGGGCCGACTGATCCAATGGGATCAGTGGACAACTCTTGCCTTATGCCCAAGGTCTTCAATCCCAGTACATATATCTCCTAAAACAGGTGAAGGTGTCTCGTCATGTGAGAACTTAGAAAAACCGCAGAGAGAGAGTACGAGGCATTCCCGACATAATCAGGTGAGCCCCGCAGTCACTCAGGGGTGAAGCGCCTGCGAGAAAACAACCGCAAAATTCGCTATGACGTCATTTTTATTGGCTCCGAAATATGATAGCAGGACCAGTTCTAAACCAAGTGCGTGTTATAAGGTTTGCCCTGAAGCGATCATAAATAGATGATACCGTACTTTTTATGTAATCAAGGAATTCAGCTTTATCGAAATGCGGTACCTGTTGCTTACTTTATGTTTTGGAATTAATATTCCGGGCTAATATAAATAAATACCAGCTTGTGTATATTAAATAAATTACATTCAAGGTTACTAATTAAATTCCTAAAACATTACTGAACACCAACTCATTTCAGTGACTCATAATTTATGTGCATACAATACAGATACCAATAAAAGCGTATTTTCCTAGCATCGGTCACGCTGATTCTGTAATAGATATAAAGTAAGTAGTCTAGCAATTGTTTCGGTAACCCGTAGTGATTAAGTTTAATAATGAAAAATAGCATAATTATGATACCACTAAGTTAATGGTGATGACGACTTTCAGCAATCTGCATCGCATCACTATCATGCCAGACGGTTCCCTCTGGATGTATGACCTGCCCATCATATTGGTCGCCAATTTGTGGAATAGAATCTGACGGAAGCACAAGCGCATTTAGCAGTTACTGCTCTATGAAGCGGTTCAATTGTATCAATCGCACCAGTAAGTACTACTAGAGTATGTTAACCAGCAATGGGAAAAATGTAGAAATGAATCTTAAGTTCTCGAACAACTTGGAGTAACGATGGGGAAGAGAAGTGTAAGAAACGTAATTCGGGTATTTATAAATACAGGTATTTTAAACATATATATATATATATATATATATAGTATTTATTATTACTACAGGTGGGAATTTGCCCGGTGGCAGCATTGATAAAGTTAGAGTACAAATGTAAATTAATAAATTAAAAGAACAAAGATAAATTACAAAAAAAATTAAAATTCAATTTTAAATACTTCACGTTCCTTTTCTTTTTTTTTACAAAATACGTTCCTGACTTTTCAGTGTTCTAACTTTTTTTGAAAACACACACATATATATAATATGAGCAAGAGTTTCGATAAATGTAAACGGGAATTACTATAAAAATTGTTTTTCATTTTAATTTGCTAATTCAGCAAGACATTATTTGCAATCATTTAAGAAGTTATCGAATACTTTTATTGGAGAGACACGCAGTGTCAGCATCATCACCGTCAAAACCTTGTCCTCAGAGATGTTTTCAGATGTCTAAAGAGGTGACGGAGACCGAGGAAAAGTCTGTACAGTAGGTAACAATTTTTTGTTGACAGCAGAAGATAAAGAAGTTTATCCTGGCGCATTATTAATAGGCAGCATTCAGATACAACTTTTCTAGAGGTAGATAATGAAGAAATTGATCTTAAAAGTTTTAATTAACCTTCCAGTGGCAAACGGTATTCTACCCTCATATAGTCTGAATCATTTGCGGTTACCCCAGAATATAAGAATTCATCTAAAATTATTGCATGGATTTGCGTGCTAGTGGATGTTTTCTCTTCGACGGGGAATTACTTACTAGGTGACTGTGATTACCTTTACCCTCCTGTATCCCCAAAAGCGTTTACATTCCTTGGAAAATGTACATTTTATGAATAATAGCCGTTTTGTATGGTCACTGTACCATAGAGTCAACATAACAAACTCTGCTAAATCTGAAGGCAAGTATCAAGTGGAACATCGTTGAGAATGCAACTGATTTTGGAAGTAATAATAATAAGAAAATAGCAACATATTTTATCGCAACTGTTTCAAAACTGTGAAAGGGTCAACAAACTGACCGACTCCAACGATGTAATTTCCACTTATGTAACATTTAAGTGCCAAACTCACAATAACTTCTTTTGACAGTTTATAGTGGAAAGTAACTGCAAAAAGTTTCTTATGGGTCCTCTTCTACTAGCGAATTTTTGAAAGTAGACGTTGACTGGAATCCCAACTGTTCTGTTCTATATTCTGAGAAGAGAAACACTGCGTGGACAACGTATGGTTGCAATAAGCAGTTGTAAATGAATATCATACGTTTGCTAAGAAGTTATAACAATTCCTGCCAGCTTGTAGCTTCAGGAATGACGAGTAATATCATTATCTTGGGTCAGAATCATTAATTCTTTTATGCTGAACTACTGCTCCAAGTTCTTAACATATGTATCTTGTTTCAGGTTTATATTCGTTTAAATTCTTAGCTGGAACAATCTGTCACACGTTTCAAAACTCACATTAATTAGCAAATAATATAACCTTAGACATTAATAACTATTACATTAACAAATATTAATTTATAATTGTTAGTTTCAATAATTTACAATTATAAAGTAACCAGGAATAGAGAAAAATATTTTCTAAGTATATTGTATAAAGAAAGAAGAATCTTAAAAACATCCGCTGCATATGCAGTGAAATAGATTATGGTCTTGTAAGTGGAAATTTATAGTTCAGACAAATTATGTTCTGTCGCTTTCTATTTTCCTGGCAAACGTAAGTAAAAAGTAGTATAGTACGGCTTGTTCTTGATGAATACTAACGAAGAAATAAACTCATTTCATGTTACCTTAATGTTTGAAATTTAAGATCGAGTTTGATACTAAATTTTCTATTACAGATTTCCGTCTAACAAGCAGCAAGGAATGTGCAGCTTTAAATAAAGGAGACTTACCCACACCACCCTCGAATTTCAACACACTTTTGTGAAGATTTATTTGAAATGCTCCAAAATATGCAGTTACTAATAAATTACATTGTAACAGTTAATTAACTTCCTTATAACAATGCCTATTACGCTACCAAAAAAGCAGCATGTATTTTAAAATAATAAAACAATTATCTCATTGAATATATCAATGAGGATGTTTATAATCGTTTGTTTCTGACTTCAGGTAATTTAACCAGAGCTCAAAAATTTCCAAAAGTCCATAAATTTGATTATCCTTATAAACTTATTGTTTCAATTATTGGCAATCCTTTAAATAATTTCATAATTTGTTCAACGTTGAAATAATTATAAATTTTGATGAACAAATACAGGATTACTATATATAAATATTAAAACTAGGCTACCTCCCAGGGCATACATTAAAAATAAGTTGATGGTATCCCAGACATTGTGACGAAACGTCTTATGAATTAAATAATTTTATGGAGTGTAATTTGGCCGGTCAATTATTTGATTTTATTTCAATTACTAAGTTCTACTGCTTAAAGTGGTTCTTTTAAAAATATATTGCTCTTTTTTTAAAAATTAAGATGTAGTTTTGCGCTTTTTTGTCTAGTATACGATTGTAAAAACACTATGGCCGGTCCTGTTCCCAGTACAAACTTTCATAGGAGTTCCCAGATCTAGAGTTTAGCAAAACTATTTAAACTAAGGTTTCCCACAAAATACACATAATGAACAGTAATTTCAACGGCAAATTTGCGGTTTCATTTTAGTATATAACTTGGAACACCTCTCTTTTACAGCTAATATAATGATGGGTTTTAATAAAAATGATTATTAATAATCTAGCTGGTTTAATATGGTGAAAAGGAAATGCAATTACCGAGTTTAGATTTTATATAAAAACTCCTTAACTGATACAACAGGTTTCCATTCTTTTAAATGTCCTTTTGCTACTACGAAATTAGGGCCACGTATTAATTGACCCCCGACGTTTGATAAAACGACGAAGAAATCCTGGAGTCTGATTCTAGATCCAGATAGACTGTGCGAGATGCAAAACACAGGAACAAGAAAATGTATTCTTTATATTTCCTGGGGTTTCCTTGTCTGGCCATGGCTAGCATATAGGATCCTCAGAAATCTACCACACAGTTCGAAAATGTTTTACACTCTTGAAGCCGAGCTGCCGGTAAATCTCCCATGAAAGGCTGTACTGTGTTTGAATCCATACGAAAATATTTCAAGCATTGTCTCAATTGTTTTCTCATTAATTGCCATGGTCGAAAATATCCAGAATTGAAGTTGGATAATCGAATGTAAAGAGTGTAGATATTGTTCATGATAATGCCTTATTATAATGCTGCTTAATGGATGCATCTTCGACAACAGGATGGGATGCTTTTTCTCAGAGGGGAGGAACGAATGTTGAGGATTCCCTGATTGTCGAGGAAAGCGTTCACGCGCCGTAATT
This sequence comes from Eucriotettix oculatus, assembly GCA_034510155.1. Lineage (NCBI taxonomy): Eukaryota > Metazoa > Arthropoda > Insecta > Orthoptera > Tetrigidae > Eucriotettix > Eucriotettix oculatus. The sequence goes on along the minus strand of CM067376.1, from coordinate 261,968,579 downwards.
TCATAGACACTTGCTCCAGCCAGTCGTCCTTTAACGCGCGAATATTTAATGAGTAATCTTAGTGCTGAGCCAGATTTTCGCACGATAACATGTCGTTCCTTAACTCCGCCACGGATAGTCCAAATTGACATCTTGCCTTCTTCGGCGTCCCAAATCTCACAATTCACGCGACTATCCTCTTTAGTTTTGAAAAAATGTTTGTACGACTGAACAGCTGATCGTGGAAAGACTTAGCTTCGTCCGATCCTGATTTGTTAAAGAAACAATGTGGTCTGTAATCTATTTTTTCGCTTCTCCAACGGCTACTTGACAAGCTCAATTTCCTTGGACGAGCCACTCAGGTCCTTTAAACCACAGTAATTCCCTGGGTGAAATGCCTCGCGATGCTCAATCCGCCGAGTTCCCTTTCCTGAGACGTATCTTAAGTGTTCAGGAGCTATTTTATCCTGGACGAGGCTAACCCTATTAGCTACAAAAGTTTTCCATTGGCGCGGGGAAGATGAAATCCATTGTAACGCGACGCGGGAATCAGCCCATGCAGTTATAGAATCAATCCATTTGTAAGGCGAAAAGTTACTCATCCATTTCTGCAACTCGAATCCACCCTTGACAAGAAGCTGGATTAATTAGTAATTAGTAACCGCGATGCTACTAACATATTAGATACTGGTACACAACAGTCATCCATGTACATAAATTTAAGATGGCGTCCGAGGCGAATATATTCCGCCCCGTCAACTGCGTTCAGCTGACACAGCGTGCGAATCGCTAGGTATGGACTAACGGAACCCCCATAAGTTCCTTATCCGTTCTTCCCGATGAAATCTCCAGAGGATACGCTGTAAATGCCGGTCAGCCTACCTTATGCGTATGTTTCGAAACATCTGCCGAATGTCGGCAGGAATAATCAAATCAACTATATTTGTTTGTAGCTTAGAAATTGATTGCGGTAGGGTCCATTTTGAGTTGTCATTGACGCGTCTTGATATTATATCATCTTGACCCTCGAACATACAGTGATGTAGAATATAATAACCTTTGGCCGACATGCTTAGTTCTGACATTTCCTCCATGTGACCCTGTGACTAATAATCTTTTATAAATTCGTTATACAAGCTTCTCAGCTGCGAAATACGTGACAATTAGCGCTCCAAAAGTTCAAATCTCCTATGCGCTGCCGATTTACTCTCCCCGAACTTGGAGTTACTCCTAATAGAAAGATCTCTCAATCCCTTACAGTTTTGGGAATCGAAAAAAGAAATTGCTTCAGAACTTTACCCATTATCGAAAAAATTTCAGTGTGCCAGCAGAACGAGTGTTTTCAAAAGCCAGCGAATTAACAAGGGGTGGGAGAAACCGAATAAGTAGTAGCAATGTAAATAAAATTATATTCCTAAATAATAATTTATGTAAATAAATATTAACTTAAAATCTATTGGCTTTATTATAAATCAACCTCTTATTCATATAATATTGAAATTAGAGTATAAAAGTTATAAACATTCCATCAATCGCTTAAATCTCATCATGTTGGAAAATTGCAATGTCATCCTAAAGCAGCGCTTGTGACTAACACCATTGTCTTTAGAATAAGCGATAAATGATTAACTTATATCAACGCAATCAATCGTTTACTTCACGCCTGTACACCCCGGCATAGCGATCGAATGATTTGCTCATCGCTCGCTCACTAAAGCTTTCGCGTGCCTCGTAATTCTGAATATAATCGTCATTCGGTTTTTGCTTGGTTATAATCGATATTTCGAATGATCTCTAATAATAGAATGATTATCATTCGATTATGCCCATCACTATGTCTTCTGATCCCATTGGATTAGTCAGCCAACTGCCTCCTTAAACCTGTGGAGACATGGAGAAGGGAATGCTGCGACCCCACAGCAAACTCATCTACCCGTCATTCGGCAGGGCGTGAGGATGAACCCAATGCCGGACCTACCTGATGCAGGTTTTCTAGGATTTTCCCTGCATCTCATTAGGTGAAACACCGGGTAGGATCCTTAAACCATAGCCCGGGAGCCCTAGTGAACCCTTGGCTACCTTCCGCACCCCCCTTTTCAAATCCCTTCCTATGCAATTGAAGGGGAGTTGGCTATTTCAGGATCACCTTCATGTAGACTGTTTACCCAAAAAAATTGCTAAAGTACATAGGGAACCGACAAATACATCTTTACATATCTGTGAAGAAAAATTGTGTGAATCCCTTCGGAGTATCGCTGGAACCCAAGCGCAAATCGTCTAACTCCGGATCGCCAATGATCTACGACCAGCTTGCAATACCTGCCTCGTAGTTACGAATTGTATTGCTTTATTTCATAATCTATACACATTATTCGATTGAACTCTCTCAAGTCGTGATGCTAGACTTTCTGTTGTATTATTAACATTGTTCTATTTTTTAAGAACAAAAATACGATGAAAATATTTTTACATTAAAAATCAATTGAAGGTTTTTAATAAAGTACTGGGTATTTCCAAACAATTACAAATTATGGCATAGCGTATGAATGAAATATTCTCGAACTTTCAGCGGGGTCACCTCTTCGTCAAAACGTAACGTTCCCATGGCTACCTAGGCCATCGTCTTCAGGTGAAATGCGGGTTTGAGGATCGCGGACCCTTTATATAGGCCTCGAGATATGGGTCCACTTGGATTACTATTTACATAAATAAACATCCGCAGAATTTACTTTAAGATTTAAGTAAATTCTACGGATGTTAATAATAACTAGTGGACGATATATTAGACACAAAATATATGCTTTTCATATTGAAAACTGACCCTATTCAACAGATTAGGGGCTCTTAAATGAATATAGTTTTCAAGTGGCCACTTTTCCGTATCTAAAGTTGTTGGATTTAATTTTTGAAATAGTGGCTTCATTATCAACCAACAACCACTGGGTATGTCTTTGTCACTATTCTGTGTCCGCAACCAAAAATATACCCTTAAATATTTTTAGAAATTCCTAAGCTTTGTAATGGATTTTTTTATTGTTCTGCCTGATGCTAGAAAGTAGTCTTTTAAATGACCAAACCCATTCCGGAACGTATAGTGCTCAATATAGCGGCCACCTACTTTTCCTCTCACTTCAAAAGAAAATAAAAATATTCGAACTATAATGCATTCATATATACACTATAAGTTATGCAATAAAATATTTTTCTAATTTTTTGTCAAAATAGTTTAGTACTATGAAGAGGTAAATAAAAATCTGTAAGATGTATTAAATATTTTACTGTTGGTGGTACATGACATCAGCCTTGTCTGTATGCAAACCAAATATTAACAAGTCCGACGGAGATTACTTGAGCTAAACAAAAACTTCGCGAGCTCGCAACGACAACGGTAAAAATCACGTTACTTTTGAACAGGATGTTACTGTATATCATGTATATATTGTTACATAAAATAAGGTCACAGCGCGTGAATGAAACCGCCTCAGACAAGACTGTTGGCGGTTGCCTAGGAGATAAGCAGCCAGGAGATTCCATTATCGGACGTCGCTAGACGCGTGGAAAAAGTGTTAGTAATGGGAGAGAATTAGTAGTAAGGAAAATTTGTTAGGGGGGTCGTGACGAGATGCTGCAGTAGGCGGAGGCCTCTGTTCTCGAATAAGTTATCGTCGTCACGGCAATGAGACGCCAGACCGAAAAGTAAATCAAATTCAGGTTTGCGACAGGACATGGAAGGAGGAAGTTCGAAACGGAGCGCATTCTCGAACAAGTTGCTACCACACCGGAAAGCAATGAGAATAGTGTTATTATGGTTAAACAAAGTTGAAGTATGTATAATACAACTTGTAAAAGAAAGTTTAGTTGACAATTGGAAAGGCTCAGAGGGCACACATATTTCAATGCTTTAGAATAAATGTTTTTCATTAAATAATTTTAGTAATAAGCATAGACTCATAGTGCTCACCTCAGAGAAGATTTCAAAGATTTAGGTTCGTTTCTTCCCCATTAATCGGCGACAGAACACAGCTGAGGCAAGAGTAGCGCTCTACAAATTCATCGAGAAATGTGAGGGTGATTAACATTCTCCTCGACGCATGTGGGACCATACGATTCAGCGCGTGCGCATACACACACTGATATATACATACATACATACATACATATATATATATATATATATATATATATATATACTGTAACACCTAAGTTACAACCCCAGCCGATATACGCGGCCGTAAAGACGCCAGACTGAATTGTTGAATATGTGACGTCTATTGCTGGCGTAAGCATACGCGGGGAAAACGTCTGGCCATGAGGTGTTCACGTAACCTGGTGCTGCAAATGGGCGACCCATAGCGGAAATCACATGCATGCGATTTGTTGTTTAGGCCAGGTTAACTTACTTTTGAAAAATGGCGTAAGCCAGGATTTATAAGTCGTCGGCGTAATCTGCTAAGAGAAGGATGTGTTGTGGCTCGCGAATCTTCGCAGCCATGTATTTATAAACCGTTGGCGAACAAGCCACAGACTATGTGGTGAATAGTAGAAATGATATTAGGTCAACGAAGGGACTGTTAATTGAATGCTTGATGAGTGACAGGAAAAGTTGATTGTAATGATCATGCCCTGTCGTAGATTATTGCTTTGATAATTAAATAGTGTTAAATGTTTAAAAAGTTTGGTATTTCTTCTCGATAATACCTGGCGCCCTAACATTTTCCTTTTCCGAGGTATAAATCATTGTCGACATGAGCTGAGCTGCCGGTAGAAACGAGTTTTCTCTACTATATATATATATATATATAATAAAAGGAGTGTGTGCTTCAATCACCTGTACTGCGACATGTAAAACAAGACCGGGTCATCGTACCCGACTCCAGCGGCAAGTTTCAGGCTATACTGAGAAGAAACGGTAACGGATGATAGAAATAAAATATCTAGAAAGAATAGTTATTCATAACCTCTACACTTGGCAGTCAGCAGTAATAACTATTGAATGGCAAGAAACGAAAGGATAAATCAAGAAAGGAATAAGCAAGGATGCAGTATGTCACCCTTGCTCTTTAGCTTATGAATACAAAACGTGATGAAGGAAGTTAAAAAAGAATCATATTTCGAGTGGAATAAATAAAAATCCTAACCTTTGCTGATTATATTGTAATATTACGGGAGTCAGAAAGAGATTAGGAAACCATAATAAATGGCATGAATGTGGTCCTGGAGAAATAGTGCAACAACATGATGACTAATAGAGGAAAACCCAAGTTAATGGAGTCTAGTACAGGAAATAGTAAAATTACAAAGGATGTTAAACTGAGAAGGGATATTTTAAGGAATTCTGATGGTAGAAGTATAATGTACATAAAGAGAAGAAAGCACAGGGAAGAAAGACAAAAAAAGAAATTTACTTCCGGCTAATTTATTGTAATATACTTTTTAGGGCATAAAACACTAATTAATCAATAGAACAAATTATAATCAATTTTAAAATTTTTCATTTATTAATTTAAAGTGATTACATGGGCTTAATCTCAGGGGATTTTGGGTCTCTCGAGAGATGGAGTATGCAGTAGCAGAAAATAGAAAGAAAAAAATCATTAAATATTATTTAACCAGAGCAATGAGCAAGTTTGACAGCTTTTTTAATAACTTACCCACAATTACTGGGCCTACAAACATTCACCTCACTAATGTTTCCGTGTCTCTCTGGCGTCTTGCAGGATTTTTATCGATGAAGGTAGAAGGAACCAGATCCGCAACTCATCTGCTTCCTCGAAACATCTAACGTCTCTGCCCACCTCTCACAGCATCTGCTCTCGTCCGTCCTCTCCTCAACTCGTCTCACTTCTGATCACGTCCGTCCTCTCCTCCACTCATCTGACTTCTGACCACGTCCGTCCTCTCCTCCACTCATCTGCCCTCTGACTACGTCCGTCCTCTCCTCCACTCGTCTCAATTCTGATCCCGAGCCACCCATCGGCTCCCCTTTTAAATCCTCCGACGGGAATTCCCCTTCATAGGTCTATTTCACAAAATTTCGGGGTTCCCCGCCCTCATTTTTTTACACACATTTGGCGGGGGTCTCCCGCGGGGGTTCACCATCGTTTTTTTAACACACGTTCGGCGGGATTCTCCCGCGGGGAATCACCATCTTTCAGCCGACTAGACATTGTTGTTGGCCGAACTGCGCCTCATAACGCCACAATACCACAAAATCCGCGTTTTTTATCACATTATATATATGTGGAATCAAAAGCGTTGTTTTTACCAGTCAGCTCAGCTCTGCGTTAATGATAAACTATTCCTCAAAAAAGGAATAGCTTTTGGCGCCAGGTATTTTTGCCAGAAATAATACCAAAAGTTTAACACAATAGTTTAATTGACATGAGCCAAATAATCTAAAACAGGGTGTGGTCACTCCAATCAGCTTTTTTTAACGCTCGTCTTTAAATCAATTACATCAGCATCTACTATTCGCTACTAATCACGATTCTAATCGAGGCCTAGCACCACTTATTCGTGTCTTATTTGCTAGCCATTTATATGCATAGTCGCTACTAAACTCCGCAGTCCAAAAAACACACCTGACTCCTAATTCGACCCACCACCAAATCGAATCCATCAAAACTCAATATTCAGCGGAGTAAACTAATCAGATCTTTAAGCGGACTTTGGCTACGTCTTGGTGTATCACTACCTGAATCTGTGGTTGTTTGGATAGCCAAACTGCTGCGCGCGCTCGCAAATCTTGCGAGGGCGCCAAACGCACGCTGCTTTCATCCATCTCGTCGACGACTTATAAATCCTGTTCTTAGCTGGCTTACGCCATATTGCAGACGCACGGTCACGGTGCGACAGAAAACTCCCACAGGCACCCGTCCTTTTTTTTGGGTTAACAGGATACATGAGGGGGATCCTGAAACAGGCAACTCCCCTTTAATAGCATAGGAAGGGAATTGAAAAGGGGGGATGTGGAAGGTAGAGCAAGGTAGCCAAGGGTTGACTAGGGCCCCCGGGCTGTGGTTTAAGGATTCTACCCGTTGTTTCACCTAAAGAGATGCACCAGGTAGGTCGGGCATTGGGTACTATTCTCACGCCCTTCCGAATGACGGGAGACGAGTTTGCTGTCGGGTCACAGCATTCCCTTCTCCATGTCCGCACAAGTTTCAGGAGGCAGTTGGCCAACTGATCCAATGATATCAGCGGACAACTCTTGCTTTATGCCCAAGGGCTTCGAACCCGGAACATATACCACCTAAAATAGGTGAAGGTGTCTCGTCATGTGAGAACATTGATAAAAAAACCAGAGAGAGTGCGAGGCATTCCCGACATAATCAGGTGGGCCCGGCAGTCACTCTGGGGTGAAGCGCCTCCTGTCGGGGAGGCACCAATCGTAGCACAGGCTAAGAGGTTTTTCCAGAAATTCTACAAGAAGCTGCGCGAGATCCTATGATTAAAATTGTTGTATTTCTGATATTCAGCCCTTGGTCGTATCAGCGCAAGCCTTTTCATTTACACATTACTAGAAAATCCCACATCCTCCTTAATCTTAGCGTACTGCATCATTGGCCTCCCTCTTCTGTTTTTTAATGCACACTCTTCCCTCTAATGTTAGTCTTGCAAGATCCTCATGTCTCAAAATAAAGCCTAATAATCTATCACTTCTCTTCATCAACGTCCTCCATATTGTTCGCTCTTCTCCTATTCTGCATAGGTCGAAATTAGCAATTTTTAATGAAAACATGCAGCACTTTTAATGAGAAATTTATTTTAAACACACAAAAAAGAAATTGTTAGTGATGTTAACTAGAAATGATTTGTCAGTTTTCTGACTTACAATGAGAATACGAATAAATATAAACAAAAGTTTTCTTAATACTACAGACACTGTTCATTAAATATAAGTGATATTTGATTTCAAACAATCTAACGAGGTTTATATTTTAAGTAGTCAAGTTGAGTCTTAGCTCGCGAATGTTAAATTTTTCCGCAGTCGGATAGTTATGAGACGAGATTACAATAATAACTAGGTGCCCGACCTACCTTCACCTATTTTAGGAGGTACATGTACTGGGATCGAAGACCTTGGGCATAGGGCAAAAGTTGTCCGCTGATCGCATTGGATCAGTGGGCCAACTGCCTCCTGATACTGTTGGAGACATGGAGAAGGGAATGCTGCGACCCCACAGCAAACTAGTCTCCCGTCATTCGGAAGGGCGTGAGAATAGTACCCAATGCCCGACCTACCTGATGCAGATTTTCTAGGGTTTTCCCTGCATCTCTTTAGGTGAAACACCGGGTAGGATCGTTAAACCATAGCCCGGGGACCCCAGTCAACCCTTGGCTTCCTTGCTCTACCTTCCACACCCCCCTTTTAAATTTCCTTGCTATGCTATTAAAGGGGAGTTGTATGTTTCAGGATCACCCTTGTGTAGCCTGTTAACTCAAAAAAAAAGAGGAAAATGAATGACTCGTAATGCACTTCTGCAACAACACAAATAGTCTGATTTCACGGGTGATAAATTAAATTAAAAGTATAAATTTTTTTATCGACAGTAAATTTATACAAAACGGAGAAAATAAACTAAATTTTGCAGTGATCGAACTGACGCCTGGATGTTGGTGGTTAGCCACGAACTTCGGCTGTGCGCGACGTCGAATTTCCCAGTAGGCCAGGCCGAGGCACCGTAGTCGGCCGGCTGATTTCTAGGAGTTACGACAAGCCGATGAAGCCGGGCGCAACACCGTGATAACCACGTGGCTGTGCGAGGACCGTAGGCTGAGCTGAACACCACGAAGTGTAGCAGATGGGTGGATAGGGTCTCTAACCACGAAATTCTAAGGAGAATAAGAGGAGAGAGAACAATTTGGAGAACTTTGACCAAGAAAAGGGTTAGATTAATAGGCCACGGTTTGTAAAAAGAACAGAAGAGGGAGGCCAAGCTTGAAATACGCTGAATATATCAGGGAGGATGTGGAATGTGGTGGCTATGTAGAAATGAAAAGGCTTGAGCAAGATAGGTTATTATGGAGGGTTTGCATCAGTCCAGTGTTAGGACTGATTACCACTACTTCAACAACATTTTTAACTAATGCCTAAGGCTAACATTCATTTCTGAATGCCTGTCACGTTTGTTAAATACTGAGACCTTACCATAAACCTACTTCATCATAGCTGCAGATCCCAAACAATATGCATTCTTTGGTATGGAAATACAGCAGTTACACCACGGATTGTTCACTATTTTGTGAAAGATCTCTTCCTGTTGCGGTCAAGGACGACGACCACAGGTCACGCTGTTCCATTGCCCAAGTGCTTACGAAAAAACACATAAATTCATGTACAATGATTTTATCATATGTTATTCTCAAGGCATTTTGACACAAGCAATTTACACTTTTGACAGCAGTTAGACAACGTTGAGATCATACTCAGAATGTGATTAAAATCCGACCTTCGTAGCAGTTTCCTGAAAGTTGTACGACTGCGTTTGATTTGCAAATTTGTATAGTTTCAAAACACAGTCAGGAGCAATTAAGTTGCTTAACTTAACATTGTCTGTTTCTACTACTCTAAAGCCTATTAAAAGATTAGTTTTAATAACTTATGTCTGTATGTTTCATTTATGTATCAAATATTTAATTAACACTTAAAAACTACAAAATGCAAATTTACTTTTACAAATTTCAAACAAAGAATCATTGCATAAACATTCTCTTTCTCAAAGCAAATTAGCATAGGGAAATATTGTCGAAATTTTAATTTTGTAGCATTTGAACACGTAGGTTCGTGAAATTTATATGTTTAAGCGTAACTGGTTTTCGGATCTGCTTGGTGAATCAACGTGCCAACTCCTCTGTTTACCGCATCTTTTCCTCCGAAACCGTCTCTTTGTGTTGAATATTTCGGACCATGATATTCAGAACACTAGGCAAAAATCATTTGTACACTATAAATGTTGTCATACTCTTCTTTATTAAAAAATATACTTTTATTCTGCCAGTACACGAGTTAAAAATTTCTCAAATATATTTTTGCTCTCCAAAGAATTCCGCATACCTCTCTCTCTCTCCAATCCCGAACGACTACTGTTTATGAATCTGCCACGCAATTTTATAATTTATAAATTTCCACCGCTAGACAATTTTTGTCTAGAAACGTCAGAAAACCCCGCTGCTGATCAACCCTACGCTCCTTTCTCATCCTGCCATAGTTCTGTAATATTCGGCAAAACATTCAATTGATAGATCATTGGAATCTCTTCAGCTAGATTAATAAATTAATATAAATAAAATATGGAGATGTAAATTGTTAAACAAAACGCTGAAATGTTTGTGTAATGAGGCAGATTCTAAATTTCAGCTGTTAATATCTCTTGATTTTATTTATAGTGATCGGTCTGCTCGGACGTAACTAGCAGTCTTGCAATCTGATCCCCTCCTAAATCTTATTTTATTGGGAGTCGGGAGTGGGGGAAGATAATGAAAAATTAATTCAATCGAGGTATCGACTTATTGAAATGAAAAGTGCCTATATTTGTCAGGGATTTGAATAAAAAGAAAATATTTACGTACGAAGGTTTGAAAAATTATTACCGCATCGAATGAGGTTTAAAAATCTGTGAAGTTTTCGTAATAAATTTAGGACCAGTTATGACGTCGCAGTTGCTAGGCGGTCGACAATGCGAATCACAGATTAGAGAAGATTCAATCCTAAGGCTAGGTTTACACGGGCAGTGATGACTGCCAGAAAACGAGGGGCAGTGATGTCAGTGGCGTGTCAACATACGTCAGTGCTGCACTGACAACTGCCTATACATCGCTGACACGAGAGCACTGCCTCACTTTTCTTGGAGCGTGTCAACAGTATGTCAGTCATGACTGACGTTCCCCCTCCACCGACCTAGACGCTGCCCTCATGGGAGGCCAGTTAGTGGCAGTTACGGTTGTCAATTATCGATTGTGAACGGTGAGGCAGGGCTGAGTATCGATTGCGCAATGGAAAACAGTTTGTATTTTTCATTTTCAATACGCGTGCAGTTTGTTATAGTGTGCGATTGGAGTAGGTGAATCTTTGTTGTGAACAGCGGTTAGAATTTTGGTTCAGAAGCATTTAGGATAGAGTTCGTTTGTTGCACCTAATCGCCTATAAATTTTTAGGTTAACTTTCCAAAAATAATTATTGTCCACCCTCCAACGGCACAAACTTTAACTAGAAAAAAAATACGCAAAATAATTATGTATAGCTATAAACATTCTACTATCACACGTAATGAAAAATAATTAATTTCGTTTTGTTCAGTAATTGACACCTTCAAGGGGAATAAAACAAGTAATAGAAACCGAGCCAATTAAACAATGAAAACCAGCTTCAAAGTAGATGTGCTGTTTTTATTATTGCTTGATTTCTGTAGTAATAATATAAAGCAATATTACTAAACAACAGTTTTCATTTTTATGTATCTATAGTACAGTAGTGTGATACTGAGTTTGACTTTTTCAGGAACCTTTCCTCGTTACGTCTATTCTATCACAAATACAAAGTGATTAGTTCCTGTTTATGGACATTATGCGTACGCGAAAACACAAAGGGGAAAAATATTCAACTTGATATAAACAATATATCGACTCTATGCAACATCAACAATCCAACCGGTCGTAGTTGCCAAAAAATAGTAGAGAAGTATAAACATGCATCAGAGTTCTCTGCCCGTTCTGTAGTGAGGGCAGCACTTGCACAGAATTATCAGTGAAGAAGTGGGCAGTTATCTGCCTAAGATGTGAATGGTAGGCAGTGCACAGCCAACCCAACTTCGACGAACATCACTGCCCGTGTAAAGCTAGCTTTAGGCCTGGTGCACATGGTCGCGCTAGTGACAGCAGCGCGGCAGCAGCGTTCAACAGTGCATTTGAGGCATTGTTGATGACAGAAAAAGACAGACGCTGCGAAGGTGTCTTCATCTCACTCATGGAACTCTAAGAAATTGTATGTCTTTGGATTTTGTATCGTCGTTATAAACGGCGAAAACAAAGACAGAGACAGCACTGGGTTCATCCTATTTTAAGGGACAGGTTATCGCATGGTATGTTCGTAACTCTGTACCCTAAATTGCGTGATTGTGACTCTAATTTTTTTTAAACTATTTTAGAATGTCAGTTGCCAGTTTCGATGAATTATTGTTATTAATTACAACCGATATTACACCAACTTCTCAGGCAATAAGGGATACCGTCTCACCAGAAGAAAAACTAGTCATTACATTAAGGTATGTTTATTTTTCTCAAAATTAGACATTGTTTAAAATAAGAGTATTTATAAATTGAGAATCAGACAAAACTACATGAATGATGAAAATTTTGCAAATAACAACAAAGTACATATTTAATAAAGATTTATTGACCCTTCTAGAACGCGGCTGGTGTTTGACGACGGTGAAAGAGCTGCTGGCGGAGTTTGCAGTCCATTTCCTTGGGCCTCATTGGGTTGGTTCGTAACGCTTATTAGGATGGAATGGATAATTTTGCTGACTAGAAGTACGTCCGTAATATGAGTGAGGTAACGATAGTGACGACATGCCATGACGTAGATTAGAGACAAAATGATGCTGATACGATTGGCGTGTGTATGGTTGAAAAGGTGTTTGACTTCTCAAAGTTGTCTGTATATCCTGTCCTCTCTGGATAGGGGTATGTATGTCCTGTGCTCTTTGGATAACCTGAAGTAATTCAATTTTTGTTTTGATTCGAGCCTCTTCAGGGACCTTCTGATATAAACAAAACAATTTGTCTTCATCTTGACAATTGACTTCTAATTCTCTTTTCTCTCTTATGTGTATACTTTTTGTTAAATTTTCTGAAAAATGACTGTCTATAGGATTTAATTTAATTCTTTATTGGACTTTTCCGAATGAGACTTTCGTTGTAAATCCAAATCTGATTCTTCGATATCATTCTCGTATGTCTTCGTCAAAATTACTGGTTGTGTCCTTATTGCTGACGGATTTTTCTAGAAAAGAAAGTCTTGTGAATTAATTTACGAAGGATGGTATTTGGCACCTGATCCGGAAGTAGTGTATTTTTGTCTTCTTTATTCTTTGGAAAAACTATCTCTCATATTTTCCACTTCTTTTGCAGTATAGAACCTTAAAAAAAGCAACATTTATTAAATTGTGTATATTTATATGTCAGCGAAAAGATATTAAAATTAATAACATAGTCACATTTATTTCTAGGTATTTATCATACATTAAATGAGTACTACGATTCCAGGTATTTGGCGACGGGTTGCTCATTCTCTGACCTGCATTACAGCTACAGACTGGGCAAATCTACTATCTGCAATATGGTCAGAGAAGTATGCAGAGTCATTTGGAAGACGTGTACGCCCATTTGTATGCCCAGAATGAGAGTGGGAAGAAGTTGCCGAAGGCTTTAAAAAGAATGCTAATTTTCCAAATTGCATTGGTGCTGTAGATGGAAAGCACATTCGAATTAAACAACCCACTGGCACAGGCTCCATGTATTATTGATACAAAAACTATTTTTCTACTCCCTTATTAGCAGTATGTGATACCAAATATTGTTTCACTTATGTAGATGTAGGATCATTTGGTAAATGTAGTGATTCTGCAATTTTTCAAGACTCAGAGCTCTACAAGAAAATCACAGAACGAACTTTACAAATTCCAGATTCAAAACCCATTTCCACTTCTAGTGGCTTGAAGACTTACGTTTTCGTAGGGGATGAGGCATTTGGAATTTCTGACAAAATTATGCGCCCGTATGGAGGCAAGTCGCGGACACACAAGAAAAGAATTTTCAATTACCGTTTGTCAAGAGCACGCAGATATATAGAGTGTACATTCGGAATAATGGCTAATAAATGGCGAATATTTCATAGACCGATAGATGTAAATATAGATTTAATTAAATTAAAACATGTTGTGTTCTTCAAAATTTTGTAAGAATGCGTGAGGTTTTTAATAACGAAGACTTATTATATGAACCCCCGTTAATGAGTTTTTAAGTAGAAGATATACCACGTAGAAGTTTGTGTGCAAGTACAGTTCGAGATAAATATGCAGATTATTTCGTGCTGGAGGGTAAATTACCGTGGCAAGATAGAATTATATAAATTGTACCACCATCGTATTTATTTTTCAATAATTTTATGATTAATAAAAATAATGGCAATATAAAGTTAAAAATAAATAACTTACCTAAAACTTTATTTTCGTTTGTGTCGTCACTATCACAAAATATTTCGACCACCTCTTCCCAGGAAGTCTTCTTCAATTCTCTACCCCAGTAGTCTACACTTTCCATATTCTATATAGCTGGCCTTTTCTGGATTTCATCGATAAACAAATCTATGTCGATGTGATCATCCATGGTAAAAGAAGTATTGCTACAGAAACGCAAACTGGAATAAAATGCGACGTTTTGTTGAGAGGGAAGGACAAAACAATTCTTTCTGTCCACATAAATTTTATTGCCCAAACAAACAGACACTGTTGCCTGTGTTCCTCGTATTTTACTAGTATTGTAATTACATGCCAGATAGAATTTGTTAATAAGAATAATTTATTGAATACATATTTAGTTTTGTATGCACCATCGTTGCACCTTTAATATTCTTATATAACCAAATAAATCTACCGATGGTGGTAGAAACGTCGTGTGTATTAAATTAAAAATTATGTAATTTTAATTAAAACATTTCGTCCCTAACTTTTGGGACTTTAGTTCATTAATTAAAACTTGCGTGTTGCTGCCGTCAACAAGTCAACAATAAATTTTTATAAAATTTGATTTAATGAACCGAAGAGATACCGAAAGTTGTAGACGAAAGGTTTTATTTCAAAATAAATTCTTCTATTTATCACGAAATGTTTTAATAATTTTAGAATGAGTTTTATAAAATTAGACATTATTATTTAAGAAAAATAGTTTGATAAAAGAATATATTACGAAAAAGACAACTACAAAGTACAGATTTTGAATAGATTCAATGACTATCCTAGAAGGCAACTGGAGTATGCGAGAGTTGCTAGCGGTGATTGCAGGTCAGTTCCATGCAATTCATTGGGCTAATTTGTACCGTAGTGTAACTTTCATTGAAAGTTGTTGGGTAAACAAAATAAGGCACTTCGACTTGTATTGCCGTGTGGGTGGTCTTGTGCCGATTTGATAACCTAAAGCAGCATAATTAATGTTTTGATGAAAGCCTCTCTAAAAAATACTGTAAATATAAGAATACGTAAAACAATTTGCCGTCATCTAGACAATCTACTTTATCTGATTTTCTCATTTCCCTAATTGATTTCACTATTATTTCATGCTGGAGGGTAAAGTACCGTGACAAAATAGAATTGAATAAATTGTACTATCAGTGTGTTTATTTCTCAATAATATTCAGATCCATAAAATATTATGACACTAATTTTACTGGTTTTAAAGATAAAAATAAATAAATTACCTAAAAGCTTCATTTCGTTTATGTCAAAACTTTCATAAAACTTTTGATCAGCTATTCCCAGAAAGTTTCTCACAAATCAGTGTCGTTAAATATACAATACAGCGGCAACAAATATAGACAGCGGTGTCAGGATTCCTTGTATTTTCCTAGAGGAATTCACGTGTTACGACCTTTATTAATAAGAAGAATTGATTTGTGTTTATTTAATTTTGCCTGCAGCATAATAATTACTATAACATCCACAAATTACAAAAATAGAAACCCACCGATGGTGATAGAAACGTCGTATTTCTTTAATTAAACTTTATGTAATATAATATTTATTACTTTTTTCAGAATCATTTGGTTATTAATTTTAAATATTACTTTATAAATTAAGTCAGAGCAATATAGATATTATAAATTTAAAGCCCACATGATACAGCTGGGCTGTTTGGTATTTCGTCGTTAAATGAACCAAGAGCATTGTCGTCTGAGGTAAAACGCGCGACACATGTGTACAGCTCCATAAGAAACAATGTACCTGGAGTCTGTAGCGCTAGTGACAGCAGGGAGGCATCCCCGCTACTGACAGACCAGAAATCTCGAGTCGCGCGGCACTACGCGCCTAAAGCTAGGTTTACACGGGCAGTGATGTTCGTCGAAGTTGGATTGGCTGTGCACTGCCTACCATTCACATCTTAGGCAGATAACTGCCCACTTCTTCACTGACAATTCTGTGCAAGTGCTGCCCTCACTACAGAACGGGCAGAGAACTCTGATGGATGTTTATACTTCTCTGCTATTTTTTGGCAACTACGACCGATAGAGTCGATATATTGTTTATATCAAGTTGAATATTTTTCCCCTTTGTGTTTTCGCGTACGCATAGTGATAGAATAGACGTGACGTGACGAGGAGGGGTTCCTGAATTCTCACGAAAAAGTCAAACTTAGTATTACGCTACTGACTATAGATACATAAAAATGAAAACAGTTGTTTAGTAATATTGCTTTATATTATTACTACAGAAATCAAGCAATAATAAAAACAGCACATGTACTTTGAAGCTGGTTTTCATTGTTTAATTGGCTCGGTTTCTATTACTTGTTTTATTCCCCTTGAAGGTGTCAATTACTGAACAAAACGAAATGAATTATTTTTCATTACGTGTGATAGTAGAATGTTTATAGCTATACATCATTATTTTGCGTATTTTTTTTCTAGTTAAAGTTTGTGCCGTTGGAGGGTGGACAATAATTATTTTTGGAAAGTTAACCTAAAAATTTATAGGCGATTAGGTGCAACAAACGAACTCTATCCTAAATGCTTCTGAACCAAAATTCTAGCCGCTGTTCACAACAAAGATTCACCTACTCCAATCGCACACTATAACAAACTGCACGCGTATTGAAAATGAAAAATACAAACTGTTTTCCATTGCGCAATCGATAGTAGCCCTGCCTCACCGTTCACAATCGATAATTGACATCCGTAACTGCCACTAACTGGCCTCCCATGAGGGCAGCGTCTAGGTCGGTGGAGGGGGAACGTCAGTCATGACTGACATACTGTTGACACGCTCCAAGAAAAGTGAGGCAGTGCTCTCGTGTCAGCGATGGATTGGCAGTTGTCAGTGCAGCACTGACGTATGTTGACACGCCACTGACATCACTGCCCCTCGTTTTCTGGCAGTCATCACTGCCCGTGTAAACCTAGCCTAAGGCTAATAAAACCGCGCTAGTGACACCATGTATAGGCTCCCATTTACCACAATGTACCTCGAGTCGCGCGACTTGCTGCCGCGGGGCTGTCGCGCGGCCATGTGTACGGGGACTAAAAGAGTAAAACGTGACGAAATTCTTGAAATGAAATAATAAAATGACAATATTTTATTTTTAAAAAAATCTTGAAATCGGATTCAGAGAAGCGAATTTATTACAACAGGCAAGAGTAAAAGAAAGTTAATGGGATGCCGTTCATTGTAAGAAACCACTAAACATATTTGACCATTTGGTATCATGCTATTTTGGTTGATTAACTGAGAGAATAGAGATTCATTTAAATTTGCTAATATCCATGGACTGAAATTAAAGGAATCCACATTCCAGCTTTTCATAAACATAGAGCAACGCCCCAAGTATTAATTACAAAAAAATACAAACAGCAAAATTTTTGTTTAATTTTTACGTTTACTCACCACGTTTGGGACTTCATCAGGAATTTTCTTCAGTGTATTTTATATCCTTATTTAATTACATTCCTACATACATCTTGAATTATGTTGTACAGCTCCCTCTTCACTTCTTTTCTAATTTCTACGTCGCCGTTGCAATTTTTATAACGCTGTTCTTGGGTGAGTTTTGATAATAATAATAAAAAAGGCAAGATTATACTGGTATTTTACGTAATTTATTAATTTGATATACATTTTCCCCTGTATTTATACTGAGCTCTTTCTCTAAAGTGTGTTCGTGGCTTGGGAGATTGTCAAAATAGTAAATAAACCCGCTCGTCCCAGGAGTTTACAATACCTCGGATTAACCTCGGCGGAAGTGTGTCGTCTCTCCCACACTCGGTGTTGCCTGAAGGAGGCATACAGTCCTGTACCTTTTGTGGCTGAGTCACACCCAAGCTGATGATGATTTCTGGGTTCTAGCTGGCCCATCATAAGTCACATGCCGTTGAGCCAAGGAATCACTTGTTGGCTGCTAAGTCCGAAAACTCTCACTTTACTGCTGGGACCAAATGTCAAATTCTGTTCCTGTCCGCCATTTCGTCATTCGTTCTGCTAAGAGTAGTATTGGACTACGACAAGTATTCCATTGCGTATTCTGTGGCATGGAAGCTAAATATAAATAAAAAACGCGAACAATAAAAAAAGAGATTCGAGCTCGAGACGTCATAGCAGACGGACGTGTCTGTTTTAGCCATACATTAAAGAAGAGTACTCGATAATCTAGCTCGAGAAATTATTGCCTACACATCTGGTTTAAACTTCTTCAGCAAATACAGGTTGCCGCCGACCGCGGGAGTCGCTGTAGGGCGTGGACGCACGCCGATCCTTACTGCACGCCATAACGCACAATTGGAGGAAAGTACCTTTTGGTGCGTAGTTGCTGCTGCTGCTCTGAATAAATTCAATTTTTTTTGTCTATGTCTTTATGTTGTATGATATAAAGACCGACACTCCTCAACGAACCAAGTTCCTTCCCTCTAGCGAAGAAAAAGAGGACGGGAACTTACAATATGTATCGAATTTTAGATATAAGCGCACAGAAAATTGATGAATACTTACCATGTTTCGAGGAATTGCATAAATTAATCTCCGGGTCTACCAAGGCGTTCGGAATTATTGTCTAAATAGTGAATCATCGATTCCCGTACAAAATGAACACATGGAACAACAACTATGTAACTGTATCTAATATCAAACGTCACTGAAAATTAAATACGTCAACAAGGCCCTATTAAATTTGTCTTAAACAAAATTATTCAGAAAACTCTCCTGGACAACAAAATCACGAAAAGTCCTACGAAATGTTCCTAATTGTGCGCATCTTCCTTCACTACACACAACGATATCCAACAATAAACTGTGATTCATTTGTTATATAATTACAATATTACCAAGCTGTGATACTTAAATCAGAGATAAAGAACAAAAAAAATTAACGCATCTTATTTTCAAATAAAATTATAATGTATGTGTATGTATTTTAATGTAAAAACGTGGGTGCTGCTGATTTTGTTCTATATTTTAATTTTAAGGAGCAAATGGGATATAACTTTAATTAATTTAATGTCATAATGTGGAAGGACCAGGAATAAATGTGTACATAAAGTGTAATTTTAGTTGTTTGAATGTTGTAATGTGAAGGGGATTCGGGGTTCTCAGGATTTGTTGTCATTGTAAAGTGCAGTTGGGCCTACAATAAAGAAAGTCTTGTTCAACGATAATAGATGCCAACATGAATGGAAGACTCAAATTGTTTAAAAGTGTGTGAAGTCCCGCGGGGAAGGCCAGTGGCGTGTGTGAAATCCCGCGGGGAAAGCCAGTGGCGTGAGAACTTGCTAGAAAATTTTCCACTGGAGCGATGTTCTGATTGGCCAGTTTTGGGGTCGGGGTGACCGGAGACTCGAAAGAAGGCCAGGGCGAGAATTTGGGGAGATGGACCTGGGTGAGCAAACGGGACGGTGATGTGAGAGAAGGCAGCTGTGCCTTATATGTTCCAGAACTGGTGGATTGAGTATAATTTTGGGAATGACTGATCCGGATCTGAAACAATTATCATATTAAAAGTGTGGCACGTCGAGGCCACAAAAGTATAATTATTATTATTATTATTCAATCCATTAATCCTCGGTTGAGGAAATAGGATACGTCAAATATAATATTACAAGAAATATACAAAATTTTACAACTAAGAATTGACAATAAAGGAAAGATAAAATTCAATTTTCAGTCTACGGAGAAGGCAGCGTAGGTTCCCGTCGAACATGAAAAAGAAAATAAGTCAGCAGTTAAATTCTAATAGAGTATAGTTGTAAAATAATAGAAGAATTTGATAGGACACCAGCAAACTGTTTTAGTCCTTCCTATCTACGAACTCTTTGAGTGAATAATACGCTCCATTCATTAACAAAGATTTAGAACTCTTTATAAATGATTTTTGAACCTTTAAAGCTTTTATTTCTTCCGGGAGACTATTGTATAGATTTATACCGGAATAGTGAATGCTTGTTTCAAAAAGACTTAGACGATGTTTTTCAACACGAAGCTGAGAGCGATTTCTTGTGTTGTACGAATGGCTTGAACCGTTTAGATCATATAGTGTTATTTTCAGGAGTGGTCCTAAGGAAAGGTGCGAGTCTAGTAACACGTGGCAGTAAATACAACGAGACGAGGATCTCCTAGCTGTGGGAGAGGATTACACGACATTCCTGGATGGAAAGCAGCAGCAAGGCCTACCTGAAGACTGAGAAACGTGGTGTTTAATGTTTTTAGGCCCAATAATTTTTGGGTAAGTCCAATTTAGCTGTGAAACTTGCCCATTTTGTTGATTACATACAAAATCTAAATGATATTTTTCTTCTATTTTTCAGTAACTGCGTACTTCATTTCTTGAGAGACCCAAAAATCCCCTGAGATATTGTTTTGAGTAAATATTGCACAGATGAAATTCATAAATATAAAGTTGTCAAACATTTTTAATTTGTAATTCAAATAATATTTAACCTACCCATTGAAGAAGATATTACAGTATATTTAAATAAACATTTTTTAAAACAATTTTATAAATTTTAAATAAAAGTAGCGAATGCTACTTAATTTTTGGTGACGACCGTCCCACTTCCATTTAACTTAACTGCTGGTTAATTCATAAAGGGGCTTCATTACTTCGGAGTAATTTTAACAAATTTCAGATATAAATTTTAAAACACGAGGAAGGACTGTAATTGCTTTTTACTTTTTTGTGCCGATATCTTCTCTAATTCATTCATCTTTTATGACATCGGTCGGATAGTCGACCCAGATACCATTTGTCCTTAGAACTGGACCTCGTGCGTACAAAATTTAGCTTTGTCCAGATTGAGTGTCGGGTCAATTTCTGAGAGATCGGAGAAAATAATGTAGAGATGCTCAATATGCTCACTCACTCAAGGACTGGCTGGCAACTACCATGTCGTCAACGTAAAGGACAAGTTTATCACCTAGTATGTCTCCAAGGGCAATATCAAGTAGTCTCACGAAAACCTGACTACTGGTGGACAGTCCCAATGACATTCGTTAAACATAAGTTACTTTCCAAACAACATAAACCCGATAAGCCTCGTCGAGCTCCACCTGATAACCTTTGTAAGATCAATTCTCGTGATCCATGGCGTTCCTGAAATTCCCGTAACAATTCGTCAATTCTCCCGGGAGCTTCGTACATTGGCAGAATAAATTTATTCAATTTACGGATGTCCAAACATATCTTTAGAACCATCGGTCTTTGTAACAAGTACATTGTTTAGATATGGGCTAGGCCTTCTTTCTATGACATCCATCTCTATGAGCTTGTTGATGTTTCTCTCTACTTACAGTCGTTTAGATTTAGATTTATTGTTGTTTCCATTAACCCTCGATTGAGGAAATAGGATACGTCATACATTAAAAATTAAAAATGAACAAAATAAAGTAAATAATTAAAGACAAATAAACTGAAAATAAATTAGTAAAAGAAAGTGTATATAGACAAAAGTCAATATAAACACAACACGGACACACACTGGGAAACACAAACAAGCACACACTGAGGAACACGCAATGGAGTTTTAACTACTTGGAGCTCTGCGACCAGGAAACTGTCCTTCCCTCGTAGCTCCAGGCAATACATGAAACAAACAAACAAAAGAGCAGAAAAAACAATAGAAATTTTAAGATATGTGATGTGCTATTTTATAAGGCAGCTCATTCAACACTTTTTGCAGGAACCTTGATTTAAATACTAGAAGGACGATTAAGAGAATCCTGTACCGAGTAACAAATGATTGAATAATTTTTCTGACAATTAAATATATAATACATGATTTTATTAGTCTCTTTGTCATATTTTTATAACTTAAATATGAAACATTACGACGTTTCGTCTCTCATTTCACACTTCTTCAGCTAAAAATTTATATGTACATGTCCATGGTTCCTTCGGTTGAAATTAATAATACATATGATTAACCTGTTCAGAAGACAGGCAGCAGTAATTGGAATGGAATATCAAGAAAAGAAAGCCGCAAACAAGAAAGGAGTAAGACACGGGTGCAGTCTGTCGCCCATTCTGTTTAACTTATATATAGAGCATGTGATGTAGAAGGTTAAAACGGAATATGGAAAATGAATAAAAATCTGACGCTTTGCCAACGATATTGTAGTATTAGAGGAGTCAGAAGAAGACTCAGAAACCATAATAAATGGCATGAACGTAGACCTGGAGAAAGAGTTCAATATGAGGATTAATAGACGGAAAAACAAGGTAATGGAGTGTAATTAGGGAAACAGTGGAATAACAAAGAGTGTTAGATTGGGAAGGAATATTTTGACGGAAGTTAAGGAATAATGCTACTTGGGAAGCGTAATAACTAGGGATGGTAGAAGTATAGTAGACATAAAGAGTAGGATAGCACAGGCACGGATGGCTTTTGCGAAAAAGAGGGGTTTACTTACGGGTAATGTAAGTGTGAATATTAGGAAATCGTTGCTAAAAATGTTCGTTTGGAGCGTGGCTATGGGTGCGAAACGTGGACGATAGGAGTTGGGGAAAGGAAAAGAATAGAAGCATTTGAAATGTGGTGCTATAGGAGAATTATGAAAATCAGATGTGTGGATAGAATCACTAACGAGGAAGTTCTAAACAGAATAGGGGAAAAGCGAACAATATGGAGGACGTTGATCAGAAGAAGGGATAGATTAATAGGCCACGTTTTAAGTAGGGAGGATGTGGGTTGTGCTAGTTATAAGGAACTGAAAAGGCTTGCGCAAGATAGGTTAGCATGGAGTTTTGCATCAGAGCAGTCTTAAGGGGCTCGTAAACGAGCAACAAAAATTTCACATTGGCGGCAATATTTCTGAAAATTATGGCCCGGCAATATTGTCTACAATGTGTTGCCCTAGCTATGGACGGGCAATATGTTGCAATGTATATCCCGGCAATATTGCGGCCACATTGTAACTGGAACATTTCCCGCTTACACGTAGTACAGTAAATGGCCGAAAATAAAGTTCTTATTAGCGCATCGTTAGTCGTGATAAATTAAAGAAATTAAGAACCTGGTTTAGACCTTTTTTAAATGAACAATTCACAATTTAAGCAACGAACTGATTCTTGATTATCTATTCAAAAACGTCGCCTTCTCTGTCAAAGGGAGACTGAATATTTCCTTCAAAAATAGAGGTCATTGTAGTGAAAAAGGATACGGTGATGGGGAATACAACACCGATCTATACGAGATTGGCAATTATCCAAAAATTATTTTGACGTATGTATTCAATGTCCGACTGTTCGATTGAAGTATGCGTAGTTTTAAAGGAAGGTTTAATTGAATTTATTTAATTACAGGCTAGACCTCTTTATTTGCTGAAAAATTATTTTAAAAATTAGAAATTACTTTGTAATTATTTTTTGTTACTTTTCAATAAATGCCCTATATATAGGTTTCACAAGTTGTAAAATTTGTTGGCTATTGTTTACCAAACATCTATTTACTTGGTATTCTATAATGAACCACGTCTCAAATTGACGAATTTGTGTGACCTGCATCGATAAATGCAATAATTTTTTCGTTTGGCGAATCCATGATTGGAATAATGAATAATATTTTTACGAAACACGACGCTAACCACATCTTATATTAATTATTAACTCAGCTGATTGGCCACAGAGACCTCTAGGCGAGGGCTGGGGACTAGTATTACTGGGCAATATTGCATATTTTTGATACCGGATCGAACAC
Organism: Eucriotettix oculatus; assembly: GCA_034510155.1. Classification (NCBI taxonomy): domain Eukaryota; kingdom Metazoa; phylum Arthropoda; class Insecta; order Orthoptera; family Tetrigidae; genus Eucriotettix; species Eucriotettix oculatus. The sequence continues at coordinate 261,944,653 of CM067376.1, read as the reverse complement.
CCGGCAAGTGGTTGCAATACGGGCAATACTGATATATTGCCGGAAATGTTGCTGGATTTTGGACAATATTGCTTGGCCATGATTGCTGACCACATATTGCCGTAAAAAGTTGCTCGTTTACAAGCCCCTTTAGGACTGCAAACCACAACAACAACATGATTAAATCGAAAATTTTGTGAGCATTTACTTATACACAAGTTCGGGAATGACTTCTTTATATAGCAGTAAATTTATCGTCACTTTTACTGCAACCTGTCGCCGCTTACCTCACACGTTTTATAAACAGAAGAATAACGGTTAAACAGTTGTGATGCGCGCAATATTTGGATCGGTGTTGCCTATAACATATTATGATTTTAACATTATTGTGACTCATAGCTTAAGATTGTTTCTTCTCTGAAAAGTCGCTAATGTTATTAAACATAATTTTCAAATGGTTTCCGATAGTTGTAATATATATTTCAAGTTAATAGTTGCTATACAGTATTAAAAACAATTTTTCTTAAACTATGCTTGTGTTCAGTAATACTCGTATTTGCAGGCAGTCATTACAGCTGTTTTACAATTCAATTCGGCGTATGGTATGCAATATAGAGATCCGAGAACCAGAATTGGATCTTGAGTATTTATGTGATGTAAATAATCGGGATGAAATAAATAATAATATTAAGAATAGGAAAGGTGTTGGTGATATCGATAAAGTTATTGAACTCAAAAGTGAAATAGATGGTATGTCGGATAATAACTCTCAGAAACCTGACCTTATAAAAAAGTTCCAAAACGAAGTTCTATTAATACCTAATAGGTCGTTCCCTGATTTGATAAAATATGGAGACCAGCCCAAAATTTTAAATGTGTGTGGAAATAAACCAAACTTCTTATTTAAACCCAGAGATTTTAGTACTATAACAAAAAAATTGAATTTGCTGCGGACTGAAAATTTAGGGGTATTCTCAGGACACAGGAGTTACTACCTTTTAGGGGAATTAGCTGAATTGGAGCAAGCTCTTATCCATTTTACTATTGATTCACTGATAGAGAAAGATTTTAATATTATTACAGTACCAGATATTCTACCTAGAATAATCATAGAATCATGTGGGATGAAAACAAAGGGAGAGCGTACACAGGTAATTTGCATATAAGTTAAGAAATAATGTTTGATTCAGTTTAATAATATTTCTTCTGCTCATGAAGTTTTAAGGTATTTCTGTTGAAATATTTCAGTCTGACAACTGTCAGAAACTAAGTTGAAGATACAGGTATAGAATGTTTGGCTAGACTATTTGAGATACACCATATACATCATTAGCAACAAGTACCATGTAAATGATTTTTTATCTACAAAACAAATTTTGATTTTCTTCTACATTGTAATTGTCCCTTCATTTTTCATAATTATTTATTCACCTTAGGATTTTCCCTGCATTCCACAAAAATGAGTTCAAAATACAATAGAAGTAAAGAGATAATGACGTCAGCAGTGTATTATAATGTTTGTGTGTTGTTGCTCATATTTGTTAGCATAGTATAACGTGTCATAAAAGGAAAGATGATAATTCAAAATGAATTTAATTCATACCAGCATTTATCAATTGAACCGTTACAAATAAACTGTACTTATCAATCAAGCTGTATGAAATAAATTAATAAAATATCTTTAATTTTGATATAGTGTATTTAATAGCATTAATATTGAATTGTCAACAGGTATATTCACTGGACACGCATATGCATGGAGATGACTTATGTTTGTCGGGTACATCTGAAATGGCTATTGCTGGATATCTTGCAAATTCAGTTTATAATATGAATGAGTTGCCAAAGAAAATTGGAGCAGTTAGTAGATGCTACAGAGCTGAGACATCAAGTTTACACGAGGAGAGAGGAATTTTCAGGTAATAATATGTCATGAGTTAAAATGTAAAAGTATTTCTAAATAATTAATAGTGCTTTTCAGTAATTAGACTGTTGCTATGATATTCACCTTCCTGTTCTAGGAAAATTTCTTTATTCATCTGATATTCAGTTAAATGGAATTTACTGTGTTTATAGTACTTTAATGCAGAAAGTTTAAAAAGTTCTTAAAATTTCAATATTTTCTTCTGTAATATATCTAAGAAAAGAATATTAGTTATTTGCAGCTGAGTTTAGTAAAGACCAAATATTGTAGTAGTATTCAGTCCCAAGACTTGCTGATGCAACCCTCCATGTTAACTTATTCTGTTTAAGTCTTTTCATTTATACGTAACTACCACATCCTCCCGAATCTGCTTAACATGTTCCATTCGTGCCTCCCTCTTCTGTTCTTACCCCACACACTTCCCTCTAATGCTAATTTTACTAGACCCTCATTTCTCAAAATGTGACCTGTTAATCTATCCCTTTTCTTGGTCAAAGTACTCCATACTGTTCTCTCTTCTATTCTTCTTAGAACATCCTGGTTAGTAACTATATCCACCCACCTTATTTTCAGCATCTTCTATAGCACCACATTTCTAAAGCTTATATTCTTTTTATTTCTGCAACTCCTATCATCCATGTATCACACCCATATAACACCACATTCCATATGAACATTTTTAGTAATGGTTTCTTAATATTCATATTTATATTACCTTTAAGTAAGATCCTTTTTTTGTGAAAGCCTTTCTTGCATGTGCTATCCTACTCTTAATGTCTACTACACTGTCCCTAGTTATTATCTTACCCAAGTAGCAGAATTCCTTAACTTCATTCAAAATATTCTTCCCAATCTAACACACTTTTTTATTCCACTGTTTCCCATACTAAACTCCATTACCTTGGTTTTCCCTCAATTAATCCTCACGTTTTGCTCTTCCTCCAGGATCATATTTATGGCATTTGTGGTTTTCAAGCCTTTTTCTGACTCCCCTAATACCACAATATCTTCTGCAAACCTTACAGTTTTTATTTTTCACATTACAGTATGATTCTCTTTCCATATTCTTTATTAACTGTAATGAGCACCTAGAAACTACACACTTCATTGAAATATTTCAGACCTTGTCACACTAGATGGCATAGTCATACGAATTTTGTCGGCCTTATACCTGAGGCACAAATATGTTTGGGGAAAACGTAAAAGCAGGTTTGAGAGGGAGAAACAAGTCAGGGAGAGAGAGACGAATGGAGTTGGCAGGCAGACGGGGATGGAGTAACTGTTTTTGGACACCAAAACGCTGCCAGGATTAAGGAAGCTGACAGACTATTGCCACCTATCAGTTCATTCAGAGATTTTACCAGGTCGGAGGAAAGATTTCATATAAAATTACCTGGATCATGGCACCAGACTCCTCCTTCAGTCCTTCTCATATCATTTGACCACACAGTTTGTTTTTAGTAGTAGTACACACTTTACATCAGGATGCTTCTCAATAAAATATGTATATACACAAATGTTTATGTAAATATTGTAAAAGATTGTTGTATGTTTCATTTAATGCTTTATGTATTTAACAGCTTTTGATACTATTTATATGCACTAGAATATAAGATTAATTTTTTAATAATTCATAATGTTTTAACGTAAGAAAATATTTTTAACTTTAACTCCAAAGCATACTACTTTTTTTAAAATTCAGTTGTTAATACCATACATTTATTGTATTGTTCAACATAATATTTAGCAATAAATGCTGGTGTTTTGCACAAATGCAAATTATTTACAATTGCCTATTTTTTTAGGGTTCATCAATTCACAAAAGTTGAAATGTTTGGTGTGACTGATGCTGAAAGTTCAAGTCAGCTTTTGGATGAATTCTGTTCAATCCAAGAAGAAAATTTTTCTGCTTTAGGGTTACATTTTCAAACTCTAGATATGCCACTAGTTGAACTAGGTGCTCCAGCATATAGAAAATATGATATAGAAGCATGGATGCCTGGTAGCAAAAGGTTTGGTGAAGTATCAAGTACTAGTAATTGTACAGATTACCAGTCTCGTAGACTTAATATAAAATATTATTCTACTAAATTTCAAACTCCAGTGCATGTTCATACTATAAATGGAACAGCTTGTGCTATTCCAAGAATGCTTATTGCACTATTGGAAACTTACCAGCAAGAAGATGGAACTGTCTTGATACCTGAAGTTTTGAAACCTTACATGAATGGAAAAAATTGTATAAATAAGCAAACTAATATTCCTTCTATGAAATTCATTAAGGGTCAGATGCCTGAAACAATAAGTCGTTAGTGTTTTGACCATGAAAGGTTTCATCTGTAGAATTTGTTTTCAGTGAACTGTCATTTTTCTGGAATAGCAAATAAATAAAAGATTGGTTTATATTATCATAATTTATAATAATTTTTGTAATACAAACTTCATTTGACACAATATTACACATTGTTTTCAGTGTTTTTCCTAATGTATCTTGTTTAAAAGTAAATATTTCATAATGCTATTATTTCATGACAATAAGTGAATTTATTGGGTCATTCCATGTCAAATCACTGAAAACTACTTATGGCTCCCACTTGACCCTCTGTAAATCTTAATGAAATTTGGTAAGGAAGTAAACTCAGATCCCAATTGAAAATCAGCACAACATTAGAGCTCATTGTACACTGGTTCAGAAGTTACAAGACCATCACATACGGACATGTTCAGAAAAGGCCAACTTTGATTCCTTTCAAATCACTTCTAGAGGCCAGAAAAGTGTGAAACTCAGCTTATCGATACTACTTCTAGCAGTGGTATGATCAAAATAGTAATTCGACTGGCCGTTCTGATATCTGTTCAAGCCAAAGTTGCCACAAAATTTTGTTGTAAATTTTACCGTCATTTTGGAGGCCAATTACTCAGCAGAAAAAGATCTATACACCACCATATTTTGGAAATCTGGAGAGACAGCACCATACTAAGACTTGTAAAAACAGAAAATCTATTATATTCACAGGTCTTGAGATATTCCTAATTAAAGTTGTACTGAAAGATTTTACATGGAAAAGTAGCTAAATTTCAGGCTAAAATATCTCAAAATATGTCACTCATAATGTTTAAAAAAAAGGGTACCATTACAAAGAGCAGCCTTTTATGTATGCAAAACATGTATTGTTATGTTGCGATCTGCCGGTTTATAATATATATAGGCTTCTGAAGCTATGTTGCTGCGGTATTGCGTGCGTTACGATAAAGGGGCCAACTTTGATTTTGTGTCACATCAGTTCTAGCAGCCAGATAGTGAAATTTGGCTTATTGTCACACCTTCTACCACAAAATGTAGTGGTATGATCAAAGTAGTACAGTTGGCCGTTATGACATGTATCATTCCTAAAGTCGCCACACAATTTTTTTGCGGCAAATTTGGACGTAACTTTGGAGGCCCATTACTCAGCAGAAAAAGATCTATACCAGGGATAGGTAAACTTTTTAAAGAGGGGGCCAAATGAAAGGAAATAAACTTTAGGTAGGCCTATATAATTTAGAATTGAAGTGTCATGAAACGTATTCTTTGTAGATTGCTACACATTTGTTGCAGACGAGACATAGTAGTGTAGTGTACTTTTCTATATGTTGGGATTTAATAAATATTTAAGGTTTGACGCTAACAAATATCTATTTTTTATAGAAAAACGATAATTAATTTATGAAAAATTGAATAAAAATTCCTGACTAGATTCAAAAGTTTTCTATACTCAAGGTTTACCGTGGCTTTACCGCTACTACGTGGCTCAATCGTTCACGCAGGCTTACTACAGCACCAGACGTCCTCTTTCTTCATCATCAACCGCAGAATATCTGATTACCCAACTTCTAGCTGAGTCAGTGTTCGTCGAAAGGCTCTGTTTGGTTCCTACTTCTCCCTCGCTTTTATGGGAGAACCAATCAGCAAAGCTTTATCCTTCTATATCACGTCAGTGTAGGATAAACGGGGACTGTTTTCCAAGAGCCTTTGCACCGTGCAGCGTAGGAGTAGGGAAGCATTCCATCATACCTGAGACGCAGCGTATTCCATTGTCTATGGTTTATTGTTAAACCGTAAAATTCTATGACCCAGGTGCACGTGTCTAGCTGCTGCACATTCCTATCTCCCAATTTTATTAATATTACTATTATTCCATGCAACCATAGTCGTGCTACCATGGTTTACTCCCAAAAACTATGAAAAAATAGCACTCAGAATCAGATTAACGTTTCTTAGATAACATCTTAAGACTATTTCTTTTACAATATGCAGAGTTAAACGAGGAAACCAACAATGGAGACGTTTTTCGATATCTAGCCATGGTGGAGGGGTAGCTATTGTGAGGAGGCTCCATTGCCAATTTTACTCTTCGCTACAAAGTTGCCAACAGCCAGTGCCTCCCACTCTCAACATAACATTCCAATATTTAGGTTAAGTCAATAAATTTGTATGTCGTCACTGATACAAAATAAAAGAGAGGATAAAAATAGGCAAATATTTATTTGTCTTATAGCTTGTATTCTTTTTTATTCGTCAGATTAGGAATAATGTGTCATGGTCCGGATAGAACATTTCAGGGGGCCACATCTGGTCCGCGGGCCATAGTTTGCCCATCACTGATCTATACCCAACAATAATTTGTACATGTACATATCAGGCACCATATTAAGAATTACTGAAACAGAAACTCTATTGTTCTTATATTTCCATAATGTTACACATGAAATTAGACAAGAAAAATCTTACTTCGAAAATAGCCATATATTATAGCAATATATCACAGTGTGTCACTCATAATTTGGTTTTAAATTGTATCATTACAAAGAGCAGGTTCTTATATACAAGAAAAACGTTTATTAGTGTTGGGTTACGAAGTATTACAAGTAGTGGAATCTGAATATAACATTTTGCTAAGGTAAGTGCGCACTCTGCAAAATGGGCCAAATTTGATCCCATGTCAATGAACAATGACTTTTCTGTTTTAATAATACTTAATATGGTACTTGACGTATACATTTAAAAAATATTATGACATATAGATCTTTTCCTGCCAAATAATTCGCCTCCGAACAGAGGTCTATATTTTCTGCAACAAAATTTGGTCGTGGTTTTGGCATGGATAGTGTTAAACACTTGTTACATTACAACTGAAAATTTTAAATATAACTTTCTCCTTAGTCCATTGTTTATAGTTCACAGACTACATCTCTCTTTACACACAACCGCACAATCCTAGGTTGCACGAACGACTCATTGTGGAAGTTCCACCCTGGAACGACTGACGAATATCTTAGTTCAATCTTTCCTCGTCCGATGCGCTGTCCACTCATCCACCACGCCCAGAGGACGGCCGCGGGGGCCGACGCCAATCACCAATCGCCTCAGGTATGTGTTGGTACCACCGTCGTTTTCGAGAGGAAGAACGCCGCTGCCAGCCACCATGCGCCTACAGACCGGGAAACGACTTGGGCGACTCACAGTAGCGGCTACCGGGTCCCAACGTAGAGAAGCCGCCTCGTAATCTTCGATAGGACTTCTAAAACCGGGTTTCTGGTGGACACAAGCTCGGATCTGTCGTGTTTTCCAAGGAAAATGCTAGCCGGGCGTCTCACCGCCACCGACTTTAACCTGAGCGCCGCCAACAACGCCACCATACACACGTGGATACACGACGTTCCGGCTCGACCTTGCCCTCCGTCGGAAGTTCGACATACGGACGACGCCGGGACCACCCGTTTTCAGCCGTCCAAGACGACTAGCTCCAGAACGGCTGAAAGTAGCGACGCCATGGTTCGCAGTGGTGTTGCCCGCCTTTCAGAGAGCCCATGGGCATCGCCGCTACATATGGTACCCAAAAAGACTCCAAACGAATGGCGGCCCTGTGGTGATTTCCGTGCGCTGATTACTGGATCGATACCCGGTGCGTCACATGCAAGACTTCACCGCCCAGCTGCGCGGCAGCCAAATATTCAGTGTCATCGACCTGGTTAAGGCATACACGCAGATCCCTATCCACCCGCCCGGTATCCCGAAGAGTGCCATCACTACACCGTTTGAGTTCCCATGCATGACATTCGGTTTACGGAATGCGGGACAAACTTTTCAACGGTTTATCGACGAGGTACTCCAGGGCCCGGATTTCTGTTTCGCTTATATTGACGATATCCTTGTTTTCAGCCAGACTCCGGAGGAACACCACAAGAGCGTCCTGGGTTCCGATTCCGTCCAGTTTCTCGGGCATCTAATTACAGCCCCGGGAGTGCAGCCACTGCCCGACCGAATCGCTGCCCTACGCGATTTCCCGCAAAAAAAGCCACCGCGAAGGGCCTTCGGCGTTTCTTAGGGATCATTAACTTTTACCGGCCGTTCCTCCCAAATACAGCCGGGAAACAAGTCGCATTGCACGGCGCCCTAGCCGGCCTCCGCGGGGCACAACCCATTTGGTGGACGGACGAGTTGTCACGCGCATTCAGCGAGTGCAAAGCGGCAATCGTTGACGCCGCGCTTCATTCTCACCCCGAACCGTCGGCAGAACTTGGTTTGTTTACAGACGCTTCCCAAACAGCGGTTGGAGCATCGTTGCAGCAGAAAGTCAACGGAACTGGCAGCCGTTGTCGTTTGTCTCAAAGAAGCTGATCGTTCAACAGACAAGATGGCCGGCGTATCACCGAGAGCTGTTAGCCGTTTTCCTGGCCGTGCGGCATTTCAAACACATCCTAGAGGCGCAGCACGTGACGATATATACAGACCACAAACCACTCTGTTACATTTTCCAGAAGCGACAGGAGAATCTACCGCCGATCCAGGCCAACCAGCTCCTTCATCGCACAGTATTCTACGGATATCCAGCGGGTCGGCGAACATAGGGTGGACGCCGTTACTACAGCGACAGTGACACCCACCGACATCGCCAACGCGTCATCTTACGCGACTAGACGTCGCTCGAGCTACGGCGTTTCCCCATCCCCAGGTCCGATATCACCATCTCCTGCGACGTCGCCTATCGCCGCACTCTCCCCTTCGTGCCGCAAAGCCCTCGACGTCGGGTGTTTGACGCTGTTCACAACCTGAGCCACCCTGGGACGCGTGCATCGGCGAGACTGGTGTCGGAGCGTTACGTATGGCCCGGAGTCCAGCGCGACAGCAGGGAGTTCGCACCAACTTGCCTGGCCTGCCACCACCCCAGTAGCGGAATTCGCAGTACCGTCGGCGCGTTTCCGGCACGTCCACCTCGACATCGTCGGACCACTGCCTCAGTGGAGAGACATCGCTACTGCCTCGGTTTACGAGGTGGCCAGAAGCGTTTCCAATGACAGACATCACTGCGGTGTGGCGACGGCGTCTGGCGCGAGGAACTCTCCTGATAGCCGGAGCGGTTCCCCGCACACGAGTTCGGCTGGAGAGGCGTGAATGTCTGTCATCCTTATGGACGCTGCGGATGCCGAGTAAAACGATCGGCAGCCCGTCGAACCAGCTGGTGTCGGGATGGCACGTCAGAGCTGCCTGTGAATCCGCTCCACCATGCCGTTCTTTGTGGGTGGAAGGCTGTGGTGCGGTGCCTCTGGGTCCCCGTATACACCCCGAGAGCCTTCTCATAGAACAAAAATATTTTACATTTATGGGATGTGATAGGAGGTCGTGCAATTACAACACCGATCGATGTATGTACACTCCTTTGTTCCGAACTACAAACTCTCGCCACGTGTGCGGTCCTGCAGGAAGCTGGCGGTGCGTGCGAGGCTGTGGCGATACTGAGCTCGCTCCCCCGACCAAGACCCGAGGCATACCTTTGTCTCCCCGGAGTCCCGTTATCCTTCTTGCTGCCCGCAAGATCCCGTTAGACAGCAACCTTTGTCTCACCGCCAGGCCGCGATTCAGCGTCGCCACACATTAATCTACTCAGAACTGGCAGTACAGAAATCGGCGAAAAGGGTTACAGAAGTAACTATCGTGTCGGTTTAATGCAGGTTTCAGCTTTTACTGGTTCGTCCTCCCTCCAGATCGACCACCTATTCTTCCCATTTCAGGAAGAATTTCAAAATCTTCCCTTGCCGCAATTCCCACCACAGTCATGAGTGAGAAGTTTAGCTCCATGCGGAATTTCACATCAAATATGTTGTGCCTGCTCTCCCATCTCACTCCTCTCAAAAAATCGCAGGAAATCTCCAAAAAACTGTCTCAAAACATCTCGAATCTGTAAAATCTCCACCACCAATCTGCCCCAATAATGTCTCCGCCTGCCATTTGAAAACTTCTTCAGTTTTTTTCACTAAGGTGGCAAGGATGGATATCCACAAATAACATTTATGGTGATAATTGGGTAATACACCACCTGATAGTTGCCAAATTCTCACAAAGATTGGGAAATTCTGAACCACGATGTAGTGTCTGAGCTTTATTGCCCTTTGAGCTTAACTGCTGTCTCCTTTCCTTTGACTCCTTGCTGCCAAAACCCGAGGAGATGTGTTTGTCCGTTACAGTACATTCACTACCCCAGTTAAAGTTTAATTAATTATATATCCAAAATAACCCCAGATTATCATCAAACTCTCAACAATTTGTATAAGCTGAGTGACATTCACCATGCTGTTCAAGTTGAAGTTCAGAATAGTGGTGGTAAGGAAGGAAGATGGTCAAAACGTCCATTGGTTTGGCATCACCAAGATGAACAGTAAACATTCCAAATGCCAAACAACAATTCAACACACCAGTTTGTGGGAGGGTGCTAAGGATTTTATTGCAAAATATTCAAAATTACCAAAAACTTAGTGTCAGATTAATTCACTTTCTTATTTCATATAAGAGTGAGCTAAATTAATACCTGGGCAATATATTGGTTTATTAATAAATACTGATATGAATTGGAATTGTTGTCTTCATTGTGTTATTCTACATTGAGACATAAAATGAACACAAAGTTAAAAATTAATAATACTATTACCTGTACTAATGTTTACTAAATTTAATATATCAAGTTTGAACTTCAGAGTTTTGTAAATCTAAGTAATGATACATGTCCAGTGGGCAGCAGATCATGCGCAAGCATTGGTTGATGGTTCAAATAACATGTGCAAGTGCAAATCTCTTTTTCTTTTGCCTTAGAAACGAAATTATGGTATAATTTATGATTGATTCACGGCAAACCTTATAAATTGCAGTTGGTTTTGAACTGGTCCTGCTTTCACAGGTTTACAACAATAGATTGAGTGAGAATGCTCACAGTCCCTCTCTCATGTTGCCAAAGTTACACTTATAACAACACAGGAAATGGGATGAATGGTATAGGAAACCTAATAGGACTTTTAACTCACAGTTGGTTTTCACACTACCTTTTGTGTGGCAATTCAATGGATTTATAAATATTTACATTAATGTCTTCTGAACTCTGTAAGATACCATAATGAAACATACACGAAAATTTAAGTTAAAATTCATGTTTTCAATCCCTCGAATTTTAATTGAAATCTTAAGCATTTTTGCAGCAGAAACAGATCAAGAGTAGGCAACCCACATTCACTTTTTGGAGATTCAAACACACATTTGCCAAGAAACCTTCCTATAGAATTAATATCATTATTGAAATGAACTATACATGACTATTATGTTTAATTTCCTGTTTTTAAAACTTAAAATTTCATTGAAAACGAAACACAAGAACGGACACTTCATTTTATTTATTGGTATAAATGAAAAGTTTCTGTACTCATCTATACTTTCATTATGTAATTACAAAATTTTGTAACTAATATATAATTTTGAAATCATGGCCTCAGTAAAACACTTCATACACTTTAACCACCATGCTAACTTCTGAATGATATAGAATTGGAAATGGGGATAATATGGGGTTTTTGAGACTTGTTTCAGAATAGTTTATTCTAAATGGTCTATGCACACAAATCCTTTGGGACTATCGTGTACAGGAATTGTTAAGATTGTATACAATTGATCACAAATACAAAATTTAGAAATGGTTTTTAATCAAGTAAATAATGTATTTCCATTACTAAAATTTTATTTTCTTAAAACATGATATTGACAAATTGGTTAAAGTACACAAAGCAAATAATTAGTCTTGTATTGTGACAGTTAAGAAGTAACTTGATTTTCTAAAACAAGGGAAAAAATTAAAATTCAAGGCTTTCCCAGCTTCTGAAGCCTGTCTTCTTAAGAAAAAATATATAACATTTTTAAGTCTCAGCTGTGCATATTATTAATACTATCACAGAACCCATTATTGACAAACCTGTGAATATTACATGAACAAAACTGTACTCTATACATCTCTTTCTTATGAAAAGAATGACTAGGATTTACATGTAAAAGATTTATGTGAAAGTGCAATTAATAACTTATTGAATTTTATTGGAAGTCTGAATTTTAAGATTTAAAATACAAAACCACATACCAAAAAAAAAAATATATTTTCAGAAAATGAAGTATCAAGAGAGTACATTTACTGCACTCAAATCATCCTTATAACATTTATATCTCAAATCATTATATTTAGCTATAAAAAGATAGGAATGTGGCCATAGATAATAGAGGAATGAACACAATCTTATAACACGTTTCTCACTGAAGTCCTTTACAAAAATATATTACAGTTTCTCTCTTAAATAATTTATATTATTTGCACTCAAATCACATTTGTTGTTCCAACATTAGTTTTAGGTTGTGAGCTGGACCTTGTAATCAATGAAGCTACCTGAAATATTTGTAATATTAGCATTAGATACATTTACATATAATTCATTTCAATGAGGAAAAGAGGGAGGCAAAATTGGTAGTAGGCTTTAAGTGGCAGGTATGCAGAAAAATGTCAAATAAGCAATTAAAGGTCAAAACAATTTTAAAAAAAGAAAAATGGAATATTACATATATTTTCCCACAAAAACTAGTGGTGGGAAGTAAATGCAAGGGAGAAAAAACGGTTGTTAGAGGATGTTGAGTACAGGACTTCCCCTTAATAGTAAGATGAGTCGGAAAGAGCAAATAAAGTCCCCAAAAATGGAGTTCAGCATCTGATGAATCCGGGGTAGGCTTTTAGGAGGGTCAGTGTGAATTGTTGGCATTGTGGCTTTAGACATGTGCAGCTATTATAAATTGAGTTTACGATAGTTTGACAAATGGTGCTGTGGTTGAAAATATATTCAGGAAGAGGTTGTTTAATTTGGAAGCTGGACAGTATGCAATTGATCTAGTAAAATATGTGGGAGGACATGCAGATGATGTTTTCTTTAATTTCATAGGTGGCAATTTGGGGAGGATTTTTGAGAATTGTGGTGGGTTGAAGGATAAGACATACATTGCACCTGTTCCTACTGCAGGCTTGGACGGTCACCAATCTGAGTTTCCTCCTGATGAAAGGGGCAGCCAGCTGTCACTCAGAATGTTTTACTAATTTTCAGAGGAAAATTCAAGAATTCAAAACACTACATGGTAGGCACCATCTGTACACTTCAGGTAACCAACCAGTTTTTTGTATAGGCTGTAATAAATCTATTACCAGCTACAATTCCAGTAAGTAATGATACCTGAAAGGGGGGGGGGAATAATTTCTACATTGACATTTGAGCATTGGGTTAATTTTTTTTACAGCCACAAATAATTTCTTCCGAAGTAATTATAACAGTCAGTAATTTGCTAAAATAAGAATATGTTAAGTTTGATGAAGATTCCAACTTACATTTTGTATAACTTGCTTCCTAAAAAATTCTGAAGTAGCATTTGATATTGATGTACCCACAGATTCTTTGTTCCCTAGTTTGCATTTCACATAACCATAAAGGTTAGCGCCATTTAAAACTAAAGAAATACAAACCAGCAACTGAAAAATAAAACAATTTCTATTCATAAAAGCTTGAATTATCTACAAAAAGTATGTAATATTTTAATTAGAAATTTTTTTAAGAGAGTGTGATAAAAGGTCAGGCCTAAAATATGTGATAAAATATTAACATATATATACACTCAAAATGTTCTAGGGGTTCAATTTGAAAGTAGTAAAGGATTTAAACACAATTACGTGCATATATTTTATGAATGAACGGAAAACATAAATACGATGGCCATTCGAATATAAACGGGCCTTTTACTTCCGAGGACTTAGAAAGTGTGTCTAAGGTAGGCAGAGCATTGGGAAGGGTAAAGGATATCCCCTTTAGATGATTCAAGGTAAAGTCGACTACTTATCCAGTTTCGTTAGTTGTTCTCACAATGAGCGAAAGAATAGTTCATCAGTCAGTGCAGCAGAAACTGGTGTTGGAAGTACATACACCATCATCAGAGACCACTTGCACACCAAAAAATCTCAGTGAAGCGGGTTCTATTTTGGTTACCCAAGAAAACAAAAATACAAGAGTTGAAGTTTAACATATGCTTCTAGCTCATTTTCAAAATGAAGGGCAGACATTTTTGCAACACATTGTGATATGTGATTAATCTTGGGTTCACCACTAGACTCCCAAGTTGAAGAGGGCCAGTATGAAATGGACAGAAAAGTGGGAGCCAGGACCATCAAGTCTTAACTTGCTTGTGAAACGTCATGGTGATGTTGCCATTCCCTGGGACTCTCAAGGAGTTTTAGTTATTGATTTTCTTCACAAATGTCACAAAATAAATGTTGTCTACTACTGTGACCTTGACCAGGTATGAGCTACATACTGGTCAAAAAGGCACCATCAGCCCATCCAAGACATTCTGCTACTGCATGACAATGCAACACACACTGCAGTCCAAACAACCCAAAAATTGGCTGAAATGCACTGGGCTACACTTAGCCACACTTCCTACAGCCCTGACCTATTACCATGCGCTTTCCCTAGGAACTACTTGGAGGAAAGTGTTTTGTGAATGTTCAAGGGGTTGAACAGTTGGTTTTATATCTGACTGAAGTTATTCTTCAAATATGGCATGAGAAAACTGTTCAGTGGAAAAAAATGCATTACTAAGGAGGGAAACTATGTAGAAAAATAATTATAAAGTGGTCCTCATCCCAATAAATTTGCCATTTTAGATTGTGAGTGAATGATATGTTAGGATGTAAATACTGTAATTTGAAAGTGGATTCATTAGGTGAAGTTGGTATATTATATTTCAGTGTTTATGATTTGATTAGACTGTTAAATGATTTTTTTAGTTATTTTCACTTTGTAGTGTTGTAAATAAAATGATACTGCTGTCAGAAGATATCTGCTATCTGGAAAATGTAAAGAGTTAATATGTACAGGAGAAATGCCCTTTAAATTTATAATAAGATTTAATTAATTTTGTATATAAGCAGGGAAATGTATATAGGAACAATTGTCTGTGAATAACAAAAACATATGAAGAATTAACGACTGACTCATATAACAGATTTATAGACAAAATAAACTTTAACACGGACCATAATGGATGGCTAAACAGTCTACTTTATGTTAAAAAAATTTCAAAGTTTTGTGTAGGAAAAAATATATCTTACAAGTGTTTGGTTCCCCAGTAAAAGTACATGAGTATCTCAAGAAGAGGGTTAAATGTTTAAAGTGATACTTAGTAAATAAATTGTCAATTGAGAGTAAGTAGTTCTGTGTTTGTACATCTACATAATGTTTATTTAATTATACTTTGGTACATTATGAAAATACAACAAATCTAAATTTACTTATTAATTAATGTCATGTATCATGCACAACACTAATAAGAGTATTTGAAAAGTGTTAAACTTACCAGCCACTTGAGTGATAGACCAAAAAGTGCAATCAAAAAAAATATGCACCACATAACAGGACATAGAATTAAGGCAAGCCAAAATATCTGAGCTTCTGAACTGTTGACCCGGTTCTGTAAATTCCCCTGAAAAGGGTTCACATGAATAGTCCAGTAATATATTTCTGACAGCCAAATAATTTAATAATGCCATTACAATAAATTCATTCTTATTCTACTTAAATACAACTACAAAAGCATTAGGATTTCCCATAGCCTGATAGACAAAGATGATCAATAGGTTGAAAAATATCATTTTTAGAAAGATAATTAATATCATTTTTAGAAAGATAATTAATTATACTTACTAAAACAACATATTCAAAAATATAACATTTTAATTGCAGAAAATAACAAACCTTTCTTGCTTCATATATCCAGTGTGATTTGCCATCATCGTCTACATAGTTCCACCATCTCAATCCCACCATTAGTCTCCCTAATAATAAAATACAAATTTTCATTGTGTTATTTAACTGTGAAAAAACTAAGCAGAGAATTTAAATGTATTTATGTTAAACGTTTTTATTTGATTTAAAGGACAAATATATTGATGATCAGTAAAATGAAATACTTATACAATAGTCATAATTATAATACTCAGATTGGAAGTAACCTATCATGGCAAAAATATTCAAACAAAAATCTTACCATTAGTTAGGAATAATGTTAAGACATTCTTAAATTACAAATATGTATAGTTACAAAGACAAAATGTGAACACATCAAAAGCTGGTTTGAAAAAATATTCACACTCCCTATCAAACAATAGGTATTAAAATCATTAACAAGCATCCCATATTCAGAATATTTAACATTTGTTTGTAATTTAGAATGTAGTAAGCAAAGGAAAAACTAATAAATGAATGGGGGATTATTTCCTTAATTTTATAAAACAATTTGGTGTAATTCATTCTCTCATGATTGGACTCATTGTACAGAAACCAAGAATTAGTCCTTAGCAATGACCCCTTACTGGGATTAAGTGTCTCCAATGGTTAAGAGGGTGTGCAGAGTTAGAAATGTTTTGGAATGCTTCATAAATGAAATGCATTTTATATGCGGAACAAACTTATAATAAATAATACAAAAACCAATAATGTTTTGGTGTTATTAAAGAAAAAGCTTGGTGAAATAATTAAATGTATTACTACATAAATTAAATTTACTTGAGAGTTTGTAGTCGATTACAAGAATCTAATCATTATGAGGCCAAACATCAATAAACAACCCTTGGCAAAACACAAGACTTCCTCATACAGGACCACAAAAATTACTCTCATTATTGAGAATTAAAATTCTGGATGATCCCCAATAAAAAGAAGAGTAAAAACACCTTCACAGTGCTTATTTTGTTTAAAGAACAATTAATGGGACCTCTACCTACAGAAAGTGTACAAGCTGTTCAGGCATTCCGACATGTTAGAATTGATCTAGCAGGACCTATTAATGTACAACAAGAAGCAAAACAATTTATATAAATATGTAGCTATAGTTATTTTCTTTACTACAAAGGCTGTGTACCTATAGAATTAGTATCTCATTACAGAATAATTATTGCAGCTATTTGTTGATTTACAACCAGGAGAGGAAAACTATCTCAAATATGGTCAGACAATTATACTAATTTTGTTTATGCAACATGAGTATTAAAGGAACTTTGAGAACTTCTACAATCAAGTTCACATAATGTAGAAATGAAATCCTATCTGGCTACTAGAAACTATGAGTGAAACTTTATTCTGGCATGTGTTCCATATTTTGGTGGGCTATAGGAAGCTGGAGTAAAGAGTATGAAATACAATTTATAAAGTGCATTCTCACAAGTAAGGAGGAGAGCCATGTGAGGCGAAATGGAAAGAAGTTTGGTGGAGAGACATTGCAGGCCAATGGCAAGAGCAGAATTAAGCTCTTGAGTTATGAGGAGATGTTAAAATTTTGGTAGAGGTCTCGACTATTTTTTGGCCCAAGGCATGAGCCATGTAACCAAACCAACCCAACACAGAGTCAACCTGAAGCGGATCGTGCCAACTGGCACCTTTAAAGATATTAAACCAGAAGGAGACCATCACAACTGGCATCAGAGAAAACAGCTGCTGTCTTCTATCAGTATTTTTGACAAAACATTTCAAACATTCACATTGGCAGTTACATTTGCCAAAGAAACTTTGCTTCATTTTTGTTCACCCCGCAGGTGACCTGACATTAATGAGTTTCAATGTAAATTATTATTTATCCACCATGCTAATTCAGTCTCTTTTGGATGTTTTATGAGCTCATTAATTAATTTTTATTCCTGTTAAAATAAATGTCTGCTTTGATTTTAAATTAATTTGTCATTATTATTTATTTTTCCTTCAAATTATAATTTCTGTAATAATTAAATATAAAACTTTGATTACAGTTAGCTTCCACAATGTGGGGTATAAATTATTTAAATAATTAATTAATAAGTAAATCAAACCTTTTAATTACATTTCTGACCATTCAAATCAATATTTGGTGGGCAATGTGTAAAGTTCAGTTGCTGAGCACCCAGCCTCTGTTAAGTCAGTATGTATCCATTGTCTTGTAATACAGTCCATTAAATATATTTAAACTTTCTCAGTGTTATTTATTTAGAAGACTCCCAGTTGAATAAAATTTCCCCAATACGCATGCTGTAGTTTCAGAAGTATCCAATCTGACATGAAGATAGTGGGTTGTTTGAAAAGTAAAAGTGGTTTAAGTACCAACCTTATAAAGATTAAGTTTGTAAATTTAAAACACTACATTGTTTAGTGCTTGTTTGGCAGTCATCAATTGTGAATGCTCTAGTGAATTAATAAACACACAAAAATTGGTCAGCATCAAGTGATACAATACTTTTATTAGAAAGATCTCAGTCTAACAGTATCAAAGTTGACAAGATTCTATTATATTTCAAAAAATGCTGCACATCACACATTCACTGAAAACTACAACACAAGAATGCTGCGAGCAAGATGGGTACCACATTTGCTTACAATGGAGCAAAAACACTGGTGAGAAGATTTGGAGTGTTTTGTTGATATAGAGTTAAAGTGGAACCTAGACGAATTTTCAGTTCAAAATAATATTTTGAATTAATACCAAATGAATTAGAAAGATTTTTTCCCCAAAATTATCATTTTTTGAAAAAGCTTTTGAGTAATTAAATGTTTCCAAATGCCTTTAACTAAATTTAATACAATTTAGATAAGTGATTGCTT
This sequence comes from Eucriotettix oculatus, assembly GCA_034510155.1. NCBI lineage: Eukaryota > Metazoa > Arthropoda > Insecta > Orthoptera > Tetrigidae > Eucriotettix > Eucriotettix oculatus. The sequence continues at coordinate 261,925,746 of CM067376.1, read as the reverse complement.
TAATTAAAAGATTTTATCTTCAAAGCCAAGTTTCTCAATTTTTCTACAATTTAATTACTTTTCAATAAATTCAATATTTTTTTGTTGATCATAATATCAATATTTTTGTATTTTGATTGTGTATGAAGTCAGTTTATACCTTTAATTTTTTTCTTAAATTTTATAAATACAATTTTATGTAAATATTTCAATTTTTTAAATTAAATTTACAACTAATGTTTTCTTAATTGTTGAGAGTAGTTCCTATTATTTAGACAAGGCAACTTATTCTAATATGATAAAAAACTTGATTATTAGTGTGAATGTTGAGGAAATTTTTGTGTATTTAATATTTTGGTTTGCTTAAAAAAATACAAATTTAAATATTTATTTGAAATTATTCGGCTGCTGGTTTTTCTAAACTACCGACAAGCTCATTTGGAAGTGTATATCTGTGTGTATATAAATACAAGTTAGAAAATTACACTATCAGACTAATTAAAACAATTACTAAGGACAGGAAAGAGAGATAGAAAATTGGTGACTTACCTGAGGTTCAAAGATGGTAGGGACCTTGTGAGGTTTGTATCATGGGTTGGGTGTTGTCACGGGATTTAGTATTCCGAAACAGAGAGAGTGGGCACAAGAGAGAGAGAGAGAGAACTGTTAAGTGAGGTGGGAGACAAAAGGATAAATGCGGAAATGAGGGAGACAAAGGTACAATTAAACTACAAGGGCTGGTGGCTTCAATTGCCGGGCCTGGTCTGCCCCCCACTCTTGGGTTACACATACCCAGGACACTGACTTGCTAGCACCGCCACAGTGGGTTTGTGATTGCATACTACTGCCCAACAGAGTCCAACCCAAACGTGGGCATGGGTGCTGCCCGGTAGAGCAACAGCTGGGCTAAAGCTCACCCCTGTCTACCTGCATTTTTCGCTGAAGGCTCAGGTCACCCCGTATCGCGCTTTAAGCCAACCCGGAGGGCCTCTTTCCCCGACAAGGGCCCCAGTGAAAACCCCGGTGGGGGCGAGTACCCCCCTGCAGCTGGCCGGGTTCAACCTTACGGTAGCGCTGACACTTTTGTCAAGCGTAGCCTTTTTGCCTGATGAAGGAGAGTACCACACTACAACTAGCATTCGAAGCTTCTTCCGGATTGCAGCATCTGGTTTTCGAGGCCAGGCGCATCCCCATTCGAAGTAGAAGCTAGCAGCTATCCCCTATGGATGATTTGCACAACCACCAAATTCTAGGGGAATTACACCCAGACAGTTTCATCATCGGATAACCAAGTATGGCTAGCAACTTCCATATTCGACACCTTCTTTCAAGGGCATGATGACCCAAGTGTGGGATGACTGTCTTGAGATGGACTACTCTGTTACTAGAACCTGTCTCAGTCCATCCCCCGTGCTCTTATGGTTCCCAGCAAGCCACCCTGGTCCGCCCCCTACTATTAGGTTTCACATACCCAGGAAGGGGACCCGACACCAAGGCACATGAGAGATGCATGCTGCTCCCCATTTACGCCATGGCCGATTAGATTACACAGGGGCACCTCGGGTAGGTTCGACCTCCGACTTGAGGATGAGAGGCTGTACACACATTATCCCCCTTCCACCCCCTGTTTTAACATGACAATGTCATTTCCATATCTATAGATGTGTGTGTAATACGAAGTACAGGTATATCAAGGTACATGGAAGTAAGCCTCTTCAATGCATGGCCGACTTCTTTATTTTATTAAAAGTATCACATTATCCATTACAGCTGGTCCAACTAGGAACTCTGCAACTTCCCTTTTTGAATTTTCCTTATTATGTAAGAAAACTCATTGATAACTAATTGCTAATAGTTTTATCCTTCTTATTTCCTTTTATGATATATTTTTCTTTTATACACATTTCAATACTCAAGATATCCACTATTGACACATTATTCTCTATTCTCAACAAGCAATTAAGATAGACTTATTGAAATGTTATGAATTATGATAAATCTTTATTAATTTAATAACTATTTTAAATTTATCATAATGTTTCTATGATACAAGAAGACCAAACACTATTTATTTTGTAAATAATTTCAAGTCAAGTGAAAATTTATTGTATTGTAGTAAGTGGATTGAAAGTTTTGTTTTGAATACTTATGGTGTTGTAAGTAATTACTTACTGTATAAAATAGATAATGCAGTTTAATAATAGTAATATACTTGTTTTAATAATAATACCTGTAATATTCTTAACAGTCCAGAAGTCCATAGATAAAAGTAGGACTACAGTTACAAAACTTGCAATAAAACTTATTTTGAACCAACCACATAACATATATACAATTATGGCTGAAATTCGGAAGACTAGGTGAAAGAATGTTACGTATGGATGTCTGAAACAAGAAAAACAACGGCAAATAACAAGTACAATTTACCACAGAAAATAGTAAATGTTTCAATATAAAGAAGCTTACGTGAGACTCTTTGAGTGAAGTTCTTCTTCTTCGCCAAACCCTAGTGTATCATCATCTAACAATGGAGCCTACAAAAGGGGAAAAAAGTATTTCTGCTTTATTTAAAAAAATTAAATATATTAATAATTCAATAAGGGGAGATAAAAATTAAGGACTCCGATAATTGTAAAATATTACAAATATTGCAATGATTAATGTTGCTTTTTGTACACTAGATGGAATTCTCAGACAACTATATTAGTGCCTTGGGAGGAATTATGTATGTAAACAAGTGTGTTATATTGCATTCAAGTTGTCTTTATCTTGTACATATGTTATCAACAACAGGGTTGATTCTGTTTTGATACCTTTGCAAAAGTATACCAGTCTTATCATAATTGGATGAGATAAAGTTTGTTTGGGAGTGTTCTTTGAGATTGATTGAAGGTGGTCTACCATTAAGTACCCTTTCTGGGCTTAAACGACTCATTATGTCTTTGGCCACTGCTTTATGTAAGAATTTTGTGACTTGACATTCAATGGGTCACAGCAGTTCATCTGCCTGATTCAGTCTGCCTTTACTGTATAAACCTAATGATTTCTTTATATGATGTAGAGATGGTAGGACATGTATGCTGGAGGTCATAGTATGACATTAGTTCACTACAGAGTGGTTCAACAAGTACAACTTCTGCTTCACTATGTAGGTGGTCTGGTGCAAACATTACATGGCATTTAATTGCAATTCTGAGTGTGGAGTTTTGTTCACACTATAGCTAGGTCATGTTTGAAGAGACAGTAATAGGTAGGCAAATGGATGTAGTATAGTTTGTTTTCTACTGTTAGATGGCGGTGCACATCATTCCTATGGCCTCTTTTAGCCGACTCCACTTTGTGTTGCACAGCCTAGTGGAGGTTTCCAGACTTTTACCATAGTATGTTTTACATGAGCCAAAAATGTTTGTAAAGAGTCTAATGTTAATGAACGTAGACTTTCCCGGTGAATAATTCAGATGAAATCTTCACGGTTAATATAGCCTGAAGATGGCCGCAGAAACATTGTGTTCTTTTAAATACTTGACCTGGTTGGTTAACCGTGAAGATTTCATCCGAGTCTAATGTTATTCCAATATAATGGCTCATATGGCAATTCTTCAGAATGTATAACCATGGGAAGACCAAGCTGTTATTTTCTGAACATTATGATTCTCAGACTCATTAAGAAAGAATTATCAAATGCCTTCTAGTAATTACTGAGTAAAACAAATACAGTTTGTGACCACTCCACCCAATCACCCCATGAATTACGTTGAGAAAGCTCACTTCAACACAATCACATGGCAGCTAGTGACATTAACTGAAGTTGTCTCAAGACAAAGTACTAATGTCATGTAATAGGTGGCTGACAATTAACGGTTAAGACTTTGTGTCATGAAACTTTAATTCTCCACAACAATTAATCTTTTTAACAGTATGTGGTACTAAGAATATCTCAATAACAACATTAATTGTTAGTTCTCCAAGTTAAAACATATAACTGCGTATAACTTTGTTATTCCAATAATAACAATAAATGATCCATCAGGAAACTTAGCGCACAGAATGGAGCTTTTAATTAACATGTAGGGTAGATCAATTGTTCACAGCTGATTGGAAACTTAACTGTTCTGCTCACATCTTTTTAATCATACATGTTTATCATGGATGTTATGTTGTATCAGGAAACTGGATTTTATCAGACTGCAGCAAATGTCTGTGGGCACATCTGATTTCAAAATCTGACAGAGCATCCGATTAGTCAGTGTGAGTCATTTCAACAATATTCATAATTTGCAATATGTACAAATACCACTGTTCTCCATTAATTACTCAAAAAGTACATTTAATTTCAGATTATCAATCAAATGTTAGTGAACAGTGTGAGACATGGGCAGGCATGAAAGATTAAAGCTCTGTAAATCATTGATTTAACTCTGCAGTCTCATTACTAAAAACTCAAAAGTAATCAAGTGGCAGAAAACTGGAACTGTTACCAAATTTAATTATACGCAACTTAGTAATATTTCGTGAAATATGGGAAAACGTGTGAAAGAATAGCAAATTTCAATCTCAGTTAATATTTGACAGCGGCATTCCACGGCTGCCACATGCATTGCTACACGTCAAATTGTAACATAACCTCATTTTAGTCTTAGATTATCATGCAATATATTTTAAATTTGAAACAAACTTTGGTAAAATACAGTGACATGGACTCACATAGTCACACAAAAATAATTATTTAATGTAGCCAAAACGTAAAGAAAAACGTACCGAAGCAGAAGCCATCCTTTGAAACCAAACACCATTACTGACACAACAAAAGAAATACCGTCATAGAGAAATACAATATCGTTAAGAATCGAGTATCATGTACGAATTAAATGTATAAAATAACAATAATTAACGACCTTTATGACAGACAATTACAAAAAATTTAATTAATACAAAAATTTAGGGGAGAATCAATCTACAATTCTGACCAATTTCAATACTGAACTTCTAAATTTTTGTGTACGGGTCGTTAATTCTTATATTATTATAAGTTTTATACAAAAGTTAAATGTTATTATTAAATATAAAAACTTTTTAAAACACTTTTGCAATGGGCAAAGTGTAGGGTTATTCGCTTTGAAACACCTTATTACAGTTTGATTTCTAACATTACCTTACTACTCACCGCAGTTGTCACTGAAAGATGATAATTGTAGAATGTTTTTTAAAAATGTAAATAAATAGTTTTTGGTAAGTGTCAATAAAATATATATCCAGAAATACGAACCTTGAAATGTTTTTGAGACAAGTAATATACCCTTCCCGCCAAGTGGCCTATCTTTGACATTTGACATTTTTCATGAACAATAATTTAGTTTAGATTGCTGACGTGCAGTGAATGTAACTTACAAAGTGTATAAAAATGATAGAAAATGCTAACCCAATTCTCCAAGCATTTTTAGGAACTCTTTTGACATGGGGATTGACAGCTGCAGGCTCTGGAATGGTAGTAATATGTAGAGGAACCGAGGTAAATTTTTGGTTATAAACAATACAAATATTTTATCATGTTAGTAAATTCACTTTCTTGATTTATTAAGAACTTTAAAAAAATATTATTTCAGTTCACAAGTACATCATTTTGTATTTAGTTCATAACAAACTTTAAGCAATTACGTAAAGAAGGCTAGTAACAACACGAATATTTTAGATAGGAAAAGTTGTGAACCCTCGCGTTACGAACTTAGATTTCTTCTCGACTCTTAATAGTCGCCCTGATCTATTTTTCTCATCAGGTTGAACGTTATTTGGTTGGGTAACATGCAGTTATAAACTATGAATATATTAAAAATACTTTTGGAAAGACCTTAAATTTTCTCTCATAAATTCACAATTATGGCGAATGTACGACCGGTTTAGAAAGAAAATAAATTTTACTAATTCTAACAATCCATCGCTCTAAAGATTGTAAATAATGTGATGTTTATACGAGCTGAGTGCCTGATGTTGTCCAGGGAAAACATTTTAATTTGATACATATCTTAATGTGTGATTTCACCATCAACAAGAACACTAATTTTTAGACAATTTATCCTATTATTCACCCTCCATGTCCTATGGTGATGAAATCATTAATTTAGTCTGTAATACACACTAATTTAAGAATGAAAAAAATATTCATTATGTATTTATTTTCTGATATCTTAATGAAGTCAACAATAGTATTGGTACCATCAGGACAAAAATAAAAGTACTTAAATACACAAAGTACTTTCAGGAAGTCAAGAAGACTCCTAATGTATTATCTTCAGTTTTACTAATAATAGTCCTGGTGCTTCCAGAAAGTAGAAAAGTACTCCTTGTACCTTAATTTTTTTTATATAAAAAAAGCACTCCTGTTACAGTGAGATACCCTGTGCCAAAATAGAATCCAAAAATACTTATGAAATTAAGAACACTAATGATATGTTAAAATAATCAGAAATACTATTTGTACTCTCATGAAGTTAAAAATACTAATGCTAATGTAGGGTTATTTATTTATTTTTATTTATTATACTTGATAAAATGTACAGTCATATCAGCGATCTACAAATAAACAAACTGTGTTGCCTGGTATCCTGCAAAGCTCACCCGAGAAAGAATCTCTCTGTCCATGGCCAAACACATGCCAGAGAGAAGGTGTCTTTAGAGTAAGAAAATATATATATGATAATGAAGCATTTAAAGCCATTAGAAGACTTGTAAGCAAATCATTCCATTCGCTCTTGGATCTATTTAGGAACCAATATTTTCCCACAATAGTGTGTTAACCTCTGCTTAATTTTGTACAAATGGTCATTTTTTGCTATATATGTAACTGGGTTAATTTTTGTTTTGATATCACTCCAGCTGAAGGATATTTGCAGTTACATGGTGGTGAAACAGAGAGACAGGAATCAGGTGCTGGACTGCAAAATCTACCCAGGAACAGATGTGAATTCTGTTGATTATGAAATGCAAGCTGAAAATGACAAAACTCAAGGAGGGAATTAAAACAAAAAGATGGGAATTAGAAAAACTGAAGCAATAGGAAGTGCTTAAGAGTTTAGAAGAAAAATCAAGAATTGATTAATGGAGGAAGGAACACTATAGAAGAGAAATGGGCACACTTGAAGGAAGAAATGACTAGAGCAGAGGACCAAAAAGTAGCTCTGAGCAATAGGAAATCATGCATAACACAAGAAATAAAAAAAATCATTAATAATAGGTGTAAATATAAAAATGCAATAGATGAAAATGGTTAACAGCAGTACAGACCTGAAGAATCAGATAGATAGGAAGTGAAAAACAGCCAAAGAGGCTTGGCTCCGAGAGAAATGCAAAATGCTTTAAGATTTCATGGTGTAAGGGAAAATAGATGCAGCTTATAGGAAAATCGAATAAAGATTGGGAGAAAAGAAAAACGCTAGCAAGAAATCAGGAAAGCCGATGAGAAGTCAATTCTAGATAAAGAGGCGAAAGCTGTAAGGAACAGCTGTATCACATTGGAAATCTAGATCAGTCAGTAATAGAAGAAAATGATGATGAGGAGGAGGTGGACGATAAGGAGTTAGGGGACAAAATTTTGTGGTCAGAGTTTGATAGTACCCTGACAGATCTAAGCAACGGTAAAACGCCGGGAACTGATAACATTCTGGCGGAGTTGATAAGATCATTGGGCGAAGAAGCAATATCACTGCTGTTCAGGAAAGTTTGTGAAATCTAAGAAACACGAAGAATACCAGAAGAATTGAGGAACAACATAATTATCCCTGGACCAAAGAACCTGGGGCAAATAGATGTGAACAGCACAGGACAATTAGTTTAGTATCTGTGTGTGCAAATATTAACAAAAATAGTATATTATAGGATAGAACACCAAATAGGATGTGGTTAGGAGATCACTTTGGTTTTAGGAAGTGTGTAAGGATAATGCTGTGCCTAATTTAGGAAGACAGGATAAGAGAAAACAGGGCATTTGTAGAGTTAGAAAAAGCCTTAGATACTGTAAACTGGAACTAACTATTAAGAACTTTGAAGATGACAGGATTGATAAAGACGAGTTATCCATAACCTCTACTGATGGCAGTCAGCAGTAATTGAAGATCAAGGAAATAAAGCAGAAGTCAAGAAAGTAGTAAGATGCAGTCTGTCGTCCAGGATCTTTAACTTATATCAAACAGACAATGAAGAAATTAATATGGAAAGGGAATCAAACTGGGAGGAGAAGAAATAAAAACCCTAAAGTTTGATGATGATATTGTGATATTAGGGAAGCCAGAAAAATACTTGGAAAATGTAATAAATGGCATGAACATGATCTTGAGGAACCACGAGGGAAAACCAAAGTGATGGAGTATAGTGTGGGAAATAGTGGAATAACAAGGGTGTTAGATTGGGAAGGGGACATTTTTAAGGAAGTTAAGGAATTCGTCTACTTCGGTAACATAAATCAGATGGTTGGATAAGGTTACTAATAGAAAGTTCTAAGAAGAATAGGGGAAGAGAGAACAATTTGGAGGACTTTGACCAAGAAAAGGGATAGATTCGTAGGCCATGAGGGTCTAGTAAAATTAGCATTGGGAGGAAGTGGGTGGGGTATGAACAGAAGAGGGAGTACAAGGGTGGAATATGCTAAGTAGATTAGAGAGGTTGTATGTACCTATTTTGATATGAAAATGTTTGCGCAGGATTCCTTAGCATGCAACCCTCCATGCTAACCTATCTTGTGTAAGCCTTTTCATTTCCACATTTTTTTTTTGCGTTGGCAGGTAGAAAATCTTCAGAAAGACGCCCTTACTTCACGGTGTGTGGGATTTTTACCCACTAAAAATCACTTCCGTAACTAAAACTGGTCTGTAGAGACCAACCATTAGTTTTACTTTGTTACTTCTTATATCTAGTTACTTATTAGCTAAATTAGTCCAATGACATCCTTTAGTTTTCATTGTTGTCCAACGACTGTATTTCACGCTCACGCACCGTGCTTTATTTTGTCATTTGTCACTCATACCAATTCGCTTGAGTCTTCTGAACAGGTTTTTATTGTCCGAGAGCTGAAGAACTTCTGTTTTTTCATGCCTTTCTTCGTGCTTGCCCGCAAATCTTTTAATTTCTTCTTTGACAGTTGGAATGCCAAGGTCTTTATGGATATCAGCGTTTCTAATGTACCATGGGGCATTCACCATGGCACGTAAAACTTTATTTTGGAATGTCTATTTGGTTGATATTTTTTTTTGTACATTCCCTTAGTTGTATACCATACGACCAGGTTGGTTTAATAATTTGGTTATACACCAAAGTTTTGTTATATAAAGACAGGTTGGAATATCTTCCAATGAGCCATCTATACTGTCGATATTTTATTTTGAGTTCTTCCTTTTTCTTTTTTACGTGTTATTTCCATCTCAATTTGGTATCTAGTGTCATACCAAGATATTTAGCTTTATTTTCGTATGGTACTGTGGTTCCGTTTATGTACAGAGATGGAGGGTCAATCATTCTTTTATTCGTAAAGTTAACATGAATGGATTTTAATTCTTTCAATTTAATTTTCCATTGTCTGGTCCATTCATATACAGGATTAGTAGCGACTTGTAGTACTTCTGTGGATGTTGTTGGATTGTGCCCCGTTGCTAATATCGCGGTATCGTCAGCGAACGTGTCGAGTTTCACGTCATCTAATTTTGGGATGTCACTTGTAAACAGCAGATACAAGACTGGTCCAAGAACACTTCCTTGTGATACCCCTGCTTGAATTTCTTTTAAGTCAGAGTATTCATCTTCTTGTTTGATTTGGAAGAGTCTGTTAGATATGAAGGAGTTTATAATTTCCACGTATTGGCTTGGCAGCTTCCTGTTCAACTTACATATTAATCCTTGATGCCACACACTATGGAATGCTTGCGCAACGTCAAGAAATATCGCTTAGCAGATTAATTTATCTTCTAACGCTTTTTCTATTATATCAGTAATCCTGTGAACTTGGTCAATTGTTGATTGTTTTCTCTGAAGCCAAATTGATGATCTGGAATTAATTTACTTTCTTGTATGAACGTTTTTAATCCTTTGAGCAGGAGTTTCTCGAACAATTTTGAAATTACTGGTCTGTATGATTTGACATGTGCTGGCTTATTTATTTTGCGACTTCCTTTGGGGATACAGGCTTTATTTCTTTACATGCAGTGTTATTAACGTCTTCGAGAACGTTATCTGTTTGGATTTTATTCGGTGTAAAAGTGTCAGCAAGAGGTTCCTCAAACAAGTTTGCTTTTTGTTTATTATCTCTCACCCAATCTTCCAGTCCTTTCCTGATAGGAGGTAGTGATGTTATTGGTCTTTTAATTCTTTTTGTGACTTTCCACAAGGAATAATCTGAATCTTTTAGGTTTGATAGAAATTGTCTGATGGAGTCCTCTTTGAACTTTCGAATTTCACGTTTCAGTTTTTGTGTTTTGTTATTAAGGATATTCTTATCGTCTGGGTGCCTTGTTTGCTGCCATCTTCTCCGAGCTATCCTTTTCTCTCTGACTAGGTTTCGTATTTCGGATGGGTAATTGACTGCTTTTGTAATATGTGTAATTTTCCGGGTGTTGGCAAAGGCTGCTGTTTGTAAATTTCTGGTAAATTTTTCAGTTTCGTAGTCCAGTTGTTCTTTTGTTTTTAAGTTTATATTTAGGTTAATTTCATCTTGTATATTTATTCTGAAGCTCTCCCAGTCTGTAGTTTTATTAACGAGGCGTGCTTTGGTTTCTTTCTTAATTATTCGTTCGCTTAGTGTTAGAATGTCAGTTGAATGGTCGGAATTTAGATCGTAATTTTCTTCGGTATCTAGGAAGTTCGGTGATATTTTTCTTGTTACGAAAAAAATCTAATAGATCAGGGATCTTATTTCTGTCAGTGGGCCAGTATGTTGGTTTTCCTGTGAAGTGAAAGTTAGCCCTGATTGCCTTTTTTGTTCTCTTCCTTTAGTTGTAGTTAGTCTCGCTCCCCAGTCTGTGTGTTTTGCATTAAAGTCTCCTCCAATTATGAATCTTTCACCCATGTGACGTTGGAGGATTTTGTAGTCTTCTTGTTTTAAGTTATATCTTGGTGGACAATAGACTGCACCAATTTTTACGTTCTGTTTGGTGGATTGAATCGTTATAGTAGTAATTTTGACTTCTTCGCTTTGTATGTGTTTTTCTACCACTACCACCTTTTGCTTGGTTGTGTGGATGAGTCACATTATAAATTTTATAGCCTCTAGTTTTAACGCATGTTTGTGTCGTCATGTGTGTTTCCGATACCAGACATATGTCAATATGCTGAGAGCTTAGAAATACTTCTGGCTCAGCTTTCTTGATCAGGAGGCCGTTAGCATTCCAAGTCGCTATCTTTATTTCGTGGTGTTGATGCATTATTTACCTTTTGGAATTGCTCTTGTCGCTCTAGCTTCTATTTTTTCAAGTGTTTCGTTAAATTGATGTAGTAATAACATCATCTGCTTCATCGTTTGTTCCATAGTCTTGTCTTGTTTTGGATTGATTGGTTGTGAAGACTTTCTTTATGGTAAATTGTTTCCTTTGGCAGCTTCTGCAAAAGAGACTTGCCCTGTCACTCTTTTAGATGGAAAACTTTTTGTTGTTTGCTCTGAACATGTTTATTCTGTGTTTGCTGAAGTCTTATTTTTCGTAGTTCTTTTGCTATAACGCACCCTCTGTAATTAGCAGGGTTTTCTCCAAGACAGTTTGTACACTTGGCTGGAGTATCTCTTGGCTTAGTGCATGTTGCTGTGTAATGATTTCCTGCACATTTCACGCATTTAGCTATTCTGCTGCAGTATTTTTGCGTATGTCCGCATCTTTGGCATTTTTTGCACTGTGGTATCGTTTTGCTGGATTTCCATGCTTCCACTTTTATTTTCATTTGAGCTAAATATTGAAGCTCATAGATTTTTCTAATATCTTCTGTGTTTTCAAATGGCAGCTTAATGTATTCAGGTTTTTGATCTTTTTTAAATACTTTTTTATTTTGTTTTCAACTTTAATAATTTTAAATCCTTTTTCTCTTAATTCTTCTTCCATTTCTCTTACGTCACATGTTGGATGTAATTTTTTTTATTTCACCTCGGATTGACCTATTCTGTTTACTTTCATAGGAGTGCTATTCATGGTTTTGTTCTCGCATATTGTTGGTTAAAATACGATATGCGTCCTCATCACTAACATTTATTTTTAATTGATTATTATTCATCAATGAGGCTTTGTAGTATCTTTCAGATTTTGCTTGATTTTCTGGTAATCCTTAACGTTGCTGATTATCACTGGTGGAGTTGCAGTGATTTTGTTTTTGATTTTATTTCGCTTAATTTGTTCTGGTGATTCCGAGGCTTTTCTCTTCTTATTCGTTGGGAGTAGCCATGCTGTTTCTCTTGGTGAATGTCCTCCACATTGTTCGCTCTTCCCCTATTCTTTTAAGAACTTACTCGTTAGTTACTCTATCCACCCATCTTATTTTCAGCATTCTCTTATAGCACCGCATTTTAAAGGCTTCTATTATTTTCCTTTCTGCGAGTCCTACTGCCCACGTATATATATCACCACACTCCATACGAACATTTTTAGCAATTATTTTCTAATATTCACGTTTATATTACCTGTAAGTATATTTCTCTTTTTTGTGCAAGCCTTCCTTGCCTGTGCTATCATACTCTTTATGTCTCCTATACTTCTACCATCCCTAGTTATTATGCTGCCCAAGTAGCAGAATTCCTTAACTTCCTTCAAAATATCCCTTCCCATCTAACAATCTTTGTTATTTCACTATTTCCCATACTACACTCCTATTATCTTGGTTTTCCCTCCATCAATCCTTATGTTCTACTCTTCCTCCACGATCATGTCCATGCCATATATTATGTTTTCCAAATATTTCCCTGACTTCCCTAATACTACAGTATCATTCCAGGGCTTGTATAATGTAGCAATTTTTTCTACAATATGTCCACGAGTAAGAGAGTATTCGGATTATATGAGTTGTGTTCAAAAACGGAGATTTATAATATTGTGTGGTGTGCAGAGTGCCAACAGATCGCAGCGTGGTAACTGCTCTACCGATTACAACACCCCGCCTGGTACCTATTAGTCCGATTCGCGCAATATTTTCGTTGTGTTGGTAAATAAGTCTGAAAAATATCTGTACATTGTTAAGGGGCTCTTAAACGAGTAAGATAAATTTCACATTTGCGGCAATATTCGTGAAAAATATGGATAGTTAGTATTTTCGGAGACCCACATATGCGTAACTCGGCATTAGCCAGAGGCACATTTGCATATCTCGGCGATATTGCGGCCATAGCGTAGCCCGAGAATTTCCCACCTGCACGCACATAATAGAAGAAAATAAATAGCAATTATTATTGTTGCATCAGACCAGTCTTACGACTGAAAACCTCAACAGCATTCATGGTGTTAAAAAATTACAAGAAATTAAAGAAGAGAAGAACCTTTAGTCTACCTTATTTAAATAAATAAAGTCTACCTACGGCTTGCCGACCATCCTTTTCCCCTCTTTCTCTATAACCAATCGCCTCCGCGTTCCAAAATGTTGGATATTAACGGAAGACAGAGAAAGATAACAATTTGGAATATTAAAGAGGTATATGAACATGATAGAGAGGCTATCTGTACGTTACAGCTCTGGGTGGCAGCAAGTAACAACAGTGACCGCCATTATTAGTTAGGTCAAGTGCCCTGACAATCTAAATTGTGTTTGTAAGACTGAGATTCAAAAATCGTATCTATTATATTGCCTTTGAACTTAAATCATGCCCATTGTGTGTTCAGCTTCATAAATTATAGTAATCGTAGTTCAAAAACAACTGTAATATCGTATTTTAGGTAATGATCAGCATATAGTTTAGTATCTCATTCGTGCAAAATATTAACGAAAATATTATTTAAGAGAATAGAACGTCAAATACAATGCGAGTTAGAAGAAGAGTTTGGTTTTAGGAAGAATGTAGAGACAAGAGAAGCAATATTTAGAAGAAAGGATAAGAAAAAATAGGGCTACATTCATGGTATTTGTAGATTTAGAAACTGGAACAAACTATTTCAGATTTTGAAGATGATAGGATCAAAGTGTCGAGAAAAGAAGTTATCCATAACCTTATATATAAAACATGGCGATGAAGAAAGTTAAAATTTAATATGGAAAGGGAATCAAACTGGGAGGAGAAGAAATAAAGACCCTGAGGTTTTCTGATATTGTGGTATTAGGGGAGTAGGGAAAAGACTTGGAAAAACATAAATGGCATGAACGTGATCCTGGTGGAAGAGTACAACATGTGCGAAAACCGAAGTGATGGAGTGTAGTATGGGAAGTAGTGGAATAACAAGGTGTTAGATTGGGAAGAGATATTTTTAAGGAAGTTAAGGAATACTGATACTTGGGCAGCATAATAACTAGGGACATAGTAAACATAAAAAGTAAGATAGCTCAGGCAAGGAAGGCTTTCACAAAAAAGATGAATCAATTTACGACTAATATAAATATGAATATTAGGAAATAATTATTAAAAATGTCCGTATGAAGTGTTGCGTTATATGGGTGCCGAACGTGGGCGATAGGATTTGCAGAGAGAAAATGAATAAAAGCTTTGGAAATGTGGTGCTATAGAAGAATGCTGAAAATAAGATGGGTGGATAGGGGAAGAGAGAAAAATTTGGAGAACTTTGGTCAAAAGAAGAGAGAGATTAATAGGCCACGTTTTGAGACGTGTCTTGTAAAATTAGCAGTAGAGGGAAGTGTGTGGGGTAAGAACAAAGGAGACAAAGCATATTAGAGAGGATGTAGACATGTAGAAATGTCAAGTTTGCGTAGGATAGGATTTTGCATTGATGGTTGCATCAGACCAGTCTTAGGACTGATTGCCAGAAACGAAATCAGTATATTTTCATTTCTAACACTAGCTATGCCCGCGTTTTTGCTCTAAAACCGAAACAACAGGTACTGAATTTTGAGAGTTGAATTCATTGAATATGTCATTTATGTGTATTTCACACGGTCCGGAGCCTATTCGAGACTAATTTCCAGACAGAAACTTCAATTATATATTATTTTATTTGCTTTTAAAAATGAGCAATTACTAAATATTAAAATTTAAATGACGCGAAAAATAAAACCAATTTACGTTTACATCGCATCGACGATCCGGAAAAAGTTTATTATTTCTGAGGGAGTGCCAACGATTGGCTAGTTACTGCGCGAAATGTTTATGATTGAAAAATGTTATCGTCAAGTTCTGAGCGTCTGACGTCATCTATCGTGGATTGAAAGAAAAATATAACGAGGAATATTAAGGAAACAAAACGTTGGCCCAAAATACAATCATTTTGTAAATTAAAGCGTTAAGTTTAGTATAATGAAAACATTTACAAATATTGTGGTGCGAGTTCTATTAATTTGTAGGTGGGGAGAATGATTTTGGGTTGTTTTTAATTTATACGGGATAAAAAAATTATAATATTTAAATTTTAACAAATGCAGATTTATTAAATTAGATATATAAAGGGGGATCCTCGCTCACTACGTCGGGAGCATGAGTGAATCTTTAAGGGAAAGCTAAACGCTCAGTGGGTATAAATCGAATATGGGTGGGGGGGGGGAAGCGAACACTATATACAAACGACCAGAGGCAGGAAACAATAAGGTGGGTACATCACCACGGTGTTGTGACGATCTCCGACGTCCTTACTGGCAGGTTACTCAGCTGATGCCTGCTTGGCGTCGTCTTCCAAGCGTCGGAGGTCTGCTGGCTTCAAAGATGGACGGATGCTTGGATCAGATTTTACGTCCAGTGAAACTGACGTAACTATTTAAATTTTTCAATGTTGTCTTCTGGTTGCATCCAAAAAAAAATATTTCTGTAACTGCTGTGTTAAATTAAAATTTCGATAAACTGCTCTCTAAACTGCTGTGTAAAAACTCCTCTCTCCTCTCCTAATGCACCCTGGTTTTCTTCTTCTCGCCCCGCCCCAATTCTCTCCTGGTGGGGGTGCACTTCCTACTTCCTCCATATGGAGGGTAGGACTCTGGAGATTCTTATTTTCGGCAAGTGTCCTTCATAATCTTGGGCATAACAAATTGTTGTTATGAAGTCACTTGCCTCTATTGTTCCGGCTTTCGGGGAATCGGGGTACAGAGCAGGTAGGAAGCAGGTCCAGGCGTCAGGTCAATTTTTCCCGCGGCTGACCAGATGTATTTATGGTAAATAACATCTGTTGTCCATGTCTTCCGCAGGCGAGACTTGATGCTATCTCGTCCAATAATATTTACCGAACCTTAATGTTTCCGTTTTCTGGTCGGGAAGATGACTGTAATTCGTCATTTAATTAACCAATCGCGTTCATTCATGCTCCCAACTTCGTCCTGCTTAGACCTAAATACTTATGTACAAAAAATAAAAATACAGTTTAATTGAAATTTATGTGGTACAGGCAATCGCGTACCACATATATTCCCGCTGCCGAAAAGAAAAAAACATAGACAAATAGAACAATATAATAATGAATTTACATATTCCCACTCGCACAGATAGTTCAGAATGTTTATTTGGTTATGGTTTTATTTCACGAAAACACTCTGCTTCAATATATCCTCATTCGATATACACTTTTTTTTCTTTTCACTGAAAATACACAGAAACACGCATCACGTATTTAATGTCTCGGCAGCTTTTCGAGTAGTGGAAAGTTGAAATACCCTGATAGGTGTTGGCACAAACACTTCTCGTAGGTAAAGTCTCGGCATCTTTATGAAGTGGGATGAGTTTCTCTGATCTACATTGCATAGCCATGGGCAATCACTCACTCTATCATTCCTACATGCATACCTAGGGCAATGATTTTCAAATATCCTACCTTTTTTTATATAAAAATAATTATATGTATTATGTTTTCTGCTATTACCAATTAAACTTATCTTAAATTTTAAAAAAATGTAAACAAGTTATAAAAAAATTTTTTTTATCAATATTTTTCACGTTATATTCCGTATATGTTGCGATCCATTTATCCAATTTTCTAATACATCTCTGATCCAGCGATAACCATTTCAATTTTACGTCATCCAAATTTTGTGTTTACTATGGTCCATTGACCTTTTAACCTACTTCCGAACAGAAAGGAACATCATTTTGTTTACAAACACTGATGTGGAGGGTTCGTCCGCTCCGCTCAGGTAAAATTTATTGTCAGTCCTCACCTTCACTCTAGTCGTTTCGACACTCATACACAAAATCCGTAAACTTAAAACTGTTCATTTAACTCACAAGCGTCAACTAATTCGCCGAATCTTTTAGAATCCAAATTTTGGAAAATACACAATAACAATAAAACATCTATTCACCAACAATTTATTATTTTATTCTTCGAACAAGTTTTCATAGTATGTAATACAAAAGAAACGCAATATGATGACTCGTCACTTTCACTTTCTCTAACGTAACCCTTAGGTTTCTTGACAAAATTTAAGCTCCTATGTACTCGAATATCTTCGTTATATTTTTACCTTTATCCCATACTCCGGACATCTTTGTTCCGTTTCACCATATGACAACTTACCTACTTTTATCTCCTCTTACTTCTTGCATTATCACCTTGTGTCGGACATCTTTAGTCTCAGTTTTTTCACAAGACATTCTTCTCTTTTACCTACTTCAACTTACTAACTTGTATCGGACCACTTGGTCTCGTTTTCTTTCATAAAACAGTCACTTATCCGCCTGCACTTCATTGTTTATTCATAATACACGAATTTTAACTCATCGCCAATTCACCCTTTGATTTTTCTAATCAACATTTTATCCCTGTCTGTGACATGTCACCTAATATTACTTTCATATTACCCGTTTAATTTCTTATTCTCGTAACGAAACCTTCTCTATCCTATAAATGCTTATGTTTTCCATTTCCGCATTAATTCATTAAATCAGTTGACTGGCTTGTTGTTATTTTTAAATTCAATTTATCCTTCAAAATTTTCTTTTTCAAAATATCTATTTTACTTCCCCCTGAATTTAGCTCATACTTAGCAATAAAATGACTTTATAATATGGAATCGCAACACAAAAAAATCTGCACATTAAATCTACCTGCCTATAGCAATTAAACATTTACATCACTGAATAAACGACGATAATATATATATAAGTGATCACTATCTTAGCATACTAAATTAATCAAAAAAATATTTCAAAGCTCAAATCGTCTTCAACCTACTCAAATAAATAACAAAAATGGCTTATTCTCTCTATCCTTATTGAATTCTACTTGTTACATCACATTTAAATATAATTTGCATACTAAAATTATTTTTACTTAGAATTTTTGTTCCCACATTAAGTTCCGAAAGGTAAATTGCCCCTATACACTTTAAATTACTGTAAAATCATTTCATTAATGAAATTCCTATTAATCGGATTTAGTGGACTTTCTTTCCCAGATGGACATAAATCGTCCCGTCTTAGTATAACCAAGCGTCTTCCCTTTTGTTTGGCGCGGGTCAATGTCCCTCGGTCACATCTTTTGTTAACTTTCTTTCTTGTGCCTTCGGTTTTACATTTTCTGCTCCTTCGCCTACTTCCTGCCCGTAACAAAATTTTGTAAGTAATATGCCCATTCGGACTTTTATGACTTTTAAGAGGGCACATGATACTTGTTATTTGTGAAATACAATTACATGCAACGCAATTCGGATATTTTTCACGAATAAAAATTTCTTCTGCGTTTTGTTCATGGTGAGGATTCACATAGTCAATTTTGGTCCTCAATTTGTTAAAGACTCTTTCTGTTTCGCTATATTTTACATCTTTGTAATTAAACATTACACGAGCAGTTATGATAGGTCTACTCTGTACGTTAATTAATGTTCCTATTTCCTCAATTGCTTGTGTCATTTCTACACGTCTTTCGATTTCCTTCCCTTTCCACACAATTCCTGTTTCCTCGTTTGTTTGTAAAGTTATCAAACTATCCTCAATTTCTTTCAAAACTATTTCCTGCACATTTCCCAAACCTTTGACCTTATCTAACGCTAATATCTTCCCTGAATCTATTTCGTGTTCATTTTCCATAACTTTGGCTTCATCTGAATCTATTTCTTGTTCATTTTCCATAGATTTGACCTCATCTACCATTAATGTTTCGCCTAAATATATCTCGTGTTCGTTTTCCATAACTTTGACCGTATCTAACACTAACGTCTCGCATTCAATCGTTTCCTGACGTAATTGGACCGATTGTTCAATGTTTTCTATTTCCATAATTTTATTTTCTAGCTACTGGTCATCTTTCTGCCCCGTGAATTTTCGAGTGTGTCTAATATCCGCCCGTAATTCTCTAATTTTTTCTTCGATACAACTTTGTGAGCTTGACCCCATTTTTATTTGCGCTTCTAATACCTTATTTACTTGTTCCATCTGTTTCGTTTGGTTATTCTGTCTTTCTTCCATCTCTGCCCATCGCATATTTTGTCTTACTTCCACCTCTGTCCATCGCATATTTTGTCTTACTTCCACCTCTGTCCATCGCATATTCTGTCTTTCTTCCATTTGTCGAAGAAAATCTAACATACTTTGTTCTGCTGGACTTAATAAATTGCTCTGGTTATCTTTGGTTTCAGGATAATCTGTTAAAGGATTTTCTGAATCAGAATCCTGGCAATATTTTACAACTTCCGGATTCATGCTTGAACTGTTAACGCTATCTAAACTAACGCAATATTCTACACTCGGCATCTTTATGCGCCCTGATTTTAACAACACACAAAAATAAATCTATTCCTTACTATATTTATCCGCGGAATTTACACAATAAAACACTTATCGAGCTGACAAGACGAATGGAGAATAACATAAGAAAATAATGTTGGAAAGATAAATTCGTTGCCCTACTGATTCACACGCACACACATGAATACATACATAAAATGGTATACAATGTAAATATAATGTTGCCTCTGGTCTGTGTTCTCAGTTATCTAAAATTTTAAACAATTTTGGTCGAGCCCCAACGTTGGTAAGCCATATATTATGTGGTGGGGGTTCTATAATAGGTAAGGTAGGGGTGCACTTCCTACTTCCTTCATATGGAGGGTAGGATTCTGGAGATTCTTATTTTCGGCTAGTGTCCTTCATAATCTTGTTGTTATGAAGTCACTTGCCTCTATTGTTCCGGCTTTCGGGGAATCGGGGTACAGAGCAGGTAGGAAGCAGGTCCAGGCGTCAGGTCAATTTTTCCCGCGGCTGACCAGATGTATTTATGGTAAATAACATCTGTTGTCCATGTCTTCCGCAGGCGAGACTTGATGCTATCTCGTCCAATAATATTTACCGAACCTTAATGTTTCCGTTTTCTCG
Organism: Eucriotettix oculatus; assembly: GCA_034510155.1. Classification (NCBI taxonomy): domain Eukaryota; kingdom Metazoa; phylum Arthropoda; class Insecta; order Orthoptera; family Tetrigidae; genus Eucriotettix; species Eucriotettix oculatus. The sequence goes on along the minus strand of CM067376.1, from coordinate 261,905,366 downwards.
TCGGGAAGATGACTGTAATTCGTCATTTAATTAACCAATCGCGTTCATTCATGCTCCCAACTTCGTCCTGCTTAGACCTAAATACTTATGTACAAAAAATAAAAATACAATTTAATTAAAATTTATGTGGTACAGGCAATCGCGTACCACAATATAAATTAAACATAACAATAGAAATACAATAAAACATTTACATGTCAATTGAATATAATGGTCAATTACCACCCTATAAAAAACCGACCCCATGAAAGTAATAATAAAAAGGAAAGGAAGGGAAGAACGAAGAAGGAATGAAAGTGCAACGATGCGCACTCCTCGGTTTCTGGTAGCAGGAGGCGAGCCTCCGTTTCCTGTTCACCCATCCTTAGTCGTCCAAGTCACCTCTGGTGGCGGTGGCTAGAGAAACTACTTTGTGGTGACCAAAGATTAAATAATTTAAGATACTCTTTGGTGGAGACCCCTCAGAAGATAGAATAGAAGCGGCAGCCCCCGCTGAAGGCTAAGTAAGCGAGTGGCAGCATCCCGCCCCACCTCCCACCCTCCACCCCCACCCCAAACGCTAGCCACTGTTGTGCTGCAAGCGAAGATTTTTCTACGTTTATGGGCAAAAATAAATAACTTATTTTTTGTAATAACTGGTATATTTACATTATGTGCTAATATATTTATGTGGCTAATACGAGAACCAGAATTAAATTATTGTCCGTTGAATATAACGATTTTATTATTTCTTTCTCCGATTCGTTCTCCGTGCAATTCATCATTAAAAGTTCTCAAATGATGGTGCATTCGAATTTCCAAGTAAAGCTATCTAATTTCCATGATAAGTGACGCATAATGAGTTAATTCTTCTGAAAAGTGATTAGTCTTGTTTCATGTATTGCTTTATCCAAAAGGATCATATAAGCCGCAGAGTCTGCTGTGAGTTCGTTTCTTTTTGCAAGTAAATATTTTGTCATCAGCTGTGGTGTGACAAGAACAGAAAGGATAAGAAATGAATACATTCGGAAAGTAATGGGGGTTACATCACTAAATATCTTAGATACAATACGAGGTAGGAGGTTGAATTGGTATGGACGTTTGAGACGAATGCCAGAGGAACGGTGGCCATTAATAATATTTCACTGACAACCCCAAAAGCGAAAGAAAAAAGGAAGACCTAAACTTACGTGGAATGATGCATGCATAGGAGGACAGATGTATTCTAGATGAAGATTGGAAAGATAAAAGGAGGCGGAAGCTTGGATGCGAGAGACGCCATATACTCTAGTTCCCACTCGCATTTATATATATATATATATATATAGTCACAAACTTTACAAATATATTATTAGTTTTGTCGCAGGCATTTCCCACCAGATTGACTGCGGGGCTCACCTGATTATGTTGGGAATGCCTCGCACTCTGTATTTTTTATCAAAGTTCTCACATGCCGAGACACCTTCACCTATTTTAGGAGGTCTATGTACTGGGGTCGAAGACCTTGGGCATATGGCAAGTTGTCCGCTGATCCCATTGGATCAGTCGGCCAACTGCTTTTTGAAACTGGTGGAGACATATAGAAGGGAATGCTGCGACCCCACTGAAAACTCATCTTCCGTCATTCGGAAGGGCGTGAAACACCGGGTAGGATTCTTAAACCACAGCTCGGGGGCCCTAGTTAACCCTTCGCTACCTTTGTCTACCTTCCGCATCCCCCCTATGCTATTAAAGAGTTGCCACTTTCAGGATCACCCTCATGTAGCCTGTTAACCTCCCCAAAAAAATTAATAAAACACACATCTGGTAATATCAATCCTACACGGTCCTTTATTGTAAATAGGTCTTTCTCATTAGTAATGACGTTTTTCTCAATAGCTTCCAAACAGGCTGCACAGTTCACCATCATTTTTAGTTTTCTTACTATGAATAGTGTAATTCAAGAAAATACATCACCTTGAAAAGTAATTGGTAGGAGATATGGTATAAATAATTTCATTGTAATGTAATTGTCTACTGAATATAGACAGTTCCTATTTTATTATTAATTTATATTATACCCCATTGTTTTACCTGATATACATACGAAAATATCTTACGTTGAGTGTCTTATGAATGCAAAATAGTATATAGGGGAATCTAAGGTGAAGTAAAATGCATATTACAAGAATATCACTTTGGTTTTATGAAGAGAAGCAATATTGACCCTGCGTCTAACTTTAGAAGACAGAAAAAGAAAAAACAGGCCTACGTTCATGGTATTTGTAGGTTTAGATAAAGCCTTTGGTAATGTGAACTCGAACACTACTAAGGATTTTGAAGACGACAGGAATAATATATCGACGAAGAAGAGTTATCCTCAATTTCTACAGATGACAGAAGTAGTTAGAATTGAAGGGCAAGAAAGGAATAAGCCAAGGATGCAGTGTGTTGTTCAAGCTGTTAAACTTATTTATAGAACAGACGATGAAGGAGGTTTATTAATCACCTTCATAAAATAATTAGGCCTTTACATTGATGAATAAATAAGTGTGAAGAGTTATGCGAGGAATAACTTTGTGCGGCATCCGAATGCGGCGCAGCATACCATATTTCAATTGCTTCACTTACGTGCACACAGTAAGTGAACGAAAGCTGATCAGTTAAAAACTGAAATAAAAGAAGGGAAACAATACTGAAGAGCGTGAATTGGAAACGATACGCGTTTGTCTAATTAAAAACTGAGCAATGCAGAAATGTTTACCTACTAAGAAACATCAACGTTATCAGACCTTTATGGGGGTATTGGAGTGGGGAGAGGTCTCCCTTCGCCTGCAGCTTCTACTCTATTCTATGTTCTGTGGGTGACCCCAAGCAACTATAGAGGGGTGTGACCCACAGCGTGACAGCAAGTGGTACAAATAAATATTGTTCTTCATCAAAAGTATTATTGGCAACCTGCATTCAGTTTTGCAGATCTCTATGCGCGTTTGGACCACGAAACATACCCTGATGAATTTTTCGCTTATATATATATATATATATATATATATATATATATATAAAAGTTCCCAAAGTTTCATGTCTATCCGATGAATGATGTAATAATGCATAAAGAACAAACAGACAGACATACATTTGTTTTTATATTTATAGATAACGTTTTCGTATCTTCCGTAGTTACCAAGTTTCTAGTCTTCTTCGTCCTCTAGAATGGAAGTCAAGTCTCTTTATGAAACTATTTTCTGTATTATAATTAAGCTGGTCCAAATCATCTAATTTTTAATTTATTGATTCCGTAAGTAATTTTCCATTTTATGCTATGTTGTTATATTTTTGTAATATATAATGCGAGGCGCCTTTCAAGCTGCTGTGTAGATCCGGTGACGCGCGCCTACTGCGCCTGTTCTGAAGTCCGCCTCTGTTCACTGTTAGCCGACGACAGGGAACGCCCACTTTTACCCATGGCGGCTGAGCTTTCAATTTGCTGCTGTAAATATGGCGGCACCTTGTCTTTATGGAATATTAATTTTTTACCCAACTGATTGACTACGAAGACCACTAGATGAGGACTGGGAACTACTGTAGTATGGCCATGAAATATTTTCATATTTTCGACTCCGGACTGAACTCGCCAGTAGTGAAAATACTGGCAACATTGGCTATACTGATATGTTTCCGGCCCATATAGATTAATTTCCTAATTTTTTTCTTGTTTAAAGCAATATTACTCTGCCATAATTGCGGGCAACATATTTCTGTAACCAGTTGCTCGTTTACATGATGCTTTCGTCATATCGGATGTTTAGTGTGGTATCTGCTGTGTTTTGACTCCATGGGAAATTACCGGCATTTATTTGTTTAAATAAGAGAATTAACATTAAAGTTTACAATAAGAATGGAATGAAGTGTAGCATACTTTTAGAAATACTAAATATTTTTTGGTGAGTTGGTGAAACAAGGTTTTACGGCGTTTCAGTGGAGACGTTGAAAATGACGAGCGCCCTGGACGCCCCTTACACACCAACTATCTATGAAAATGTGGAAAAAGAGAAATTATGATGGATGATTACCGAAACACAATGAGATGGCATATCAATTAATTATGCTAGTTTGTTTTGGATATGAAACGTATGATAGTTCAGTTTGTTCCTGATTTTTTTTTAAATTTATTGAATCAGTAATCAGAAAAAATCTATGTGTAGGTCTTTCTACGTCAAATGTCCTAAAATAAAAAGTGGCCGCCATATATAACGCCAGATTTTGCTTAAAATTTATGCATATATTAGGTTATTTTGCAAAATTTGGGCTCATTTAATACTCTGGTTCTTATTGCAAAGCGCGCAGTGCAGATGATTTGGTCAAGTTTGTTATGTTCTTGTGCTTCAAATAGGGTACCTGCATAAGCTAAATGACTCAATCTTTCGAGTCCAAGATTTTAATAAGGCGTCAAAGGGATGTCGTGTGACCTGACTATTTTACCAACGGAAGTCTTGTACTGCATCCTGTACAATAAATGAATAGTTTACTACAAAATCCATCAGAATATCCAGCTTTTCATATTCTAGATTTTCTTTGTTTCTTTGATGCTTCGCTATGTAATGACTTGCATTTTGGTCACAACTTCTTGGATAAATTACATTGTTGACTGCTATGTCCCCAGGGTATTTCGATCAGTATGGATCCTTTGCTTGTATTCAATCACTGTCTTGAAATGCAGTTTCTATAAATCCAGGGCATCGATCACATCGGCGAAACATGCAGTTTTTTGAATCTAGATTTCATGGTAAAAGTCTCAAATTTACAGGAATTTCTGGAGCGCGTGCTGTCAAACACTTCCACCCGAACATCAGAGTAACAGAAGTTACTGAAAATCATGCCACAAAATATTTGTACCCTAATGTACGAAAGCCTAAGAAATTGGCTGAGGGGGTGGGGTTATTTCATTTTAACCAAAAAATTTCCGACTTCCGGTAATCTATGGAATCATTGCCGGTCGGGTATCTAATAAAAGGCCAAAACAAATTTCCATTCATCGGCGATCGGCTACCTGTGAGGTATTAAGACCCCACTGCTTTATAAATTATTTAAGTGGAAAATCTCGGATGTTACAGAATTGGCACGTACGGGTTTGTTCCACAGAAAGTGGATTTATTTTTGAATGCGAGGTTTCATTTTTCTGGAAAAAGACTTCTTGTCATTGGCCAAAGTCATAATTTTTAGATCTGGAGGGGAGAAAGACCTGCCAAGGTATCGAGATAAATAGAAAAGTTGAGAAGTTAGTGGTAGAGGAGACGTCAGACAGGCAATTATATTCGAGACTTGAGATAGCTTGTGTCTGAGAGGAGCAGTTACAGACAGAGTTTGGTGTATAAGGGACGTGAAGCAATATTAAAAGTTTACGATTTTTAATTTTGCACCTAAAATGAAATAAAATCAGAGGTCATAATGCCGGTGTAAAATAATAACGACGAGGTTGTTGGCAAGCAGACTGATTGAAGGCCGCAATAGCTTTTGCCTTTTAGCAAATTTTACGAGGCACTTTCCAATGTAACAGGTGATGAAACATGGGTTTACGTATATGACGTCGAAACTAAGGTTTAAAAAAGTCACAATGGAGCCACGCTGGATCGCCAGGACAAGCATTAGATAAGATTAAAAGCGAATTGCTAAAACAGCCGAGCACTAGCCAAGAGATAGGTGCCATAAGTGTTTAATAAGAAGCGCTGTTTTAACTTTATAATACCTAAAGGGGACTATTTTGAAGAAGATAATATTGATGTAAACAATTTTTTTTTAAAAAAATTCGCGTAACTCTTTAACATCTCGTACTATTATATATGAACTATCCGTGTGCTCCTTAGTATTTGTCAATTTTAGTCCAGTAAATTATTTAATTCGGTACTTATCTCTAGTTTAACACATGATTTACCCGGGTGGGAGGTGGAGGAACCCGAATCTTCAAAAGATCGACATTCAGCGCTAAACACAAAAAAAGTTTACGGCAATCGGGTTGCCTGTGCGAGTTTCTCTCGCAGACGTTTCCCCGCAGAGTGACTGGGAGGCTTGATTATGTCGGGAATGCCCCGTACTCCCTTTTTTTTTATCAAAGTTCTCACATGCCGACACACCTTCATCTATTTTGGGAGGTATATGTACTGGGATCGAAGACCTTAGGCATAAAGCAAGAGTTGTCCGCTGATCCCATTGGATCAGTCAGCCAACTGCCTCCTAAAACTTGTGGAGACACGGAGAAGGGAATGCTGCGACCCCACAGCAAACTCTTCTGCCGTCATTCGGAACGGCGTGAGAAGAGTACCCAATTCCCGACCTACCTGGTTCAGGTTTTCTAGGGTTTTCCTTGCATCTCTTTAGGTGAATCACCAGGTAAGATCCTTAAACTATAACCTGGCGGTTCCAGTCAACCCTTGCAGTAGTTAAGATAATTATAGTTTACTTACTTCCATTCGTTAAATTCATTGCATAAGTGAAGTTTCAATTTTTAGAGTGTTATGAAATATAATGTTTCAAATGTATGCTATTAAATTGTAATATTATTTGTTTCTTCAAGTATTGTATTCTTTGCTGTACTTTTATATCTTTGTAATGTAATAATTTTATGTATTGTTCACCTGAAGAGGGTCCATGACTGAAAATGTAGTCATATTAAATTATTGTTGGTTTTGTTTGATTAATTTTTGTCTGTTTTTGGCCTCATTTAAACATTAATTTAAACTTACAGACAATAACTATTACATTTGTAAAATAAACTTTCAATTGTTTCCAGCGAAAGCTTTTGGATGCAAGTCTTGGATTTGCTAGCGGTGTTATGACAGCTGCATCATATTGGTCTCTACTAAAACCAGCTATTGAAATGGCAGAGGAATCAAAACTATATGGAAAGTTTTCGTTTGCTCCTGTTGCTGCTGGATTAATTTTAGGAGCTTTATTTGTTTTTGGAACAGATGTTCTCATTTCATATCTGGGAATCAGATCTCCCAACATGCTATTGGGTAACTTTTTAAAATCATTAATAGTTAAATAATTGTAGGTGAAAGTTTTATTATTAGCATATGATGAAAAACTTGAAATTGGGGCTTAGCTCTCGAACTAAGTCTTGAGAAGATTCAATGTTTTACAACTCTGTGATTTTTAGGACCATGTTAATAATGCTCTTAATTTATTGCTTTAGAACTTTACAATATTACTTAATATTATGAATTATTTGAGAGTTCAGCCACTAAAATATACTTAAGATGAACTGAAGATGATTTACCTCTTGTAAACTATTTTCTGTTCAGCTTTTGCAACAACTGGAAAAGAGGCAAAAGAGCAGTCTGTGGAACAGCCATCATTTAACATCACTGACAGAAAGTTTCCTTCGAATGACACAATGATAGAAGGTGCTTATGTTATTAGTATTTTATTGGCTGCAAAGTTATTTTAAAACTTTCAGCTATATTTAAAAATTGCTACTACATTTTCATTGTTCATTATGTTTATATAAATTAAATAATTTGCTTCATGCATGGCATTATTTAACACCACATTTGCTTTCTTTTGATTTATTATTGGTATGTGCTGGTGCTTTCTTTTTCTGCAGTACTATTTGTTATTGTCTGGTTATACTAGAAATAATTTAGCTCATAGAATTTGTCTGACTTATAAACTGTCTTTAATTGTTGTGGTTATCTTTGAAATCAAAAAGATGATTTACCAACACATCAATATGATTTTCACATGAGTAACTGTCTGCCAATTTCAGATGACATTAATATAAATTGAAATTGAGATGTCTGTCATCCTTGACTTAACATGTTGACTGCTGTAGTCCTCAACTGCAGTTTCTTAGTGCTAGAGTCGGGTAGGTGCATTTGAATGTGACGACAATGTGTCCTCACCTGCCAGGGAAAGGTATAATGCATGATGATATGTTGTCGTCAACCGCAGTCAACATGTTAAGCAACTGACAATGTTCCTGCTATATGCTCTCTTGTAAATCATATTGAAAAAAAAAAATTCTTCCACTTTGATATGATTACTTAATATCCGCTAAATTATTCATGTCTTGCATGAAATTAAAGGTGTTCTCCAAGCTTTGTTTTTTGATTTTATAGAACGAGTGTTGAAAGCTTTGAAGGTTTACTGCAGGTGTTTACCCCTTCAATATCTTTTCAAGGTACAAACATGTGGCAATCTATTCCACCTGAAGATAACATGTTGTAACAATTCAAAACAAATGCATAATCCAGTATTCCAATATTAAAAAGAATAACTTATAATAATAAATTTAACCTTTAACTTGTAATGAGGGACAATTCAATTACTTATAAGTTGCCTGCCTACAGGATTCACCCATTCTATACTATCACATCACCTATTGTTTATATGTATACCTTCGTAGACCTAAGTCTACTGGAGAACGACATAAATGTTGCATGTGATCAATCCCTAACACGCAAATCAACTAACACTAAAGAACAAATAAAACTCCAGATTCAATTTTTTCATTGTGACATGATTGTGCTTTCTTTCTGGTGTAAAAAAAACACTCAAGTTAGCTTGTTTAAGTGCTAAAGATCTGTATTTAGTATTATAGCAACTTTTATTCTTTTGCTTTGAGTGTAGCATGTCTGTCAACAATAGTTGTCTGGTCCCGACTTTCATATATTCAGCTATGTTGTTATGCACCCTAAAAGTATTTGCTATCTGAAGTAAGTAGTAAAAAAAACAATGTAATTTATCCAACAATAGAGAAAAAGACAGGGGCAATAATATGCCATAGTTGTATTTATTTAGTTTATTTAAAATAAGTGAGCCTAGTCATTGAAATGACAATCATCCAGGACACTTGGCCTGGAATATGATGACAGAGCTTCTGATTGTTGAAACATCATGGTTTAATTGTTGTATTACCTGTATGGAAAGCTGAGAACTATTTCTTCAACAACTACACTGCGAAGGATTTCAATCTTTAATTTATTAACCATGTTGTTAAATCTATTCTGTAATTCATCATTTTATTGAGCATGGCCATTCCATGTAGTTGCCATTATTGTTATTAAAACTTGTTTACAAAATTTAAAACCTCGCAGGATATTGTAACAAAAAACATTTTCCTTATAAACATGAATCAAACTGTATTTTTTGCCAAATTTCCTCATTTCTTATTTACATTGGTGAATGTTGACAGCTGCTATACACAGACTGCCAATATCAAAATCATAATATTTTCACCTATTTTAAATGAAACAAAGTAAAAAAACTTGTATATTATGATTTATTGTAAAAAAACATTATGGCAATATAACCATACTATAGACGTTGAAACAAATGGGCTATAATGAAAACAAAAATCTAAAGTAATGTCAATAGTAAATCTACACATAGGTAATTTTAATGAAAACTGGTACATGGAAAAGCATATATAAATATTATTTGTTGCAACAATTTGAACTTCCATGACAATTTGAATCTATCTCAACTCCTTGGCTTTTACAGCTGCATCTAGTTATAGAAAAAGTAAATTTTCTTTATAAATGATGAACTGATTTCGGTTTCTTTATAAATGATGAACTGATTTCAGGTATAAAGTTGCCTAGGGATACAATTTACAGCTGCTAATCTATTAACATCAGAATCATATATTGTATCAATATCCACTGACAGAATCCGGGTATCTGTACGTCCCTAGTCAATGTTTTTGTGGTAATGAGTCATTAGACTGGTCTGATGTAGCCCTCCATGCTAACCTATCCTGTGCAAGGCTTTTCATTTCTACATAGCTATCACATCCCACATCTCCTTAGTGTATTCCCATCCTTAGCCTCCCTTCTCTGTTCTTACCCCACACACTTCCCTCCAATGCTAATTTAACGAGATCCACGTGTCTCAAAATGTAGTCTGTAAATCTATTCCGTCTCTTGGTCAAAGTCCTCCAAATTTTCTCTCTTCCCCAATTCTTAGAACTTCTGGTTAGTTACCCTATCCACTCATCTGATTTCCAGCATTCTCATGTAGCACCACATTTTGAAAGCTTCTATTGTTTTCCTTTCCCCAACTCCTATCGTCCACATTTCGCACCCATATAATGCCACACGCCATATGAGCATTTTAATAATGATTTCCCAATATGGCTTGTATTAACCTTAAGTAAATTCCTCATTTCTGTGAAAGCCTTCCTTGCCTAAACTATCCTGCACTTTGTCTACTATACTTTTACCATACCTAGTTGTTATGCTTCCCAAGTATCAGAATTCCTTAACTTCCTTCAAAATATCCCTGTCTAATCCAACATCCTTTGTTATTCCACTATTTCCCATACTACAATCTAATACCTTGGTTTTCCATCTATTAATCCTCAAGTTGTACTCTTCCTCCAGGATCACTTTCTTCATTACTTGTTGTATATGTAAGTTAAAGAACATGGATGACAGACTGCATCTGTCTTACTCCTTTTTTGATTTCTGCTTTCTTTTCTTGCCCTTCAATTCTAATTACTGCTGACTGTGATTATGCATAACTCTACTTTATTGATCTTCAAAATCCTTAATAGTTTGTTCCAGTTAACATTATGAAAGGCTTTTTCTAAACCTTCAAATGCCTTGAATGTATGCCTGTTTTTTCTTATCCTGTCTTCTAAAATTAGGTACAGAGTCAATGTTGTTTTTCTTATCCATACATTCTACCTAAAACAAAAATTGATCTTCTCATAACTCATATTCTATTTGTTGTTCCATCCTCCTGTATACTATTTCCAGTAATATATTGGTCAGTATTATAGAGGAAATTCTTTTTTAGCGGTTCATAACATTTACATTGTTTTGAATAAAATATTGTTTTGTGGCTGCTGTTTTTGCAGAAATTAATTTATGTTTTCCAGTCAGTGCTTGAGATTAAGACGTGCAAGATTGTGGCTCCTTTTGAATAGGAAGTTTTTTATCCTCACCCGCTTCCAATTGTAAAATGCTCACTGTCTAAATCTCTTTCAAAACTATTGACAATTTCTTTGAGCTGTTCTTCAGTTTCAATATTTGTAATTTTATTGCCAGGCAGATGACACCAAACAAGACTTCATATTAGCTCTGGTGTATTATTTCATGGTAAGTTGTGTTTTGGCAAATTGGGCAAAGAATAAACCTTTGGGCCATTTCTTTGAATCATTATTATTCATCTATGAACTGAATATATTTTGTATATTGGCCTTTTAAATTGAGTCTTGAGTTTGACTATGGCAAAGCTTTCTTGAGGGCACATAACATAAATTAAGACTTTATTCGTGCATTCTCTACAATTATCTGAATGTAAAATCAGAAAATAAGGAGGAGGTGGAATAGTACTATCAAATCTACTTAGTGTAGAAGTGTGAAATTTTTGGTTCATGGGTTAGGGTGGTTGACACTTTTAATTAGGGAGGTTATGGTATTTGGGGATTAAGGAGTTTGCTTTGGGAAGTTTGATTTTATGGTGGATGACGTAATTTATGAGGTACCAGGGAGAGTTTGTATTGGTGCACAGGATTTTGTTTTGTTAGGACTTTTTGCTGAGTGGGTATTGGCTGATGTTCCCCATATGGATGAGCAATAGGACCAGGTGGGTTGTTTTATGGAGAGGTATTCTGTTTAGGAGGGGATATAGTTTTTTAAATTTTTTGTTCATTTTTGAAAGGAGAAGGTTAATGTGATGTTTCAATGAGAGTTTTGAATAAAAGATTATTCTTAGATAGGTAGTTCCTGTATTTGAAGGTATTATTGTTTAGATAGAGATAGATTTTTTGGGGGAGGATGTAGGAAGGGGGCGATAACTCTTCCTTGGGGGACACCCACAGCAATAGTGTGTGTTTGGGAGAAGTGTCGATTTATTTTGATGGATATGGTACTGTTAGAGAGGTAGTTTAGGAGTATTCTGCAGTGGGTGTCATTTAAGAATTCTTTGATTTTGGTTAGAAGAGAAGGGTGGTGGCTTTTATCAAAAGCTTTTTCAATGTCTACATAGGTGGTGAAGATTTTCTATTATTCTAAGGAGTTGTTTCTGAGGGTTGAGAGAGAGAGTATATTTGTTGGGTGTAGGAGTGTTTTGGTTAAAAGCCAAATTGTATGTCCAGAATCAGGAAAGAGGGTTGTTTGATTATATGGGGGAAGTATCTCGGTTATGTTGGTGTTTCCATTTGGTACAATAGTAGGTGGTTTTGAGGATTTTTATTGTAGTTGATATTTGGAGAGGTAAAGAGGTTTGGGTGGGGGCATAGTTGTAGTGGCTATTTGAGTTTTGTTGCTATGGCCTGGTTGTTTGTTGTAGAAGCAGGTGCTTGGCGAGAATTGGTAGGTCAATAGTTGGTTGAAGATGTTCTCTTTTTGGGAAGGGGTGTTAAATTGTTGATAGTTGCTTTCAAGTGAGGGAATATTGGTTTTCTTTTTTGGCAGAAGTTTTGAGGTAAGTGTAATGTCTCGAGTCGCTGGTGTCTTTTAGTAATTTTTGTAATTTTATGGTAATGTCATTGTAATTACATTTGTCTATGGGGTTGTAGATTTATACTATTGTTTTTGCAAAGCTTTTTTTTAATGGGGTAGGTTATCTATTTGATCTTGGTGCTAGTTTGAGGAGTTTAGGTGGATTTGGTCAGAGGGTAAGGTGGCAGATGTGAGGATGATAGATTGTAAATGATAAGGGTGTTTAGTCAGATGTTGAGGACTGTTAGCTTTTCTATTGGGAGAAGTGATGCCATTTAATGAGTGTGGTTGGTGGAATGGGGAGGGGGTATATTTGGGCAAGCTATGACTGGTAGGTGATTGGAGCTGAGTTCACACAATACTTTTAAGAGAGGTCTTGAGTGATTATATGATAGATGAAGAAGTCTAGTGATTTGAGTCTATCTGGGCAGTGTGCTAGTTCAGTAGGGTGTATTATCTTGATATGGAGTTTGGAGAGGATGTAGTTTAGGTCATTACCTCTGGGATTGGATATTCTGGATCTGAAGTATTTGGCTTTTGATCTCCTCTCACTATGAATGAGAAAGGGCAGAAAGAGAAAAGCTTTCTCCAGGTGTCAGTTGTGATTTGGAGCATAGTAGAATGAGATGTTAATGGGAGTGTTTGGGGATGAGTTTAATGTTATGTGTTAGTTGGAGTTCTGAGAAGATTACAAACTGGAGCTGGTTGTGATCTATTGGGCTTTTGATTAGGATGGCGTAGCTGCCTTTTCTAGAGGAACTACCATTGGCCAGCTCTGAGGGTTTTATAGATTGAAAAGTTATAAGTTTGGGTTTTAGTTAATAGCAGAAGGTTGATGTTATTTTGTAGGAATAGGTTAATTTATTGGTAGATCTGTGGGCATTCCAAGTGTATATGGAGAGGTAATGGGAGAATGAGGGGGGGGGGGGAGGAGGGTATATTAGTCATTTTTATGAGCCCATCAGCTTGGGTATTATAGTAGTTTTTAAGTGGTTTAATGGTGATGGAGATCAGGTTGTCTATTTTGGAGCACAGGTAGTTGATAATGCCATTTGGTTTGATAAATCAGCAATGGGTGATCGGGGAATTTGTGATGTGAGAAGTGGGGCCAGTTTGATTTAGCTTGCTTAGGATTTGTGATAGATGATTGGAGGGATTTAAATTTTAGAATACTTGTGGTATGGTTACCAAGGCAGTTTGCGCATATGAGTATAAGGTATTTTGGGATTGTGCATTCGTGAGGGATGTCACATCAAATGCAGGGGGCAGATGGAAGCAGTAATTTTTTTTGTATGGCCATAGTTTTAGCTTCGGGGACATAGAGGGAAGTACTTTTTTGGTTTAGGGATTTCGACTTCTATTTGGGAAAGGTAAAGGTGGGTGAGGCTGTAGATGGTATGTTTCTTGGGGTCATGGAGAAGGTTGGTTTTGGTGATGTGGGGTCTTACTAGGAGGAATTTTTCAGGGGAGTAAGACAGTTCTTTTGGTTGTGATATGATGATGTCTTGGTTGGTTTTTGGATGTATTCCCCTCAGAACTACGCAGAGGTTTTTCTCTGATTTTATTTGGAAAATATGAAATGATGCATTTTATTTTAAAGGTAGGGTATGAGGTTTCTAAAATCTGGGATCATGTTGGTTTTTAGTTTAAGTTTATGGTCTTGCATGATGTACGAAAAAGGAGAACTGATGAATTTGAGTTGTTGTATCATAATGTTGACGTCTGTATTGCTGATGAAGATCTGTGGAGGTTTGGGGGAAATCTGCAGCAGTTTGGTATTTGTTGGTTTGTCATCAAGGTTTTGTAATACTTGGTACCTGTTTGTGGTGGAGAAGGATGAGTTGGAAGTAGTAATTGTGGAGCAATTTGCATTGGTTAGTGGAAGTTTGGATTGACTGTTTATGGTTTCTCTCGTTTTGATTTTGGTTTGGATGAGTGGGGAGGAAGGGGTGGATGGTGAGTTGTTTGATTCAACACTTAGGGCAGTCACTCTCTCATAGTCATCTCATTCAAATTTGCAGGGATGAGAGAGATAGAACTTGTTTGTCTTTGAATTTTGTACTTTGACCTAGCCTGATAACTGAACTTACTGTTTTATTGCTAGAGAGAGAATTGAATGTTGTTCAGTACAATTTTTGTAGTTTTTGTTAAAACTTTCTGGCACCCAACAAATTCTTCATTCTATGAGACCACTGGGAGATGAAATAAAATAAAGGTGAAGGTAGAGTGTCTAGATAGTAATCTTCCTCCTCCCCCCTTCCCCAATACTGACCAACAATAATTGCATGAGACCTCATGTTAAGATGTGGAGGTGTGTGTTAATGTGTGTTTGATAAGGAGAAATTGGTAGCTTACCTGGATGTATAGATGGCAGGCACCAGGCTGAGTGTTCAGTTCTTGAATTTTCAGAGGCATCAGCCCTTTCATCAGGACATTAGATGTCAAAAATTGACCCCCACCAAAGTCAAACCACTCTCTCCCCCTTTTCCTTCCTTCCCTCTCTTCACCCCTCTCCCCCTCCGTTGCCCCTTCTCCCCTCTCCCTCCTTCCCCTTCACCCTCTATCTGTTGGCATCTCTCCTTCTCAGTCTCTGTCTCTCTCTCTATCAGGGGTAAGTGCTAACAATGGAAAAGTAACAAGTACAATTAAGACACATTCAAACTTAAAACACATGTCAATACAAGTATAGGAATGTAAAAATGAAAGAACTTATAGGAAGAAGCTTGAGGATGTTGAGTCAAAGACCTTACTGAAGGACATGGGAAAAAATTTCCAAAAAATTGTGTTAAGCAATTGATGATTAGTAAAGCATTCAGGAAGAGGTAGTTTACTTTGGCCAATATAGAAAGCTGGACAGAGTTTGCGAGTGATCTGGCAGGTGATGTTTTCATTAATGCAATCACCTCCGATTGAAATACATCGAATGTAAACATATTGTGCTCTCAACTGAATAAGAATGTATTTTCACACTTAAATGCTTATAAAAAGTAAACTAATGAAGGAAAATCACTCTCCTAATGTCACAAGAAATCAAGCAAGCTTAACACAAGTGCCCTCGGTTCACATCGACAGATTTAAGAGCCCAGTTCTGAATGACATGAACGTAATGTCATACAAGTTGAATGGGTTAATTATGTAGGTGGATATTGATGAACGATAGGGCATACATTGCACCTGTTACTACTGCAGTGTCGGGAAGCTGGCGAATGTGGGGAAGTGTGAAGTTGGAGTCGTCAAAGTTAGACAAGGATGCTGTGGAGGTTAGGTGACCCTAGTGGGAAGGATGTTTTTTTACATCAGGGTGGATTGCAGTCTAGTGTAGGCCAGGACAGGAAGGAGTTCAGTTTTTGTTGTCCATGGAGGTGGTGATTAGAGGTGGACTATGTTTTCTAAGTTTGTCAAAGGTTGGTTTGGGGTATTTTCTAACAACAGTTCCCATCATAGGTAACTCTATTTGGAGCACATCATACTGCCCAGGCAAAGTCCTGAACTTAACATCCTTTTACAACTGTCACTCCCCAATGAGACTCACTCACTTTACTAATACCTGTATATTTAGGGAGTGTATTGTATTGTGTATGTTTCATTCATGTTTGTATGTATGTGGTTATTTATTATTCTGTTATTTTTCTATTTTTGTGTTCTGTGATTGAGGAAATGCAGACTTTAAGTATTTAATCTATTAGCAGGTGAATTTTAAAAACCATTAAGATAATTATTCACAGCTCTTTCAAAACAGAGAAATAAGCCTACACATCAAACTGAAATAACCTACAATTTCTTACTTTTTAATAAAATATAATCTCCAAACTCTCAATAAATTTTGTTTTGGTTTGATATTAGAAAGTAACTGTGTTACAAGTCATCTTGTACTTTTGGCTTTCCGAAAATTCAAGGGATTGGGCCACATGGCAGTTATCATATCATTTCACTTCCTCAAGTCAGTGTATTTCAATTATTGGTTCTTACAGAGTATGCTTATTCTGTAAAATGAACATTAAATAATGCTAGTTTAAATAAATTTTTGTGAAGTTGCCGAAGTTTCACAAGAAAATCTTACAATTACAAAAAGGATACCAACATTGAAATTTGATTTGTGGATAAAACAATTCATTAAACTTATAATATTCCTTGCTAACTATGCTATGAATTAATTCACGCGTAAATAGTTATTTTTAGTTTGCCCTAAAAATGAAACAACAGGTTCAGAATTCTTGATCTACCTTCTGCATGCCCTCCTTTTCAATTTTCAATGCCATTCCTGTGCTATTAAAGGGAGTTGCCTGTTTCATGATCACCCTTATATAGCCTGTTAAAAAATGAGCATTCACTAAATATTCAAATTTATCTGATGCGACAAATAAAACCAATTTATATATTCATTGCATCGATGATCCAAAGAAGTTTATTATTTCTCAGAGTTAGCTCTCTGATGACATAGGTTACTTATGACACAAATCCTACTGCAACAATAGATGGAGTGAGAATATTCGCCCTCTCTCTCTGTTATGATGCCAAAAATACATTTTTAATAACACAGTAAGTATGATGAATGGTATAGGAATGCCCAATAGGACTTATATCTTGCAGTTGGCTTTCACACCACCTTTCACGGGGAAATTCTATGGATTTATAAATATTTACATTAATATCTTCTGAACTCTGCAAGATATCGAAATGAAACATACACGGAAATTTAAGTTAAAATTCCTGTTTCAATCCCTGAAATTTCCATTGAAATCTGTTTAGCCGTTATGGAGCATATGCAAATCAAGATTATAGGTAACCCATATTCACTTTTTGGGGATTTCAATGCACGTATTCGAAGAAATAATTATATTAAATAAAAAGGCTGCCAATAAGTCAGCATATAAATTTAGTACTATTTAATTAACATAAATACAATGTTTCTTCAGAAAACTATGTTTAAATACTTATTTTGTGTATATTTTTATATTAAGATCTTCTGCAATGTATTGAAATGAAATATGCAGGAATATTTAAGTTAAATCTCCTGTTTTTAAACCATTAAATTTTCATTGGAATCTGTTGAGCTGCTTTGGAGCATATTTGAGACAAACATACAGACAGACAGATAGATAGAGAGACGTACAGACAGATAGACACTTCAGTTTTATTTATTGATATATATTATAAAAGTTAAATTATCTGTGTTTGATTAGTCATTGCTATTACAGAATCAAATAAATTTTTTATAATTCGTCATCAAATTTGAACTGAAATAATATTAATTTTATTGTAACAATACTTATTTTACTTTTGTTATTGGTGTTAAAAGTTTTTTAACATTTCAGTAATTATTGTTTTGAAGTATTTGAAATCCTTTCCTTCAGTAAAATGAGTTACTTTTCTTAAAGTGAAGATAATAGTTTGTATTGATGTATTTAAGTAGTCTGTAGCTTTAAAGCATGTTTTTATTTTATGCACTAATAACTTAAGCTTCTGTAATAAAAAACCTATCAGTTCTATATATAAATTTATATATATAAAAACATAAAGCTAGTAAAAATTCAAAAATAGTGCTAATAACTTCTGCACCTTCTCAATAATTGTGTTCGATGGATTTACTATTTTATATTTTCAGATTTATTTTGTTTTATCATCAGATTTAATATTCATTTTTTGTGTCATTTTCATTTAATTTTACCTTTTTTAACAAAATGTTTGTATACATTTTAAAAATTGTATGCATTTTTTACTTGTTAAATACAGAAAAAACTGTTTTCACTCTTTTGAAGTGTTTCTGTATCTTTAAGATATGGAGGGGCAAGATAATTCTTTCAAGGTAATTGTTATTTTATAGTTCATTCATTGTACTGAACAAGTTCAACTAATTTAATGTCACCATTTTGTTTGGTTAATACATGCAGACCATGAAACCAAGTTGTCACTTGGGCACGAGCAGGAAAGAAAAATATTTTTAAATTTTTACTTTGGAATGAAATGCCCACAAAAGCAAAGGGCATAGGGGCCATTATATATTGGAAATGACAGTTTGTTTCTTATGCCCTCAGTTAGTTATATGCATGTGCCTGGGCTCTGAAAGAGAAGAATCCGGTTGTTTTAAAAAATTCCTCCTGCTTGCCTTATGTTAGTTGTGGACACAACACATACAATCAATTTTAAGGCCCTTTGCTTAAAGTATTTAATTAATCTTTCATTATAACTTCTGTTGCTTTGAGGTCCATCCGAAAATCTTATTCCACTAGTGTCAATATTTCTAACATATTATTTTACAAAAAGAAAGGAATGATCAAATTGAAAAACTGCAACTTTTTTGAGTAAAAATATTTAATTTTACTTCATTTATTAATTGAATGAAACATTAACTATAACTATTTTAATTAAATTATAGGTTTATTACATTTAATTGCATAAATTAAAAATAGAGTTGGTAATTTACATTCTTAAAAATAGAAATAGGCAGACATAATCAGTTAACCTTTCTTAGTATCAGTTTTTGATGTATGTGAGTAAGGAAATGTGAAGAGTAAATTGTGAAATATGAATTAGTCTACATTTGATTGAACACACATGCATTTTGAACTGTAAAATTTGGGACATTAAGAACCATAAATGAACTGAATTGTGAGAGAAGTAGGGTGACATGATCCATTACCATTCCTGAGCAAACTAAGGAATAGTTTATTTGAACTAGATCATTCACTAACTATGTATCTCTAAACTCATTAAATTTTCTATAGTACATCCTGAGAACACAATTTAAAATGATTGATAAAATATTTTACAGATAGAACAGGAAACATTTAAGATTAAATCTACATTCATTTTATATTTACTCTCCCATTTACCTCACCATGAGCCAAGTATTGAGATAATATTTGAAGCATTATTTTAGTTCTGTACACAGTCATAGTCCATTAGTCCTTTACTAAGATTCCTATGTAACACTTGTAGTTTGTTGTTTAATAAATTAATAGGAAACAGCAAACAAATTAGTTCATATAAATACAATGTTTAATCCATCTTTGTGGACTTCTTCAGGTAAATTTTTAAAATGCCTAGAACTAATTCTATTGTGAGTAATTTGATGTCAGACTACCTCCAGTGATGGTTATGAATGAAATGAAATGTTGTTTATTGTAAGGATTAATATTATCAGTAACTCATTTTGCTGTTATTGTGGTTTCCATGTGATTGTAGAAATTGTATGTTTTTGTTAAAGATATTTGTGATCCTTTATTCTTGAAGACATCCATATGTTTGGAAGCTTTTAAGAGAAGGCAGGGCTTTCAGTGCCAATTTTTAATTTCCTTGCAGTGCTTACAGTTTGAATTATTGAAGCCAATGAATCTAAACTGTTTTTGAAAATTGTTTTAGTTGTATTTTATTGTTATAAAGGTGAAATGTAGATTGTCCATCAATGTTTATTAGTGCTGTCTTTAAATATATATTTTACAAAGTCAAATGTTTACTCAACAATTAACCTTTTATTTATTTATATCACTTTCCCTAAACAGGATTTTCTTTGTAACCAGACTTTCGCTGAGATTCACAATTATATATAAAAAACAAAGGAATAAATCAATTATCTGACAATTATAAATATACACATAAACAAAGCAGTTAATGCCATCTTTTTTCAAACATTCCAATGTCACCATCTTGTTTAGGTATTTTTATACATTCACATTTGAACTTCTGCTGGAAACTAATTACTGTAGGTCCCTGAAAACGCCTAAAAATTTGCACAAAATTTGGATAGTTTAAATATATATAGTTTTATTGATTTGTTTGGAATGAAGGAAATTCATTTCAAAATTTTAATTTGTTTGCTAGGCATAAGATGATGAGGTGATGCCTTCAAAATGCATTGTGAGCCTCTTGAAAAGTTGGCTTAAAGAGGGGTACTAAAGTTTGTTTACAGTATTAATTACAAAAAATCCATTGGCTTGATTTAGTCACAATAAAAATAGCATGAAAATTACTTGTGTAATCTCTTATTTAAGAAATTAAATTAATGATCTTTTTTTTTTTTTTCGGAATTCATCTAATTTTAACACAGTCAAATGGTTTATGTCTTTACATTACACATGCGGTGATTTTTATGAGACAAATGGTAATTCCTTAATAATGGGAACATTAAAACAACGTGTTACTGTAATAGAGGACGTAACATTAATCGCCGTTTACACGCAACCAACGTCGTTCGTCTCTCTTTGGTACGTTTCCCTGTGCCACAGTCGATTGAAGAAGATAGATTGAAGAAGATTAAAAGAAGTCATCTCGTCTGCATTAAACATGTGTTTAGGCTTGTAATCATTAATTAGACAAGGCATTGTAGCTTCCTTCCAAAACTAGACAACATCACCATCAACTTGTGCACCTTCACCACAAATCTGTAACATGCATGGTACAGACTTAAAGCCAAAATAGAAGGGAAGTAAAAATTCGAATGCTCCATTATTCCTTAAAAAGGGGTTAGTAAGTGGAAATCCAAAGGAAAAAACATTCCTTAAAAGCAGGAATAAAAATGGGAATTCTTTAAAACTGGGAACCTGAAAAACGGTTTTCACTGTACATACAGAAAAATAGACGGAAACAGAAAATTATAAGTATAAAATATTTGAACCATGTCTGGACTGATTAGTATGAAATAATTTTTGTAGTTACATTTATCTACGAAAAATAAATTTGACTATATGCGGCCCTTGTCTTTATATAATGTACCTGTATCATCTGCATTGTAGTTTATAAAACATTTTGCATATTTATTAGCTAATTAAAAAGTATCATTACTTAAAACAAATGTTAGTTAAATAAATCTCTTTGATCTGATTAGCTTGAAATATTATGTTTATCCTGATGTAGTCCATCTAGTGTGAAATAATGCTCATAGCTAACATTTTATTCAAGTAATAATACTTTTTCATTCTTTTTTGTAAATCTCATCGCTGCTGCACACAGGCATGTGGTGGCAATGTCAATGATGCTTGTGGAGATCAATTAAAAAGTATCATTACTAAGGTAAAATGTTAGTAATAATTATGGTATATAATCATCTCGCTTGACAGGCTATGTGAGGGCATAATATATTCTGTTGCCTTTAGGATAGGATCTTTTTAGCCTTAAATGGGGGAAGGAAGGAACCTAAATCTTTGAAAGATCAATAGAAACTATCTGTGGGTAGAGCACTACAATACACCAAAATTTCATGGCAATCAGATGAATGTATAGGAATGCATAAGGGACAAACATAAGTCACAGTGCAGTCATTTGAGCCATGGTATCTAATATGAACCTGCGCACCATTCATTGTATCTGTTTATATAGATTTAAAATTACAATTAAAAATGAATAAAGGTTTAAATTTGTTTTGCTGTTCTGAAACCTTTAACCTGGTTCCAGTTCATAGATGATATATTTATACTATACAGCCATAGGCTCTAATCTAATCAGCAAATTCCTTGTCAAGTTCACTTGGCACTACATCATCTACATACTGGAACTTCTACACCAAATTCCACATTTACTTCAATTGGAACTACTGCTTCACCTTCAGGCTCTTCTTTAATGCTTATATACACCTTAACAATGCCTCTACTTCACCAATTATCATCCAGGAAGCACCATACATTCCCATTCAGCCCAAATCTTAAGGGAGCACATATTTTCTCCATCAAAAATGCTCTGGCCACATACATCAACAGAATTCTCAATATTGTTATAACAACAAAATATCATATAGACGTCCTCCAGAAACAAATATCCCACCCCTATTCACAGTTCAACTACAAATAACTTATTTGACAAATATAGGTTAAAACTGAAACATAATTTTTGTGACATTAAGTTTAATAATAAATAAAAATACAGCCAAATAAGTCACAATTTAATTGGTATTTAATTAATGTAAATACAATGTTTCATCCAACTTTATGGACTTTTTAAGGTAAATTTTTTAATGGATGACATAGATACGGACAGAACACCGAGTTATACCAAATTACTAATAATGTATTTAGTTCATCTCTCTACAAATTTACCTGATGGAGTCCACAAAATTGGATGAAAAGGCCGTAACCATCGTGAGGTATAGTCTGCAAGACCATATTACTTGTAATGTATGTAGTTCATCCATTTAAAAATTTACATGAAGAATTTCACAAAGATGGATGAAACGTTGTATATATATTTATTAAATTCTAATTAAATTTATTTTCTGACTTATTTGGCCTATTTATTTATTATTAAATATAGGTTACTGTACTCCACGGCTGTAGCACAGGTTTTGGGAAGGAATTTGGTGGACTTTGAGAAATATTGAAGTGCCAACAGGCTTCATGCATAGGGGACAATTGTGTAAATAGAAGCAATATCTATGGTAGCTATTAGTGTGTTAGGTTGACTTCTACCGGAAGTTCATGAAGGAGGAGGAAAGGGCAGTGGAAAACTTTCATGACCCTAGATGTCTATAAAAGGAATTTTGAAACACCCTGTTTATACATGTATGTAATATTTTGACGCAATTGTATGAATGTTTGTCAAGGTATCTAAATCAGGCTAAGTTGTGAAAATTGATCATATAACACACTTGAAAACTCTCTAGTCTACATAATAACCTTGGAAATGACCAATTTAATAATATTATTATTGCTCCCCCCTCCACAGTTTTATACAATATATATTTTTTCTCTTAACTAAATTGGTGGCGGTATTGTGTATTTAATTTCTATTCAACCTAAATTTTGTCAATGTTGATAAACTGGTTTTTTGGAATAGTGCAATTTCCAGTGATCTGTTCTCTATAATTACATTCATATTTGTTACATAAAAGTACTTCTTTCTAGGGTTCAATGATGTTTCCACCAACAACATGTCTCGGAGGAGGATAGTGACAGCAGTCCCAACCCAGGATCCATATAATGTTTTCAATGCAAGCTCAACTCTTGACATTGTGGAAGAAACCAAGAACAAACAATGGAGGAGAATATTGTTATTAATTGTTGCAATTACTGTTCACAACATTCCTGGTTAGTTGATGGGCAACTCAGTTGTGTGTGTTGAAATTAGAGTAGTTAAGTTCATACTTAATTCAATCAAAAGTATGCTTGTTGTGAGATGGAAGTGGTTAAAATCTGAAAAACAATATCAAAATATATGTTGTTGCATGATTAAAGTTGTATTGGTGTGGTGGTGATTGATAATTTGAGTATATTCTTTTAAGCAATATGATGGTATGATTTTTGTAATAGTATTGTTCAAGATGACAAATTCAAGCAGTTGTTGGCAAATATCTCAAGTGACATGTCAAACTTAATAGTAGTGGATAAATATAAGTATAGTTTCATTTTAAAAAATATTTTGCCCAAATACAAACTTAGCTGAAGGAAGTAACAAATATGGTAAGCTGAAGGAAGTAACATGCCAGAAACTCGATTATTAAAATATAATGTGCTTTGCAACATTTTGTTTCCAATTTTTTGAGGCTTCATCAGGCAACATTTGATTAGTTACCAGTATAAAAATTAATATTATAAGTCACAAAGGACTAATAATGATATTATTTTTTCTGTTAAAATTCATTAGTTATATTGTGATTCCTGGTTTTCCTTAAATATAGTTTCACTTTTCAATTCTCATCCTATTAATTATTAAGATGAGGTCTAAATATCTGTCAATTGAACAAAATACATTTAAATGAAAGCTTAGAATTATGAATTTTACTTTAAACCAGGCTTATTTCATTTTTAACAAAGAAATTTATCACCAAATAAATGGCTGCAAAAAATGTTAAGAGATTTAGAAGCTTCATATATCTTCAAATTAGACTTTAAAACAATTTATTAGATATGTTGATAATATATTCTGTATTATACCTTACATCAAAATTAATTATTAAATATCTTTAATGCTTTTTCTTATATGAAATATAGAAAAAATAATCTATTAGCTTCCTTCAACTTAGGTTTATAGTGAATAAGAATAAAATATTACATATTGGTTCCAAAATTTATATACTCTTGTGGAGTTTGAAATTACATGCTCCACCACCCCATTTTTCAAGAGAAAGCAATCGTTTATAGTGTGGTAGGTCAGTGTCTCATGAAATTACCAGAATAACAACATAATTAAGTTAAGAATATTATTTTGCTTAACCCAATCAACTCAGATTTAAATACCGTGTATGTAAATACATTGTGCTCTCAATTGAATATGAATGTATTGTCATACTTAAATGCTTATAAAAAGTAAACTAATGAAGGAAAATCACACTCCCGATGTCACAAGAAATCAAGCAAGCTAACACAAATGTCCTCTGTTCATGTCAACGGATTTAAAAACCCAGTTCCAAATGACGTAAACGTCACATTATCCGAGTTGAATGGGTTAATGAGTATTGTGAAGCACATAAAACATGCTGATTTATTTAACTATTTATGAAAATAATAATATTCAAATATTCTTTGTGGCTGACTAGAGAATCCCATATTACCCTGTCATTGAAGTGACTGGAGTTGGCAGGGAGATGGGCAGGGACGGATTATGTGATTGAAACTCTACCCTGGTTATGGGATGAAGATTTATCAAGCTTGAAGGTGGGAGAGTTAAAAAAAAGTTAGGTTCCCATCTTTGAAACAGGAAGAAGAGGAGGAGAGTAGAAATATGAATATATGGCAGTTTGGTGTTGAAGTTGTAAGGAGGAGGTCTAGGGGAGAAGAGAAGGAAAAAGGAGATATTGAGATTTTTAGTCCTCAACGATGACTTCAAAATGGAAAGGGAGCCTAGGAGAGAGGGGAAAGATGAGAAGTAGTAGTTCCTGACTGTTCATTGTGAAGGAAGTATTAGAGAAAGTAATCTTTCCATGATCAATGTCCTACCAGCCAACCTATAACCACTTTGCCAATTTATTAATTCAGGTAAAATGATGATGGAATGAACAGTGGTTCATTTATGTGGGCATTGACAACTAGAATGGGTCCTGCAACCAGTCAGATGAGCACCCTTTCAAGTTGTTGGTAATTGGAATTCCAGAGAACACCTACATCTTCAACAGAGAAGACAACTAACAGAAACAGCTGTAGAACAGGAAATATAAATGTGTGAATGCTTTTCATTTCAATACACATAACTGAAATCTTGCTTATATATATATATATATATATATATGAGATAGGAAATGACATTGTCATGTTTAAAACAATTAATGGGGAAAGGACAGAGAGATAGAAAGAAGATGACTTACCTGAGGTTCATAGATGGTAGACACCTTGTGAGTTTTGGAGAACTTGAATTTTCGGAGGCACCGCCCCCTTCATCAGAAGGTTAGGAAGACATTTCCAGTGATCGGCTAGCCGACGACTGAGCAGCCAAAATTTGCTGCTCTGCTAACTTGGGTCGTAAACAATTGACCCCACCAGGTCATCAACTTTCTCTCTCAATAAGGGTCTGGGAAGAGGCAAGGACTGGATGGGGGTTGGGGAGATGCATACTGACACCCCCATCTTGACACACATTCATTCAGACACATCCACCCTTAGAGGTGTCAATATTTAAATATTGATACACACTCTCATACATACATACAAACATACATACATACATACATACATACATACATACATACATACATACATACACCATTCAAACAAAAGGCAAGGTATACACATACACACACACACACACAGAAGGTTTTATTGTATGTACAATTCAATGAACTCGTGCTTTGGAGGGGGGGGGGGGGGAAAGGTTGGAGATAAAGTTATAGGATATTGAGTCCAGGGCTTTGTCTAGACTGTAGGACATGCTGGAATGAAAGTTCCCACAGATGGAGTTCAGCTTCTGATGAGTCGGGAGGTAGGGTTTTGAGGGGGGTCAGTGTGAAGCACTGGTTGAAGATGTTGGTGTTGTGGCTATGGGCATGGGCGGCTATGGGGAATTGGGTTTTGAGGAGTTTTACTGTGCTGCGGTGGTTGGCAATCCGTTCGGGGAGGGGTCTCTTTGTCTGACCGATGTAAAAGGCTGGGCAGAGTGTGCAGTTTATTTTGTAGATAGTGTGGGAGGACAGACAGGTTATGTTTTCCTTAATTTTGTAGGTAGTGCTGTTGGTGGGGCTCTGGAAGGTTGTGGTAGGTGGGAGTATTGGGCAGACATGGCATCTGTTTCTGCCACACGGTCTGCAACCAATTGTGGGTGGAGGGTTGGGTGTGTGGGGTTTGCAGGGTCTGACCAGGATATTACGGAGGTTGGGAGGGCGCCTAAAGGCAACCCTTGGACAGGTGGGTAGTATGGTCGGGAGGATGTTTTTCATGTCCGGGTTGGATTGTAGTCCAGTGTAGGCAAGGCGGAGGAAAGAGTTCAGTTTACGTAGTCCGGGGAAGTAGGTGGTGGTTAGGGGGAGACTGCGTTCTGTATGATGGTTGGGGGTGGGACTGGCTATTTGGGAGGTGGAGAGGGCACGGGTAATTTGCTTTTGGAGGAGGTCTGTGGGGTAATTTCTGTTCCTGAAGGCATTAAATATTCGGTCGGTGTAGGTCGCCAGGCTGTCCAAAGTAGAGCATATGCGGGCTCCCCTAAGGGCAAGACTGTAGGGGAGGGATCGTTTGGTATGTTCAGGGTGGCAACTGGAAAAGTGGAGGTACTGGAGGGTGTTAGTTGGTTTTATGTGGACAGAGGTGTTAATGAGGCCTGAATTTAGTTGGATGTCCACATCGAGGAAGGTAATGTTGGTCGGGGAACAGTTCCAAGTGAACTTGACGGGGAAGTTAGTGTTGAGGTCGTTGAGGAAGTCTGAGAGGGCATCTTGTCCATGCGTCCATAGCATGAAGATGTCATCTATGAACCGGAACCAGGTTAAGGGTTTCAGTGGAGAGGAATTTAGATGTTGTTGTTCCAGTTGACCCATAAACAGGTTGGCATAGGAAGGGGCCATCCGGGTGCCCATGGCAGTGCCGCTGATTTGGTGGTAAATTTTGTCTTGGAAGGAGAAGTAGTTTCTGGTGAGGACAAACTGGGTCAGTGATATCAAAAAGTGGGTGTTTGGGAGGGAATTTGGAGGCCTGCGAGACAGGAAGTGTTCGAGTGCTGACAGGCCACTGGTGTGTGGGATGTTGGTGTAAAGGGAGACAACATCTACGGTAACCAGTAGTGTGTCCTGCGGGAGTGGTGTGGGTAGTTCACGGAGGCGACGGAGAAAATGGTTGGTGTCTCGGATGAATGAGGGGAGATTTTCCACTATTGGCTGGAGGGAGTCATCCACCAAAGCAGAAATCCTTTCAGTAGGGGAACTGTAACCAGCGACAATTGGGCGGCCAGGGACCCCAGGTTTGTGTATTTTTGGGAGAAGGTAAAACGTGGGTGTTCTGGGGCTTTTTGGGGTGAGGAGCTCGATCGAGGCAGAGGATAATTTTTGAAGAGGGCCATGAGTCTTAACAAACTTTTCTATTTCGTGGGTAATGGAGGGGTTGGGGTCGGTGGGGACAAGTTTGTAAATTTTGTCATCCTGCAGCTGGCGGAGTGCCTCTGTCGTGTAACTGTCGGCATCCATGACGACAGTGGTGGAACCCTTGTCAGCTGGGAGGATGACAATATCACTGTTGTTTTTCAAGTTGCGGATGGCTAGGTGCTGGGCACGGGTTAGGTTGGGTTGTTTGGGGAGAGAGTTAAGGAAGGTTGGCGAGGTCACGTGGGTTACAAGAATACTAGTGAAATTCTGAAGGGGATGGTTGGGTGGCAGTTTGGGAGGTGGCAATTTGGATGGTTCTTTAAATTTAACTAGGCATGGGGCTGCAGCGTTTAGGGGTTCTGGTTTGGCTGGAGGATGTTTTGCAAAGTGGTGCTTCCACTGGACTGTTTGACAGAATTTAAGTGTGTCACGGGCAAGTTTGAATGGGTCCAATGTTGGGGTAGGTGAAAAGGTGAGGCCTTTATCAAGGATTGATATTTCATCATCATTTAGACTTTTGGAGGACAGATTGAGGACACTGTGGTTTGAGGGTTTGGGGGTCTGGATGGGTTTGTTATCGGGGGTTTGGGGGAGTCGGATTGTTGGTTTAGGGAGATTGAAGATGTCGGCAAGGCAAGGTTTTGTCGAGATGAGGGGTGTGTGGTTGGTTTCAGGCAGCCAGGATTGCGTTGGTATTTGGATACCAGCCCTTACTGCCTGTTTGACCAGGTGGGAGAATTTATTGAAGTGCTTTAGTGCGGTGACGCGGCGGAGATTCGTCGCGTGAAAAAAGATGGCGGCCGCTTTCTGGTCGTGATCGGGGAATCGCGAGATAATGTCGTTGTGGGTGATGCAAATTTTTCGTGTGTGTGTGGGAATGAGGGACAAATATTCATCACGGATTAATTTCGTTAGCTGGAGGGACTGGCGAAACGCGTGCACGTGCAGTTTATGACGGATGCGAGGGTCAGAGCCAGACAAAGGAAGTTTTATGGTCAGGCGTAAGTCATCTTCTTTCTATCTCTCTGTCCTTTCCCCATTAATTATATATATATATATATATATATATATATATTTATTTATATTGTAACATGAAAAGTTACGATGAACAATGCAGGCCAGCTTGCGAGTTGCAATTGTTGAGGAACTGACGCAACCCGGGCCAACAATGTGGTCTGGCGAGACGTTGAGAGTCGTCATGGGGTGATTGGAGAAGCAGGTTGTGTCGGCGGGAAGACGAGAGAATGATCACGCCCTGCAGATATAATTTTTTTCATGCTCTGATTGAAATTAAAACTATTAAAATCAATTTTTGGTGTTTTTATGAAAAATACCTGGCGCCCTAAAGGAATTAAGAAATCCTCAAATACGGAGGAATGACGGATTCGCTACATTTGGCGCCCAACGTGGGGCATCGTACAACGAACATGGCAGGAGTTTGGAATGTGCTGATGGACATTGAACAGTGGAGAATTAATATGATGCATTCGGCGAGCCATCGAGTGGCCTAGAACAACAAACAGTGGCGAGACATCTGTGAGGCTCAGAACATGGAAGTTTTGTGAGGATACGACGACTGAAGGTGTGGAGGACGACGAATGGGGTACCTGAGAATTAATTGAGAGAAGTGCTGCAGAAGGAACGCTGTGGAAGGAGAGCTGATCTACGCATAGCATAGCTGAGGGGCCAAGTGTTCCAGTGATATCTTCGAGAGGTGTGTGTGTGTGTGTGTGTAAAAGAGTACGGTGTGTATGGAGAAGTGAAGTATGAGTAAGAAGACAGGGTCCACAAGTTGGTGGCAAATAAATATATTTTGCGTAATATTTTGGTTGCGGTTTCTGTGTTCTGTAGTGTTTTAAAAATGGAAGAAGTGCAGGAGGCTATTACGTGTGAAAGGGTAGCTGAGAAGGCAGAGGACTAGATGCTCAAGCAATTGTCCCTGTTAATTAATAAGAAATTTGATGAAAAAAGGAATTTCTTGATGACATAGTTAATGGTATTAAGGAAATGCAGATAGATTTGAAGTCTAGTTTAGAAAGCGTAAATGAAACATTAGAAAGTACAGGGGAAAGAATTAATGCACGGTGTAAAAAAGGGGGCGAATCACGCGATAACTGTCACGACTCCAATCAGCTGATCATGCATGAAGGTGTATATAAGGAAGAATGTGTAAATATTAGTGTTAAGCAGATAGAAAATATGGCCAATAAAGAAGGATGGATGCTCCTAACTCTTCTATCCCTCTTCACCATCTATCCCAACTTAGATAATCTAACTACCCAGACTGACGATATTTGGCGGGGGGCATCGTGGCCGAATTGGTAAAGGCGTCTCATGGCTAAAGCAAGGGCTCTGTGACGATCCGCGTTCGTGTCTCGGCGATACCTAATATTTTCAGTCTTTCTTTCTTTTTCTATTCCTCTCTATGCTGATCACACAGCTTTCTCTGAGCATATTTCTATGCCGAGCTTGTGACTTAAAGCGAATTTCCCAACTTTCTCCCACATGTTCTATCCTTACACCCTATCCAAAAAAATATATATATAATTAATAGGGAAAGGACAGAGAGATAGAAAGAAGGTGACTAACCTGACGTTCATAGATGGTAGACACCCTGTGAGGTTAGAGTACTTGAATTTTTGGAGGCACCGCCCCCTTCATCAGAAAGTTAGGAAGACATTTTCAGTGATTGGCCAGCTGAGCTGGGTTTCCTGTCATATAAATTACATGTAGAAATAAATGGAATTAGATAGAAAATAGTGAAAGACATACCTTAAATTAATAGATTTCGACTGAAAGGGAAGTTTGAAAATGCACATTTTTATACTTTATACTTCCCCTCCTACGATAAATTTGAGGAATGTCAGAGACTATTTCCTGTCTCGAATATGTATAGTATGTATGTATTCAGATTTATAGCATTGAGGGCTGGTTCCTCACTCCACCACAAAAAAAGGTGGATAAACATATTGTCACAATCTGCTTGAGTTTGTGCGTCAATAATTATACAAACCTTTTAGTATTATAATTATTTCTTCAACCCAGGTTCTTATAGTTAATTTGTGTTGTTTGTTTCCAGAGGGGCTAGCTGTTGGTGTTGGTTTTGGTGCAATTGGCAGTTCATCGGCTGCAACATTCCACAATGCAAGGTAATATTTTACTGAACTGTATTAAGAGTTAATAAGTTTCATGCTACTGATTCATATTGAATGAGATACACCAAATGAATATTTATATACATGTTTTATCAATGTAATAAGTTTCTTGACAAGATACTTTTGAAACTATATAAGTGATCTCTTCTCACTTTTCTTACCTGAAATCAGGGTCTGGTTCAGAGTGCCAAATACAATGTCCAGTAAGCCGCATTATATGTCTTTTTTTCCCAATTATATATATATATATATATATGAGTCAGGAAATGACATTGTCATGTTATTAAAACAATTAATAGGGAAAGGACAGAGAGATAGAAAGAAGGTGACTTTCCGGAGGTTCATAGTTGGTAGACACCTTGTGAGGTTTAGAGTTCTTTAAATTTTCAGAGGCACCTTCATCAGAAAGTTAGGAAGACATTTCCAGTGATCGGCTAGCCGATGACTCCAGTCGTAATATGTGAGTTAATATGTTATTGTTTGTGTGCATCTCCTTAGCTGCCATCAATTCTTTGCCTTTAGCCTGACCTTTATTAAGAGAGAAAGTTGGTGGCATGGTGGGGTCTATTGTTTAACTGAAAAAGTAAGCCACACAATAATTTTGAAAGGCTCAGTTGATGGCTGGCTGTCACTCAGAATGATCTTCTAATAAAGAGGGTGGCTGGCTACCTCTGAAAATTCAAAGTCTGACATTGCCAGTGACGTGTATGTATTCCTTCTCAGAAATGTCTTTTTGGCACTTCCTTTTACAAAATAAATTCATACTTTTGGTATTTGATTTATTGCTTTTACCTGGTTTTTAAATGCTTGGTTTCCCTAGTCACTTGGAGGTGAAAATGAAAAGCAAGCAATATTGCCAAATAAAGATTTCAGGTTAACAATAATGAAGTATATAAAAAATGAGAAGTTACTGCAGCTCAAATAGCTGAATTAATTCAGAGTTGAAAGTATTTGAAATTCAATGCTATAACTTGAACACACATACACATACTTTCATTTCAACTCAATCCTTACAACTATCTTTATTTAATTTTAACAATGAAGTGAGGCCTATTACATTTTCACTTAATATTCTATATATGATTTGGAAATGAATATAATTAAAAATACAAACTAACTGAATATCTTCCATCAAGACAGGTGTATTAATTGATGAGAAAACTGGCTGTTTAATATTAATGTAGAAATTGGTATGTGACATTTGTTTGAATGTGTTGTGGAATGAAAAATATTCTATTTACTATTTACACTACACTTGTGCCCTTTTTTTGAGCTAGCAAGAAAGTCAAATTTAAAGAAGTAGCATTTATATTTACTATTGGAACATTCTAATAGGCCACATTTTATTATAGAGTAAAAAAAAATAGTTTTTGCATTTTTAGTTGGTCATATATTATTGGTAAATGGACCAAATCAAATTTCTGTTACTGATTGATGCAACATTTATTAAGTATATTCTTCTAGAACATTTATAAGTAATTTTGAGCTCTGCTTAATCTTCCATAAAGCTATTAAAAGAAATTTGATTGTAGGACTTGTTCACGTGATTATTTATATTTTCTCTTGTTGCCATTAATGTATAATCATAAATTAAATATATAGTTAAAATAATAATAGAAGGCTTACATAACATTTTTTCAATTCACAAATCAATTTCATTTGATTGACGTGTTTTACCAGGAAGGTCCTAAAAATAAAAATATATATTACTAATAGATAAGCACATGAATTGAATAAAATTTTAGTTCACTAAGACAGCTATAGATAATATTTTCTTAGTCTTCTGTGATCAAATTAATTACAATAACTCTTCAAATTGCCATTTTTATTTTGTTATTTAATTGTTAATAAATATTTAAAATATATTTTCACAATTGTAACATGTATCAATCTTAGTAATTGCATACATTCTCTGATTACTTTTCATGCTCATCAGCATTCAAGTGAAATGTTTCATTAGTAACTCAGTTGTGTAGAAAACTCTGGTTTTTATAGGGAATTAGGGAAAAAAATAACATATGATGAGAAAAGTGTAACTGAAAATGTAAAATCTTATACTTCATAGGAAATTTCATTTTGTAAACGAATAAATTGATGCATACTTAAATAAATACATTACTTAATGTGCTGTCTGTACTTTTTTGTCTGCAGACTAAACTGATAACTTTGAAGTTCAATGCTCGATTTAAAATATCAAAAAAGCCAATAAAAATGTTTTTTAAAATTCTTGCTACGTCATTAAAATTTATTTATTTAAAAGTCTTCATAACAAAGCAAGCAGGATAAAAGAGTGAAAACCAATATGTTCTTTTTCTTCACATTTTCCTCTATTTATGTAAAAATATTCTACATTATTTGCTATAGAAATTAAACTGAGGTGTATACACAAGGAGATGCTGTTGCTGGTGGAGTAGTTCCAAGTGAACTTAACCGGGAATTTGCTTTTTATAAAATCTGAAAGGACACCTAGTCGGTGGAACCATAGTATGAAGATATCTTCTATGTACCTGTGTAATGTTTGAACAAACAATTCTCAGGCGACTAACAGAGTAGAATTAACATATAGTGATGTGTTTATTATTTTCACTGTCATCATCTTCAAGTAATTGTTGCCATAACTTCTTCGTATATACTCTATATTTAAGTTTTCATTAATGTAAGATTAAGAGTGTATTTCTTGCTAAATGATAACAGGATTTATCTGAAATATTGCTTGTGAAATTGAGTTTAAATATAGGCTCATTTCAGACATTCCCAACCAATTTGACAATACTTGTTCAATTTTTTCAGGTATATCTGGCCCAAAACTTGATGTGTACTTGAGTACATCTTATAAGTAACAAAAATTTAAGTATTTGATTCCACATGTTGTGTTCCATGAGGAAACATGATGTGGTTTCTGTATTTAAAGTTAACAGTGCAGTTGAACAATCTGCCATTTGGTACATTCTTTTAACTTAAATGGTTGAATGTATCATAGAACTATACCAGGATATGGGAATTTAGAAGTTGTATACAGCACATCTTACTAATTAATTCATTATTGAGATGCAAGCAGACTGAACTGAAATGATTCACATCTCATGTGATAACAAGAATCATATTACAAATAGCCCAAAAATATTTTGTTTGAAGGATAATGGAATTTAGAAAGAAGGTTTGACTACTTGTGATTGTAAACAACAGCTAGTTACATCAGTTTATGCAAGAATTATAATTGTAGGTTAATATTATCCATCTTTTGTATTTGCGTCTATTCTTTAAATAAAATATGAGTTTCCTCAGTAATATGAGAGAGTGAGAGCTTTTCGATGTAAATTATGAATAAAACATTCTCGGGTTTTCAATCAGGTTAAATATAGATTAATTAACAAATTTTGTGTGTTATTGCTAACTAATATTTGTGATTAATTAAAAAATCTGCATCTGCAAATAACTGTTGATTGTAACAGAAGTAAGTGCATTTCACATGACAACATGGAAATTCACATATTGTCACGTTTCTGAAGGATCGTGAGATACAGTAACACGCACATGTACTACTACAGGTTATAGACAATTATTTAACACGAAGTGATGTACAATGACTCGTAGTGCTAAAGACTGCCTCCACATCGAGGTCCAGTACAATTTATGCATTCGTGGAATATTATCGAAACAAAAAATACTAGAAACAAAAGGTTAACAAATACATTAAACAAATAAAAAATGGTTGCGTTGAGTGAAACTCGAACCCGAGTTCACGTTTCTGCAGCCCAGCGGGTTCTGAGATGTGGCATTGCTCCCTCCTCTGTAAAAATATCGTCTCGCTGTTGTTCCGTACTGCCTCGAGTCCCGTAGATCTCGTCGGTGGCCTAATGTAAGGTGATCCAGTTCTTCCTGGTCTCGGGCTGACAGTCGTCATTGCTACATCTTTGCCTCTATAATTCCGCGTTGTCGTCGGGTCGCGTTTGGTCTTCAGCCTACCCTTGAACGTCGTGTTCGTGATACGGCTTCATCTTCAGTACGTGGACCGTGTCGCGGATCTTTCTTCGCTTCGAATGGGGATTGTAATCCTCGACTTCACAGGTGACGTCTGATAAACGTCGTAGGACACGGTACGAGCCAAATTACCGTTTCAGGATCTTTCCCGAAAGGCCGACTTTGCGAATAGGAGTAAAAGTCCAAAACAGATCCCCTGGCTGGTTCAAAACTGGTCGATGTCTTGGGTCGTATCGTTGTCTGTAATTTTCTTGGGCTTGGAGCGTACGTACCCGAACGTCACAAAGGGAAGTACGACGTCTAAGTTCTTCTGATGGACGTCGGTGTACAGGGACAACATGTCGGCCAATGTATTGTTTAACCTCTCAGTCAGCCAGTTCGTTTGAGGATAGTAAGCAGTCTTCTTTCGGTGCGTTATTTAACACAGTCTTTTATCTCATGTATTAGTCTAGACTGAAGTACCGTTTCCCGGTCTGTGATAATGGTCCGTGGAGCTCCACGCCGCAGTATTATTTCTTCAACGATGAAAGTGGCGATCTCGGAAGCATCTGCCGATACTGCAGCTTTTGTAAGGGCTTATCGAGTTGTGTAATCGGTGGAGATAATAATCCACTTGTTTCCCCAGGATGATGATGGAAATCTTCAGAGCAGGTCAATTCCGATACGTTTAAATGGTCTGTCGGCCGGAGGAAAAACATAGTAGCGTTGAATGGGTCTTGAACATGAGTTCACGTTTCTGCAGTCCAGCTCTCAACTTCTCTGATCTATGGCTACAGGTTCTGAAAAACAACTTTTGCATATCTAGGCTTTCGTGTTGGAACGACTTTTCTCCAAGAGGATATGGTGTGGAGCTTGTAGCCAATATGGTTTCTGACTTCTTTCTGATAGCATCTTGAATAGTTTCTGGCTCATCTGCGTCATTGCATAAGGATACTGTACGTTGAATTTCTTCCCTCACTATTTGGCGAACGAGGGATGAAAGATCAGTCCCCTCTCCTACTGAAGCAATCGGCACTATGATGAACTGGCAATGTTTGATGAACTCGTCCGTAGTTGCAACGTCCTTTAAAAAGAGGGCCTGATACAGGTTCTCAGTTTTGCTGGGTTAACTCTGCGAGAACTTTTTTTTTAAATGTAAGATTAGGCGCTCTCGCCACTTTTCTCATGTCGGTATTTTAGCTCTTGTGTTGCCTGTCGAACGTGTCGCTCAGAATAACCAAATTATTTCTTGATCTCAGACTGAAAAGTTCCCAACTGGTCAACTTGTCTTCTATATTTTAGAACCACTGTCTTGTGATTCAGTCAAGATAGAAATAGGCATTGGCCAGGCAAACATTGTCGTCCACCTTATTAAATTTCGCGAGGCATTTCCCTATGTCTTGTCCGGCACCTCCTGTGAGGGTTTCTGATTTGCTGCTGGGTGGCAGCATATGTCGGTACGTTTCTTTCCTCTAGCTGCATCGCATTGTAAAGGTTTCTAATAGGGCGCAAATTCTGGACTCCAACCTAGGAGCCTCCGACTCTGTCGAGGGCTAAAAGGAGCCCCTGTGTTAGCGCTTGATAGTACCCGGCGCCTCCATCAGAAATGTCACGCTTCTGAAGGATAGTGAGGTACAATAACACAAAACACACTCACTACTAGAGGTTCTTGACGTTTATTTAACACGAGTTACTGCGAAAGACTGCATCCGCTCCGAGGTCTAGTACAATTTATACATTCGTGGAATATTGTAGAAACAGAACATTCTCGAAACAGGAAATACTAGAAACTAAATGTAAACAAATTAAATAAAGTAAACAAATAAAAAATTATTGCATTGAGTGGTTGTCGGACACGAGTTCACGTTTCTGTAGTCCAGCTCTCAATCTCTTAGGTATGGCTGCAGGTTCTGAGACGTGGTAATATTTAACCCTATTCTAAAACCAGAGAATGTTTTAAATAAAAAATTGATATTTTTATAATTGAACAATTAACTATAGTGGCAGCGTTTACTAGAATTATTGCTTTTTTAATTAAATATTTGGTCTGAAAATTATGATAACTGATTAACTATGCTCTGAATATCCATATATGTAAATAAAATTTATTCCAACCCATTATTATTTGTAAAAAGGAACACATTCTGACTACAAGCTAATAGAAAATAGTTCACAATTAGAAACTTGATTTAATAATTACTTATTGTCTATTAAATTTAAATAATGAAGTATTCTAATTGCACTGCATACTTTTGACCATTTTGTGAAATTAAATCTTTTGTTTTATTTTATTTTCTATATTATTAAATTCACTCAAATAATGTAACTTGAAACATACTTCAGATGATATTTCTGTTTTATCTGAAATAAATAGACATTTATTTTTTTAACTATTCCTTATAATTGAAAAATGACACTACAAAATTTTTGTATTGAGCCAGTTATTTCTTTCCCAAAATAGATGAAATAATAAAACTTAAATAGCAACTAAACAATTGTCTAATTAAAAAAGACATGTTCAGTTATATTTAATAAAAAAACACATGTATCGGTTGTGATAATCTATTAATGTATAAGATTTTGAATTTTGCATCATGCCATTCAATTGTATTATAAATTCTATAATGTATTAATGAATCACCACCATAAGATCTTGATTGGAATGTTGCATCAGTTGGAGCAGAGATTTGGTTCAATCACCATAAGTATGTCTTTCTTATATTCACTCAGTTTATTCCAAAGGCAGGAGGAGGAGTAATGTGGTTGTTAGTTTTGAAAACTCTCATGTAAAGAAGTTATTTTAACATAACCATGTTGAGATCGTGACAATATGTTCATTTCATTCTTTTGTTCATATATTTCTCCAAATTAAACCACCAATCCCATTTTTTTGAGAAATGTGCGTGAATATGTTTAATGAATCATATTACCTTAATCAATGAAGTTTTTGTAAGTATATCCATTTAATGGTAGTAAATAATATACATGAAAATTGTTAAATGAATGAACATGAGCAGCAATTTGTACAAGTGTGAAACAGTAGGGCAGTACCAAATTTCTTCTTTTTTTGCAATTTTTAATTAGCTGATCTAGCTGAAATTGTTGTTTATTGCAGACTGCTATATTTTGGACATTTAAAATGCAACTAGATAAGACCTCAATTAATTATATTTTTGTCTTTTATTCTTAGTTATTATTTTACTGCCATTTTGCTTTAGAAAACAGGTATTTTGCAAACCACTATTCCAATAACTTTTGTCTTTACTATTATTTTATGAAGGAACATTCCTAAATAACATAATAATTTTTTTCAACTGTAAAATTCAATGTACACTATGAAAAAAAATGCTAAACTGTAAAATTATATAATTGTAATAAACTGGATAGGAAAGGCAGATGGAAAAAAATCATTGACTTAATAGTAAGTGTCTATTAGTAGGGAAGTATGAAAGTATAATAGTGACAGGAATTAGAGACTGAAAACTGGTGGCTTACCTGAAGTTCACAGATGGCAGGCACAATGTTGGGTTTCGTATGCTTCAATTTTTATCAGAAGTTTAGGAAAGCATTTCAAGTGACGACCAGCCATCTACTGAGCAGTCAAAAGTTGCTGGCTTTGGCTCGTAAATAATAGACCCTACCAGGCCACAAACTTTCTCTCTCAATGAAGGTCAGGGAAGAGGGTTGTGGGGTTTATTGGGTTGAACCAGAATGTTGCGGAGATTAGGTGGGTAGTTACAGTAAGGAGATAATCAGTGTTGCATTGTAGGCCAGACGGAGAAAAGAGTTGAGCTTATTCAGTATGGGGAACAAGGTGGTGTTTTATGGTCTGGGGTGGGATAGATTATTTGGAGAGCGGAAATAACACGGGTTACTTGTTTGTGGAGGAGGTCTATGGGGCAGTTTCTGTCATGGAATGCATTGAAAATGCGGTTGGTATATGATGTCAGGCTGTCTGTCCCAAGTGGAACATATGCGAGCTGTAGCAGGCAGCGTTTGATCTGGGTGGCAACTGGCACTACCCTATTCGTCAATTCCAAACGGAACGTAGTCCTCTCCTAACCACCATCTACTTCCGGTACTATGTAAACTCAACTCTTTTCTCTGCCTGGCACACACTGGACTACAATCTAACCCAGACATTAGTCCAAGGGTTGCCTTTAGGTGCCCACCCAACCGCCACAACAATCTGGTCCAACCAGCCCCC
Organism: Eucriotettix oculatus; assembly: GCA_034510155.1. Taxonomy (NCBI): domain Eukaryota; kingdom Metazoa; phylum Arthropoda; class Insecta; order Orthoptera; family Tetrigidae; genus Eucriotettix; species Eucriotettix oculatus. Next base: position 261,866,210 of record CM067376.1, on the reverse strand, counting down.
ACTTCCCACACACAGAACATGCACAAGTTGTAACGTGTTTACGTATTGATGTATAGTTGGAAATTTGTGAATTGGAGTGTCTGAATATTTCTGTTGAACGAGGTAATTTGAAATAGGCGGCTGCTGAGGAGAGTGACGCAATAGTAACGTGAACCCGTTACTAGGAGACTATAAAGACGGAATTGAGAAGGTGCGGGCCGCTGATAATTGGACGTCGTGGAAGTTTGCTATTAGGAAAATGCTGCGTGGAACAGAAGTTGCGTCGGCTGTATATTCTGGGAAATTAAAGAAACCGTCTGTTATCACGCAGTAGGCTGATTACAATGCGCAACTGAAATCGTGGGATAAAGCTGATCGAGCTGCCTGTCAAATTACCGTTCAGACGCTATGACGTTGCAAGTTGATTATAATTCTGCGAGGGACAATTATGTGAAGCTGCTTGCTATTTTCGAACAACACTCTCAGCAAGCATCTCGTACTTGGAATGCAGAACTTTAACATGAAGCCAGTCGCTTCTTCGCTGATGGTGTAGTTGTTGGACACTCTTCCTGAAGACTGTGAAAGCATGCGGCAATCGTGGAGGGACCAACAAACCGTTTCGAATTTTATAGGAATATTGACGCCTAGTAAAACTCGGCTGACTCCACTAGCTATCAAGGAGGCAGAAACTGTGGTGATTAAATCAAATTCAAGTTCGAGATATTCAGATACAAGAAAAGATTTTAATGAAAATAAATCAATAACGTAACAAAACGAACAAGAATTCAGGTTATTTTCATTCTCGTGATTATAATGAGAAAAGTTATATTAGGCATTTTTGTCTATTGTCTAAAAATAAGATTCAAAGGAAACCACTGCTTTTATTTCTGAAATTTTAAATGCAGAGTGTGATTATGAGTTTTGGATTCTGGTGTCACTGATCAATCCATCTACAATTGTAGCTGGCAACAAATCTACAATGAATGCAGTTGGAGTTGTTACGATTCAGTTTGATGTCGCAGACAACAATAATTGGGTTCTGTGTGTGACGGTAGATAGTTTTCTATGTCCTTGGCGTTGGGAGAAACCTTTTGTCCGTTGTAATAATTCTTCATAAGAATTATGACTTAAAACTGAATCACTATCGTGTGAAATATGGAAGATCTGAGTTATTAGGCGCATGGCATTTGATGTGGCAAGCTATGATGGTTTCGAGTTAAAGTTGTTCTGACCACCAACACCATGGAGAGTAGTTTGCAGTGTGGCCTCAAATCGGAAAATGTACAACGATTTCTTGATAATAATGGTATCAACTGATTTTGTTGTGCTTGCATCAAGGAAAAGCAACAGAGATATATAATTTGAATCTCAGAATCGACCGAGTGAACCTGGTGCACTGATACACACTGAGTTGTGTGGACCGATGGAAATCTCTACATTGGGAGAAGCAAAGCATTTCTCGTATTTCTAGGAATCTTTTTTTAAAGAATAATCTAAAACAGCGCAGAAAGTATAAGAAATGTTAAAACTCCTGAAAAATCACTGAATTGACGTTTCGAACTTTACAATCTGATGGAGGTTTACAAATCAATATCAATGCTGTGAAAGGTGTATTGAAGTCTTTAGTAATTAAGGTTGTGATCACATATCTTAATCTCCGCAGAAGAATGAGTATGTTGAAGGAACATATCAAATGGTTCTGGATCTTGCTTGCACGATATTATCGAAAAATTTGCCAAAGTTACTGTGGGCGGCAGCAGTTAATACTTTCTTACTCAATCAGAATGTACCAAGCGGGAAACATTCCAAGAGACCGTAAGAACGTGTTACAGAGAAGAGAACAATTTTTTGGATCAGAATGCTTTGTTCGCGTTTCAGATGTAAAGAGAAAGAAATTGAATACTAAGATGTCTTCGTTGTATTCTTGGATTATGTCGATGACTATCGTTTCTGTATGAAACCAATAAAGCAGATTTGTCGTAGGTCTCGAATTGATTTTACACCATGAAAAGGAAATCTTCATTATGAATAATGACGTTGAACCTGCACCAAGAAAGGTTGATGAACCTACACGGAAGTCGAAATAAATAGAATGCAGAAAATTAATTCAACCAAACATTTAATACGCAATGTCGGCTGAGGTTCAGGAACCTACAAGTTACAGGGAAGAGCTGTAGTCATCTCATAATCAGCATTTAAAAGCAGCAATGGAGAAAGAAATCAATACGCTGTTGAAGACGACAACGTGGAGTTTAACTAATTAACACATGGTCGTAGAACAGTCTCAAATCGTTGGATCTTCAGCACATACTACAGTGCTAAGGGTTTTAAGGCTTGTTTGATGGCAACGGGATTCACTCAATATACGATACTTTTAACTCGGTCGATCGTGTTGAAACTATCATAACTGTTGTAATTCACTTCGTTTTATTTAGATTTTACGCAGATATTTAGTCTTAGTTTTTTTTATGATGGGAGCTCTAAATAAAATTTTATCGATTTTGAAATAACAAAAGATTTACTTTAAACCAATTAAAAATACACATGAGCACTTTTATCAAAACAGGGTACGCGTGGGGATACGGTTTTTGTGGTGGACTTTGTGGCACATGATCCAGGTAATTTTTATATAAAATCTCGGATAACGAAAGAAATTGAAAAATAAAAATACATTTCTCCCCAAATTTATATTAACTCATTACACTGTGCTAAGTGCAAACAAACATCTTGAGTTCATGCAGTTTCACGTGAAATAGACTTTCTGGTGTACTGGATGAAGAGATTTTAATAGAGCAACCAGAGGGATTCAACGAAGCGGAATTTCAAACTTCACATTTGTACGGATTGAAACAGTCAACTAGTTGCTGAAATAATCGGTTCAAAGACGTATTGTGAAAGTTCCCCTTGGAAGCAGGATTTGCAGGTCCTAGCTTGTTAGTGGTGGACTGGTTGCAGCAACGAGAAGAGATGATTAGGATGGTTATTTTTTAAGGAATTGTCTTTAAGATCGAACCCGTTGATTACTTTCTTGGTATGCAAATTCATCGCCAGGTGGACTGGTCCATTTCTATACATCACGAGAGGTGGGCCATGATTCAGAATGGACGATTCAAATCCTGTCTACACGGCAGTGGAAGGAAAACTATCAAATATTCTGCATCGCAAGGCTGTTGGGTGCCTCATGTATTTGGCAGTTGCTTATTGTAAAGTTTTAAGACAGAGGTAGCCAAACCGTGGCGCTTTGGACGATTTAAAGTGGCTCGTTCCGTGGATTTTAAATAAATACAATGAATGTCTAAAAGTCAGAAATAGAAGAATTTATTGACAGTTCTTACAGAGAGAATAGACAATTCCAAGTATCAAGTCGATCTCGCTCTCAGTGCCAACAACTGTAGTCCTGAGTTATCTTCACCAAACGAGCATCATGAAGCTATCATCCTCTCGTACAGGAACATCATTCTTGAGTTTTGTAAATTGATGCTTCATAAAACTGGCGTAAATAAATTAAACTGCGTGAAAGTTATTCTTTTTCGTCCCCTAAACGAAGAAGATACTATATCCATAACTATTTACCAACCCCTAACCATGAAAGTATGACGCTATAAAATGAGATCGAGTCATATGGCGCATATGAACTCGTCTATCACAAAATTGGGGCTTGGTTTGCAAAAGGTTGGCCACCCCTGTTTTAAGGGTAGTGTTGGAAATAAAACTTTATCTCCCGTTGGTTTACTGTTTATATATTGGCAGAATTTTATTTTATTAGATCGCGCCGTTGTGACGACGCTGCACAATGGGCCAACTCGCTTTAAAACTCGGGCATTAGAAGAACATGTACATAAAATCCTACAAAACGTTGTCCTTTTATAATTTTGGGGACGTTGATTACGAATACGATGTCTGAATTCTAAAATTCTAAATGGCGGTTCAAAAATTATAAATTTAGCAAATTAGAGTGAAACTAGGGGTATAAGGTATTTTGAGGTGAATTAGATGTCGGAATTGCTGTACTGAAATGTTTTATTTGATATTTCGCAATCTAAATCGTAGACACATTCGCCACTTACGTCATTATGGTTATCAGAACGGTAGCTGTTGGATTGTCCGCCGGAAGTTTGTTTGAAACGAAGATCTTTTACCTCACGTAGCATCTGTTTATCTTCTTCTATCGGCATTTTCTTGGAACTACAGATAAGTAGATCTAAAGATGTCAAAAGCCGGTGGAATGTGTAAAGCATCGTTTTCACCTAGGAATATTTGCGCGTAAAATCTCGGTGACGCCGAATATCCTTTTCCGAGCTTCCTGCTCATCATCAGGTAACGGACCATTTGGCAACGGACCAGCTTTAATTATGGTATATCAATGCATCAGAGAACTATATGAACTGAAGTCGACATCGGTCACTCGTTACTCGTTTCAGACGTGAGAAACGTCACACTAGATGCTGAGAAAGCAATCTTTCAATTTTTTTATCAGAGAATTGCCGACAATGCATTCTTTATTAATATTAAATTAATTAACTACGTAATTTTTAAAAGTAATTCAAGTGCAGCGGTCAGCTACCTATTTTAGTTGTACAGCATATTACTGAAATATGAAAATGCATGTATTAACTCAACTTATATTATTACATACAGACATATTTCACATAATATAAATTAATGCCAAGTTTGACACTGTAAATTTTCAGCCAACTTATTGACAAGGATTTGGAAGGTAGAGCAAGGTAGCGAAGGGTTGAATATGGTTCCTGGGCTATAGTTTACGCATCCTACCCTGTGTTTCACCGTTTTAGGTACCATTCTTACGCCCTTCCGAATGACGAGAGTTTGCTATGGTTTGCCTGCATCAGTTTTAGGAGGCAGTTGGCCGGCTGATCCAAAGGGATCAGTGGACAACTCTTACCGTATTCCCAAAGTCTTCGACCCCAGTACATACACCACCTAAAATAGATGAAGGTGCCTCGGCATGTCAGAACCTTGGAAACACCAGATAGTGTACGAGGCATCCCCAAAGGTAAGCACCGCAATCAATCTGGGGAGAAATACCTGCGAGAAAAAGCTTCCGAATGCATCTTCATATTATATCCCTAATGAAAATGTGCCAGCAGCAATAATTTCAAACCTTTGAGTTACTGTTCTCGCTGATGGTTGGATGACATTCAGTTTTGCAGTCGTCAAAAAGTGTTTCTGTAGATAATAACATGGCTTATTAAATAATGTCACCTTCCACAAATGGTTTCATTTTCTGTGCCAATTTTAAGAGAGGCAATAGTAGCTTTTCTTGTTTGTGGAATTGGTTTGATAAATAGGCTCTGCTCTTGATGTAAGTTGAAATTTTGTACAAAAATTTTATTTTAAATTTCGGACCTTTTGGAAAATTTGTGTTGAAAGTGTCTCTCAACGTTACATTATTATTTTTAGAAATCGTTGACCTATAATTGCATAATAAGCTTAGAATGGAGAAGAATTGCTCTTCCCACTTAGCATTATTGTTTTCAACGGGGGCTACAATAATATAAGAATTAATAAAAATATTTAAAGGTCGTGTACATAATTTATAGAAAGTTTATTTTTTGTTTTGCAATATAATTATTTTTATAATTTAGCGTAAACATGTTTATACCTGCACACAATACAGAACTTGAAAACTACCACTACGAATTCATTTTATGTAGGCCGTCTATTCTATGTATTATGGAAAAGCAGTTAATTTTTAATTTTCTTTACATATGTATGTACATCTTGAAGTCCCAATTCTCTTTAGTACATTAAATGAAAAGTGCTTAATTTATCTGATTTACTTTAAAATCATAAATTACACAGTTTTTAAAAATTTTAATAGTTTTGCGAATTGAGATATTTGAATGCGGGTACTTCAATATTATCTCGCGGGCACCACGTACGTTGTCGGCCCCTGCATCACCACTCATGCCAACATTACCACACGATAGAAAAATTGATAAAAAGGCGAAAATGTGCTCAAGAAAATTAAATTCAACTCTTAAGTATATTGTTGAGATAGTAGAAGAGCCGGTTACAAAATAAGGGAAACGCAGAAAGAAAACTTTGTTGCCAACTATTTCGAATCCTATTGGTACTTGACGTAGGTTAAAATGAACATGAGTTTTAATCGATGTACTTCATTACGCCGGTTTATAATTTCGTAACCTTCTTTCTGGACTGTTACCCAATTTTTGTCCTGATCGCTGTCATATCTTAAGAGACATGGGGACTGAAATTTCGGCCAAAATCTTAGGAAAAAAAAAGATTTTCTATTTTATTTCATATTAATATGCCCATAAATTCAGTAAACAAAAAAGAAGCTGCCAAACAAAAAAGGAAGGCGTAACATGCTGCAGGGCAATTTTCATTAATATGTTTGATTCTAAATTATTAAATCATTACTTTTTTTAGAAAAATGTGTTTTTTTCAGCTTCATGATTTCTGTTACCGAAACATTCTATGCGTGTCTTCAATCTTTTTGTACATAATCTACATGCTAATATTTTTAAATACAAGTATTAATTTTCTAATTGTTCAAGTAGATTAATTAGGTGGGGAAAATAATTCAAAGTACTGAAAAGTGTCAATTTTTAAATAACCGTATGAAGCTCTTAGTAATTTTTTTTATCAATTTGAAAAATAATACTGACAATTGATAACAATGGTCAGCCGTACATATTAATGGAAAAAGCTAAAATATATTGAAGTACGTAACGCAAGGAACATTTTCAAAGTGCCAAATTTTGAAAATATTTTATTTACAGAAATTTCGCATTTCAGTCCCCATATCCCTTAAAAAGGATACACTCAAAATCTGAAAAACGGTACCGTTTACTGATTCACTGTTTACCAGCAACTTTCACGGCACGTACCAAATCGACATGTGTCTGGAATACCTCCGTGGTATTTGATAAATATGCACCAGAATCATCTATGAGGGTTGTTTGATAAGTCTGGTAAAAATGTAACAAAGACTTTGTTAGAACACTTACTTTATTTCGCTACATAGTCTCCTTTCTTGGCTATGCACTTGACCCAGCGAGTTACCAATTTTTTTAACCCATCAGAAAAATAGGTTTTTCCAAACTCTGCAAACGGCTCCGTCGTGGCTTCCTACGAAGCCTAATTTTTCACATTCGCCATAGAGACTGCTGCTGCGTGCGCTGGCTCATTATCCTGACGAAACACCACTTTCTTCTGTGACAATTTTGGTCGTTTCTAACAATCCGACAGACCAGCATAATTAGCATTACTAGTTATAGTGGTGGAGTGACCAAAACGAATTGCATTTTTTAATAACCCGTAACAACTGATACATTGAATTTTATTTACGTAACCCTGTAGATAAGGATAATTAAATTTAAGGACTTCCTGAATAACGTGACACATTTGTCACACACGTTGAAATGTATGTTGAAGTGATGAGAGTTTACATCACTGGAGAGCATTGTTAATGTTTCAGGCGATGGCTGTTAATCATGTCTGCATGGAAGTGTGACCATGAAGTAACTCTTGTCAGTCGTGAAAGTTGGATGCTGAGAGAATGTCCGAATTGACATATTTGACACTCTTTATTATGTCCTTAAAACGCGTCGGTCGACGTCTCTTAGTAGTTTGGTTGTACAAAAGGTCGTAGAAGTCCGGTCAATCGGAAATTTCGGTAGTGGTTTAATATTCGGTATATTGCTCAACACTATTTTACGGATTGACAGCAAAAGTTTTCCCCCAAAGATAACATTTCCTGCATTTTCTGTACCATCTACGGTTCAGCCACGAGAGTATATATGTTTTTTAAATACCTGCAAACATTTATTACAAGCTTTATTTAAAAATAACTCGAAAATCATTCATATTTGCAAACATTTAAATGAAATTGAAGATGTTAAAATTTCCTACATTTTATATAATTGTCCTATTTTGTCTAGTCGACAGTTTCGACGCTAGCGCGCGTGAAACAAGATCGAATTAACTGCCACAAGTTCCGTTAACAGTTGCATTCCATTACAATCCTAATCATCCTTCTAGGTCTTATACGCGCAACTCTGCATTATAGGCCTAAAGCTGGGCCGTACATATGGCTCCAATCGTGTTGTCTTAGTTCCTATCTACACAATGGGATAATACATCATCCAGTATATACACGTACCGTTTGACACTACGCACTGATTGCGCATAGTGGCCTCCTTTGACGAGTAGAGGAAACTACTTCCAAAGTCAATGTCGGCCAACTCCATTTCCAAACTTCGCCAACATCGGCCACGGCCTTCATTGGAATGGGGCTGCTGTTGATAAACACGACGACTATCAGTTAAACCAATGAGCATTTTTATAGTTATATTGATCTGACTTCATATCCAAAACCCTTTCATTACACAGAAGAAATTGCCTCAGACCTGTGTAATTAATAAAAAAATTGCTAAACTGCTTTAATATTAATCCAAGGCTTAAATAATTAAGCCAATGTTGCACCAGTTTCTATTTTAAATCCACCTTTAATTTGGGACAAGAGCTTTCGGTTTACTGCCATTATCAACTGCATACGATTCCCGTCATACAAAATACATGTGTTACAAATATAAACCAGAATAATTATATAAAATATAATTTTTCATTTGTTTAAGTTTAAATAAGGACAAAATAGACACAAAAATTAGTGAATGATAACAGGCTATAATTTAAAATCAACTACATGTTTCGGTCCTGATCTGGACTCTCTTCAGGTTGAACATGTAGTTTATTTTAAATATAATTTATAATTTAATAATATAATTTAAAATCAACTACATGTTTCGGTCCTGATCTGGACTCTCTTCAGGTTGAACATGTAGTTTATTTTAAATTATAGTTTGCTATGTTTCACTAATTTTCTTGTCTGTTTTTGGCCTTATTTAAACTTACAGCCATTAATAACTATTATTTTACATTTGTTGTTTGCCGTACCAGTTTTCATTTAAGTAATTGTATTACCTCAAGTCAAAATTAACACTCTTTCTCTGGTTACATTTCAATACATCACAGTTATTTCTCGTACGTCGTATATCGATTCATACAGTTAATACATATCCTTCGACTACAATTATATACAGGAAACATTAAAACATGCAGTTTACTTAAAACATTTAACCATATTATTAATCTTATTGTCTATTTTATTAATATTTAATTTACAATTTATCATCCCTCATTTTACATATCTTTTGTTATCCCTATATACATGGTGTGTTATTAAATTTACCGTCCTCCCATCATTTGAAATTTTTCTATAATGCTTGCATAGAAAAGTCCCATTATTATGGCACGAGGGAGTGTGTACGTGTGCTGTTTCACGAAATACGTTTCATCAATGTGTAAGTTCAGGTGAAACGCATGCCTCCAGTGCGCACCACGCATAACATTCTGAAAGCTGCTGGTGAAATCATAATCCGTTATCTGTTGCGTCTCTTTGAATAATTCATCGTTACGTCAAATATAGGAAAGAAACAACGGTACTTTCAATTTATAAAGGCACTTACTTCAATAAATTGACAATTACAAACCGGTTAGCGTAACATATCGTTTTTAAAGAAATGTAATATATAATTGGGGAAGGAATGGGACAGAAGTAACTGGTTATTCTGAGGCCAACACTATTATAGAAGAAGTTAGTCGTGTTCTTTTTTGCCAAGATGTTGCGGACTCTCTTGACGAGGATGCAGAATGGTTGCGATTGGGAGAAACTCCTGTAATGTTTCATGTTCTAGGATCATTGCTGTACTTGGCATATGTAAATGACATCTGGGTCAAAATTAAATCTAACATTTATATCTTTGCTGACGATTGTACAATTTGCTGCATATAAAGTGCCAAGATGGCGTGAGAGATCTGTAAGAAGTTTACATACATTATAGTCAACGAACTTAAAAACCAGAATTCTATAATTTTTGCCAATTGTCCTGTTTTTTAGGTAGGATTATTGTGAAACAACTGATTTATGCGGTTTTGTAGTAAGGAAGTCTGCCAGAACGTGGTTCATTACAGAAGTCGTATTTTTCTTTTCGGAAACGCGAAAACCATTTCAGTGCCTTCCTCACAGCAAATGCTTCCTTCTTGTACTTACCTGAAATTATTCTCGTCGTTTCTGCAACGCTATATCTTCGTTTAAACGCGAACAGTAAAATCTGTCTAAAGCGTTCATTTTTCTCTTGTTGACACTCAATACTGATAAGCCTTGTAAATGGACCAAAACGAGCTGTTAACAACTTACAAGCTCCTGTTCGCAACAATTATCCTCCAAAGTTTAGAAAACCGTTTGAGTAACAAATACAAAGCCTTTACAGTGCAATAGAACGTCCCAATGCTGTAATGCCATTTGTATAGTTCCCACAATTTACTTTCGGTTCGCTCTGACTTCTTTTAGTACTGTTTATTATAATCGTACGATTTTAGTTAGTTTTTTAATTGTAATAATTTGATCATATTGTGAAAGTACTGCTTTTCGAATAAGGGTAACCTAGCGCATGACGACATATAGCCTGATGACACCGGCAGAAAATGGCCGCAGAAACGTTGTGTGTTTTTAAAAGCCAAACCCGGTTGGTTAACCTTGAAGATTTCATCCGAGTTATTCACCAGGAAAGTCTACGATCATTAGGGTTAACTTCGTTTTTTCTGTAAAATTAATGAAAGACAAAGTCTGCAATGGACATTAAATCATGTAGAAAGAGATCAAGAGCAGGAAATAATTCGATTAGCTGTTAGGATATTGAGCCAGAAATAATTAGGCGAAAGTGAAAGAGCTGCACAAAAATAAAGAGATAGGTTAAGTCAATAAAGTAGGTGAAAAAATGTCAGAGCAACCACTTCGAATTGTTAAAAATTCAACAATCCTGGTCAAGCTTTATTTGGAACCGATGAAGTTTAAATGTATGTCTTATTATATTTTAGGAACACGAAAGGTCGGTAGAAATTATTAAATAATCATTTCGTTCACACTGGCATTTTTCCTCCAACACCCCTCAAAGATATTGATAGATCGAAGGGCCCATTCTCTCTGAGGTACCAATTTCCCCAAAATACGGTATTGGTCGGCCGCACGCATAGTTTCTTTCAGCACAAGCGTGCTCAGGGTCGTCTCGCAGGGGGAGTTGCACTTGCCATTTAAATATCCACTTGAAACTTGCTGGCCAATTTAACATTTAATGTAGAAATATGCTGATATAACTTCCCATCCAACTCGCAATACCGATGTCGAAACCGCTCAATATTTTTAATATTCCCATTTGAATTTATTATTTTGACTTATATATTTGGAAATACTAATATATGGGGTAAATAAATAATCCACTAAAATTTTTATTTTGCTGCTTTAAGAAGGATTTTAGCGGACTCAAAAAGCGCTGTTTTTACATCGGCTGTTATGTGCCTAGGAGCGAGTTACACCTAGAGGGGAGGGGATGACCGTCACGCAATTGCCTCTCTATCTATTTAAGATACTCTTTGGAGACGTGCCCCATTGGTTCAGTAGCCCCCAAACTTAAAGGTTAGCTACTATGCGGCAAAAGTAAGCAGACTCGAGTCAGTTATTCTCGCCGCTTACCCGATGCTAGAAATTATAGGAGACATAACATTATTTACAGCTAAATTGGAGCTATGAGATGGTGTAGTATCAGTGTCAGAGACATACACTAGTACAATGAAGGCGAACGTATGATACGCGTGTCACAATTGACACGCGAACTCATTTTGGGTGACACGCATAAACTGTAACACTGAGTAGAAATACTATCAAAGACAGGATAATAGAACTTAACAACAGCGTACAACGTTAATTAAAATAGACTTAAATAGTTGTAAATATTGTGAGACAACTGCTGTCACATCAAAGACACTGATGTCCATCACTGTTAGATATTGATATGTCTCACAGCGAGAAAAGAGTTGTTAAAGCTAGAATCAGAATCAATAAGTACTTCAGTTAACGAAATATGTAAGGTTTTTCATAAAAACATTCAGTGATCTAAACAATATCTCTAAAATTGGGTCAGTCATAACAGCAGGAGCATCAAATATGGAAGGATAAATTTGAAATTCCTGAAATTGTTATTGGAAGCTATCATATTTGTTGTTCCTCTATTCCATTATCCGCGAGGAGGTTTTGTGTGCCAAATATGAATTCTTAAAATTCAATAATTTAATATTGTGAGTTTTATCGCTGTTCGACCACTTTACAAGCGAGATTTTTACAGGACGTTTATTCAGTGTACAGTGGGCACAGTAACGTGAGATCACCGAGGCGACGTAAAGTACCTGAGCTATGAAGGTAGTATGGTGTTCTTTGAAAATAAAGATCTGGTAAGCTTCCATCTATTTCTTTTTATAAGATATGAGATTAAATCACACCAGATGAGGTTCCCAATTTAGAAACGAAACGTCGTTTACGAACTGCTATTTCGGCCGTAACCGTCCCTGCAGATGCTCCATGCGCGACACCAAATTCTTCACATGTCAATTCAATAATCTTTTCGGCTGAGGGAGTCAAATATGATTTATTGCTAAATTTTAAGCCCGAGGAAGTCTCAAAATGGAGATGAAACGTCGCTTTTGTGAATAAATAGTGATATATTTAATGCAGACTTATTGGCCGTCTTATAATTTATTGCTATTGCAGTTAGTCTTAAGACTGGTCTGATTCAGCCGCCCATGTTAACCTATCCTGCGCAAACTTTTTCATTTCTACATAGCGACTATATCCTCCCTAATCTGATTAGAATATTCCATCCTTGCCTCCCTCTTCTGTTCTTACCCTACACATTCCCCTCTAATATTAATTTCACAAGACCCTTACGACTCATAACGTGGCCTATTAATCTTGGCCAGTCCTCTAAATTGTTCTCTTTTTCCCCTATTCTCCTTAGAAATTCCTGGTTAGTTACCCTATCTGATTTTCAGCACTCTATAGCACCACATTTCGAAAGCTTTTATTCTTTTCCTGTGTTCCAACACTTACCGTCCCGCATCACGCCCATATAATGCCACACGAACATTTTAATGATTTTCTAATATTCATACTTATATTACCCGTAAATAAATTCCTCTTTTTCTCGAAAGCCTTCCTTGCCTGTGCTTTTCTACTCTGTATGGCTATATACTTCCACCATTCCTAGTTATTATGATGCCCCAGTAGCAGAATTCCTTAACTTCCTTCAAAATATCCCTTCCCAATCTAACACCCTTTGTTATTCCATTATTTTCCATTGAACACTCCCTCACATTGCTTTCCTTCTATTAATTCTCATGCTCTACTCTTCCTCCAGGATCTCGTTCTTGCCATTTATTGTTTCTAAGTCTTCTTTTGACTCCCCTAATATAACAATATCATCGACTAATCGTAGCCTTTTATTTCTACTCCTTGTATAATGATTCCTTTTCCATATTTTGTTTTAACTTTATTCGTCACCTCTTCTATATATCAGTTAAAGAGCGTGGGCGACAGACTACATCCTTGTCTTACTCGTTTCTTTTCTTGGTCTTCAATTCTAATTACTGCTGACTGCGATCTATATGGGTTATGGAAACTCTTCTTTCTCGACATTTATTTCTTGTCATCTTCAACATTCTCAATAATTTGTTGCAGTTAATATTATTAAAGGCTTTTACTAAATCTACAAACGTCATGAACGTAGGCCTGTTTATTCTTATCCTATCTTCTGAAATTAGATGCAGAGTCAATATTGCTTCTCTTGTCCCTACATTCTTCCTAAAACCAAACTGATCTTCTCCTAACTCGCATTCTATTTGTCGTTCGATCTTTCTATTTACTATTTTAGTTACTAACGATATTAATAGCGTTTATATAATCTGTTTTTTACTTGTAGACAGTGTTACTGTTTAATGATTTCCGAATAGTCAGATATAGTATCCAATAATGAAAGGAAACGTTTCATTGCATAAAACGGCGTTAGTCGTGATTTTAATTATTTATTTGTTTGCTAAAGGATAAATTTGGTCGTGAAGACCGGGATTAAGACTGTTGAAGGATCGATACGCTGACCACGTGTCACTACAAACTCGGAATGTGTCATGCAAGATGACAGTCCGCAGTCGACTCGGTAGGCCTAGGCCCTCAATGAGCTGTAGAGCCATGGGAAAAGAAAGAAATAAAGAAAATGATAAATTAAGTAGCGACCAAAATAAGTTAAAGACCTTAAGAAAGACTCAAATTAACCCACGTTTTGAGCGAGTAGTTAATTTAGCTGAGAAGTGATTGCTTTTAGCAGCAACGTTCAGAATTTTCACATTGGTTTTGGAAAGATGAAATGAAGATTGCAGCGAGTGTTTGCAGTTGCCGTCGCTGCGCAGAGATGCCGCGGCAGTCACGGTGGCGCCGCTGCTGGAGCTGTGGCTGTGGCTGACGCTCAGCCGCCGCCGTCGCTGCGGCTGCTGCTGCTGCACTCGGGCTGCGGCTGGCTACGGTGGCTGCGCTGCGCCGCGCCGCGCCGCTGTGCGAGGCGCTCCAATGTAGGAGGTCTGAATGAATGAAACTCGCCTGCTCGGTCGGTGCGGGGGGCGAGGGACGAGGATTGGAATTCTCAGTGCGAGCTGTGTTGTTCCCAGCCGGACATTCCTGCCATGTCTGACCTCACCTAGCTACTACCCACTTCGAAAAGATAAACCAGGGCGCCTCATTTTCTCTCTCTTGCCGTCTGCACGATAACGAACTTGGTATTCAGTGCATGGCATTATTACGTTGTATATCGTGCGTTATTGCCTTGTTCTACTTGTCGCTATCTCGTAGAAAAATCTTTGGAGCGTACGGTTTCATATTGGTAAGGATACGGCATCAGAAGAAAACTATCGATACTTTACTCAGTTCTAGTATCGAATCTCCAAAATCAGTACCTTAAGGGACACGGGGACTAAAATTTGAAATTCCTGTAAATGAATTGCTACTGAGCTGAAATTTCAACTGTGTGTTAAAAACACACATGTGTAGCAATGTACAAAATATTGTTTTTGTAATCTTGCTTTTTAAGATATGAAAATTATTCTAAAAATTTGGCATTTTCAAAATGTTCATTGCGTTGCGTACTTGAATATATTTTAGCTTTCTTACATTATTATATACGGCTGGCCATTGCTATCATTTCAGTATTATTTTTGAAATCAATTAAAATTGTGGGGAGTAAATAATTTACTACGGTTACTTAAAAATTGGCACTTTTCAGTACTTTGTAACATTTTTCACCTAATACTTGTACTTGAGGGTTTTAGCATGTATATTATGTAGAAAAAATGAAGACAGTATCTTAATATTTGTGACGCAAAGAAGGTTTTTGGAACCAGATATCATGAAGCTGAAAAAACACCATAAAGTAATAATTTATCCATTTTGAATCAAAAATATTAATTATAATTGCCCTTTGCATATGTTACACCTTTATTCTTTTATTTGTCAGTTTCTTTGTTCAGTTTACTGAATTTATAAGCATATTAATATGAAAAATTAGACTACAGTTTTTTCCAGATTCAGGCCGAAATTTCAGTCCCCGTGTCCCTTAATAATATGTGTTTTAAACTATTATACATGAAAGAATCGGAATCGTAAAAAATTATTTTTTTCACGTATTTTGGAAATGTTGTTATCAATAAGTTCAGCTGTTGTTTACTGTTACATGCTTTCAGTAAAAGCACACAAACATCAAGTAATTACAAAATTTCTTTAAAATGTTGAAAAATTTTGAATTGGAAATTTTTAAAAGGTGATGTTAGACAAAAAATATTTGTTCTACGCATTATAAAATATGTTTGACGTTCAAATTTTAATTATTATTCATTCCTTTTAACAGACAGAAACGCATTTTTTACATTTTAAGTAACCATATACAGGTATTATCAGAAAGTATTCCCCAAATTTGCGAAACAATCGGACACAGCTGGTATGTTGGACAGACATGCCTGGAATTTATCATTCGCTGTTGTGCCGATATAGTTCCACTATTTGACAATAGATGGCTCTGCAGCCCCAGAACAGTGTCATTTATAATAGTGTCTCAAATTGTATTTCGGGATTAGAAGTCAAATCATATTACAATGCTTTGGATACAGCAACTGATCATGTCAGCAATATAACGCAACGGAAGGGCACAGTTCCAAGTGACTCGTTGTAAAGTCTCTACTGATCCAAGCTGTTCATACGTTTGAGGATTCTTAGAGTAAACAGTGTCTTTCATGTAGCCCCACAAGAAAAAGTCACACGGATTCAGATACGGATTTTGCAGTTTTACAACATTTTGTTGCCTTATTTCAAGAACTACAGTCGTGATTCCCAACGAGGTCTATATTGACTTCCAGGAGTCGACGACGACCTGCAAGGGGTCCTTGTCAGCGAAGAAAGAAATTGAGGGTCCACGAGATGTAAATGTAGGTCAACGATAGTGGATCTCATTTAAGAAGGTCGTGACTTTAATTATGGCTTTTCATGTTTGCAATAATCCACATACACAGGTGGTACCTATTTACTAACGTAATACTTCATAAAAATAAAGATATATATTGATCTACGTAAATTATAAAACTACCTATGGATTAGAATTTTTTAAAAGTAAACGTTAATGAAACACGTCGAACAAATATTAAAATTTAAGTTTTTTAGGAAGAAAGGGACAAGAGAAGTAATATTGACTGCGTCTAAGTTTAGAAGACAGGATAAATAAAAACAGGACTACGTTCATGGCATTTGTAGATTTAGAAAAAGCCATTGATAATGTGAACTAGAACGCGCTATTAAAGGTTTTGAAGATGACAGGAATAGAATATCAAGAAAGAAGGCTTATAAATAACTAAGACAGCAGTAATTAGGGCCAGAAAAGAAAGCTGAAATCAAGGAAGGAGGAAGACAAGGATGCAGTCTGTCGCCCATGCTGTTTAACTTATATATAGAAGAAAGTTAAATAATATATGGAAAAGGAATCATATTGCAAAGAGAAGAGAAAGAAACCCTACGCTTTTCCGATGATATGGTAATATTAGGGGAGTCAGAAGATGACTTGCAAAATATAATAAATGGCATGATCGTGGTTCCGGAGGAAGAGTACAACATGAGGATTAATAGAGGGAAAACAATGGTAATGGAGTATAGTATGGGAAACAGTGGAATTACAAAAGGTGTTAAACGAGCTCCCCCTACCGTAGTCGGTAATAACCATTAGCAGTTGATTCGACTTTAAATAAAGAGAGAAAAAAAGGTGTTAGATTGGGAAGGGATACTTTGAAGCAGGTTTAGGAATTCTGCTATTTGGGCATCATAATAACTAGGGATGGTAGAAGACATAAAATGCAAGGAAGGCTTTTGCGAAAAAGAAAAACTTACTTTCGGGTAATATAAGTGTGAATAATATGAAATCATTCCTGAAAATCTTCGTATGAAGTGTGGCGTTAAATTGGTGTGAAACGTGGAAGTTAGGAGTTGCAGAAAGGAAAAGAATAGAAGCCTTTAAAATGTGGTTGTATAGGAGAATGAGATGGGGGAATGGAATTCCTAACGCGGAAGTTCTAAGCAGAATAATGGAAGACGTTGACCAAGAGAAGGTATAGATCAAAAGTTCACGTTTTGGGACATGACGGTCTTGTAAAACTAACATTAGAGGGAAGTGTGTGGGGTAAGTACAGAAGAGGGAGGCAAGGACGGAAACCGCTTAACAGATTAGGGAGGATGTGGGATGTGCTAGTTATGCGAAAATGAATTGGATTTGCGCGAGATTGGTTAGCATGGAGGGTTGCATCAGACCAGTCTTATGACTGATTACAACAAGTTATTAAGCTTATTTTCTGATATATGGAACTGTTTAAGAAATATATATACTAGCAGTAATCCCAGCTTGGCACGCCTTAGTTTTTATTTAGTAAATCGTAGCGTGTCATCCGAAGCAACGCGTTTACCACGTAGTTATTAGCGCAGTGTGAAGCATGTGCAAGAACTTTAATCAATTACTCCTTCACAATGAATTACACTGGCTGTCGAAATGCTTATGTTTGACAGGCTTTTTGCACTTCTTGAGACTATTTTAGTTTTTGGATGCTAAAGATCCACATTTAAATGAAAATTTAATCAAGTGGATACCAGACATTGCCTATTTAACTGATCTGTTTACTAAATGTAATGAGGTTAACTTGCAATTGCAATGTGACAGTCTAAATTTAATTTTAAAAATTTTACTTTAAGTGTTGTTGTGATAATCAGTCCTAAGACTGGCCTGATGCATAGTTACCACATTCCCTAATCTACTTCGCGTATTTCATAATTGGACTCCCTCTTCTATTATTACCCCACAAACTTCCCTCTAATGCTAATTTTAAAAGACCCTCATGTCTGAAAACATGGCTTATTAATTTATCCATTCTCTTGGTCGAAGTCCTCGAAATTGTTTTCTTTCGCTATTCTGCTTAGAACTTCCTGGTTAGTTACCCTATCCACCCATCTGATTTTCAGCATTCTCCTATAGCACCACATTTCGAAAGCTTTTATTCGTTTTCTGCCTGCAACTCCTGTTTCCACGTTTCGCACTGATATCACGCCACACTCCATACGAATATTTTCAGTAATAATTTCGTAATATTTATTCTTATATTAGCCGCAAGTAAATTCCTCTTTTTTGCTAAAACCTTTCTTGCCTGTGCTATCCTACTTTTTATGTCTATTATATTTCTACCATCCTTAGTTATTATGCTGCCAAAGTAGCAAAATTCCTTAACTTCCTTCAAAATAATAATTTACAATCTAACACCATTTGTCATTCCACTATTTCCCATACATGTTTCGAAGTTACCATGGGGAGTTTGAAATGATTCTAAGGATTCTGTTTTGCTTGGTTTAAATTTTATTTGAATTTCAGTTGGCAGTAGATCCCCAAATGTAGCATGCGTATGACCATATGGGGCGGATTAGGGAGAGGCAAAGGAGTCTTTTGGTGGAGATGAAGATTGGTGCGTTTCTGTTCAGGAGTGGATAGAGTAGTTTTATTTTGATGTTAATTTTGGGTGAAAGGTGGGTAATATGGGGTTTCCAGGAAAGTTTGGAGTCTAGCACAAGTCCGAGGTAAGTGATGGAGATTTTTTTATTGGGATTTGGGAACCAAAAAGATAGAATGAATGAGTGATGCTTGTTTTTGAGGGTGAATGGAACTATTTCTGATTTAGAAGGGTTTATCCTGGCCCTCCCGTTTTTTGTCCAGATTTGCAGGTCGTTTAATCCTATTTGGATGGTGCGAACACCCGAGGTAAAGGAAGAGGTTTGGTGCAGGATAGCTATGTCATCGGCAAAAAATATTGTTTTAGTGGATGGATGACCGGGAATGTCGTAAGAGTAAATGTTAAACAGGAAAGGGGCTAATACGCTATCTTGTGGGACGGCAGAGGAGATGGGGAAGGATTAGGAGAAATGATTGTTAATTTTGACGGAGTACGAGCGATTAGTAAGATAATTTGTAAGGATTCTGAAGAGTGTCTCGTTAAGTTCATTTTTTATTTCGGATAAGAGGGGTGACTGATTGGACTTTGTCGAAGGCTTTCTCTGACTTACTGATGATGACGTGTAATTAATATTTTTAATGTGCCTGTTTCTTATGTATTAGATTACTATGGAAAATTTCCAGTCCTTTCTCACCCGCCAGCGTCTAATTAATTAACTTGACAGTTTTAGAATCTCATTATTAAACTCAGCTACTACTAAAACCCTGGAATCACCAGATTTGTTCTTTATCGCATATTTTTGTCACCCCCTTTTAACACACTCCCCTAGAGGTATACCTCATGCCGTTACGAGTTTAAATTAGTTACGAAAAAATCGAGAGTGAAACTATGAATGTGAGAGTCCCCGTAAACTATTCATTCGGCACCAATATTCGCAGTTTTCTCATAATTTAAAAATTCCACCGCCAAACATAGAGGTCCACATTGTTTATTTCCGGATCTTAAGTGACCTGCTTACCAAGTTTGGTTGAAATTGTACGACGCATTAACTAATAACTAACAGGGTAGGTTAGCATCAGACCAGTCTAAATACTGAATACTACAACGACAACAACAGCAAGATTGGTCGAGGTGTCCCTATTAATTGGCCGTTTAAGTCGTTTCTTTCTTTCTGTGGGGTTATCTGAAGGATAAGGTTCATCAACAAGTGCTAACAACTGGTGAAGGCATGATAGAGCAAAAAAGAAATACGTGTGTATCCTGTTTACAGTTGTTGGAAGAAATAATAAATAATAAGGTCAAGGTAAAAATTTCCATCACTTACATGAACACAGAAGCAGAGGGACTTACCTGGAACAAACAGGCCAGATTTTGAAGAGCAATCACTGCGATGGGAACAAAATACTACTACATCCACCTCGTTATTCCTGGCTAACGCTAAAATTAATTTTTAATTTATTGATAAAAGAAAAAATTAACTTTTCCGAGTTATTTCTTTGCAGCGCCATCTCCGAAAGAGATTAATAATATAGCCAAAGGATTGAGTTTGTCTGCGGAATCCAAATCTGCAATATGAAGTGAATCAGAAGTCGAAATTGGTATTTTATCCAATTTTTTATATATGAAATGTAGTTTTCGAGATAATTTAGTAAATTGGCCGTCCTGCATAAGCATGTTATTGGGTATAGATTAGTACCAGTGTCTCTCATCCTAGAGATCACAGGATTGACTCTTGTCACGGGTGACGAAAACCAGTCTTATCATTCATTGTTATAGTTTGCTTTATTTTTCATAGTTTTTGTTATTTCTGGGCTTATGTCTTTCAGTAAAATTCCTCGTAAGATCAAAATTAATTTGAAGTGTAAAATTTTTCAAATTATGTATTACAGTTTAAGATAGTTTCCCCGCATCAGTAAAACCATTCAGCTGTTATTCAGTACGGCTTACAAATTTATTGCCTATTTTGTATCAGACAAAGAGTGACAAGAAGGTTTACTCCGGTTTAGGGTACTCTAATACCTAATTAACGCAAAAAGAAACTGAAATTATTCGATTGTAAAAAGTGTCATTTTAATTACATATATATTTTTTCCTAACCAATCCAAGGACTTTTTCTGAAAATTTAGTTAATTGTGGATGTTGTGATTTGTTTTCATTCCTGGTCTTAAACAATACTTACATATATTTCTGATTCAATAACGTCTTACAGCAAACAATAACATCGCAGAATGTGTTCCACACACTTTTCGTTCTTCCGAAGAACGATTATGAGTATAGATAGATCTATTGCCACTTTCTCTTCACAGTATATCTTTCTTTGTTAGATCCTCTGTTTCCCAATTTTATTATTTTCTCCCTTCTTTCCTTTCCGTTTATCTGCCCACGTTTCCGACCTATTCAAGTTCAAATTGCTAAATATAAAATTGTTTACATGAAAGTTTCGTCATTATTGTCCCTGGTTTCATTTCTTTGTTACAACAAACAATGAGGTTATTCTTCTTGTTGATTGGCAAACATTCAAAAAACTAAATAAAGTAGGGTTTTGTAGCTGAATGCAGTAGTACTAACCGGACAATCCCTCATAACGCAGTGACATGGTAATCCTACTGGAATACGAGGATTAGGCCCCAATAAAGTAAGTAAAATAGACCACGGGCATTGCAAGTAGACAGGTGCTATAGACATGCGATACTCGAATACGAGGATACTGCCCCAATGAAACAAATAGATTACGGCCATTGCCAATAGACGCCAACTATGCTTTTTTCTTAAATTATAGCAGAAAGTACCGTCGGAGTATACAAAACAAATATGTTAGTATACATATTAAAGAAAAGTGTATTTTTTCTTAGAGTAACAGGGTACACGAGGGCAAATACCTATTCTAACTTCGCTTTAATATGATAGGAAGAGGTTTGGAAAGGCATAGAAGAGATTTTCAATCTTGTCTTAGTCCTTTCTTGATTCTACTTTCTTTTCTTGCCCTTCAATTGTAATTACTGCTGACTGCCTTCTGACGATCTGAGCAATAAATCCAACACTTTTCTAAGGAAAATTGTATGTAAATTTTCTTAAGAATTGAAATGGAACTGAACGTATCTTTGTGGTGCGCACATAACATTATTACTTGGAACTTGGATTAAAAACGGGGCCGTTTTTGAAAGTATATGAACTATGTGTAAAATCGCGGCAAATTAATAATTGAGAAAGGAAAGCTAAGAATCTTGATATTTTAATAATAGTATCCCCTAATTTATAAATGCTTTACTTAGGATTTCCTAATAAGAACGTGGATAGTTCCATGTGGAGTGAGTGTATTTAATCATACATGAAGCAGTGTTGTCGTCTTTCAGTTATTATAACCAAAATTTAAATATTACTTACGACATGAAACTTAAACACTACTAAATGTCTAGATGTTATAATAACGATTTCAAATAACAAAATTATTACCAAATTAGTTTCAAAAATAAACATATTCTATTAGAGTTCTTTATTATATATATATATATATATATATATATACATATATGTATAAAATCATTCAATTTTCCGAAAGAAAGCTATGGTTTACTATCTTGTATACTAGATTGTCAAATCATAACATTACAAAATACCACATTGAAAATATAAACAATGTATATTGTATTATTTTACTAAATTCTTAATATTCACGGCAGAATTAAATTTTATAAAATTAAGTACTCAGCCAACAATTTACTTGCTAAAACAATTAATGCTTATAAATGAGTTTCATAGTTTTACCTTATATTGCAAACATCCAATATAAATCGATTGACTTTTTTCATATGTATTGTTTTTTAAATGGATAAATAATTTTAATTTTTTTAACAAAGACAAAATATTCTATTTAACATATGTGGTTTATAAAATTAACTGTTTCGACTTTAATGCACTTTATATTGGTGAAACCAAGAGTGCTCTGAACAGCTGATAAGCGTATAGAACAACATCAAATGTGATATTTAAAAGTATACAAGCACGATTATCTCCCAAAAACATAATTTCGATTTACAAAGCGTTATTCTTTTTCAGGACTGACGACTTGGCGTTGTTATCCTACTACATTAAAGTAAAAAAAATAAGTTTACAAAAATATGCTTTTGTAGTGAATAAATCAGATATAACCAATCATTATTTAGTTATATTTCAACGATGTACTATATGAACGCCCTAGCTGTCAATATTTGTATCCATTCAAAATATTTATAATTAAAGGTCCTGATAAATACTTATTGAATTATTTATAATTGAATCATTTAATACGAAGTGAACAATCACTTTTTAATGAAATATTGCCTGAATATTATAAATATAACACAAGGAAAGGCCAAAAGACAAAAAAGGAACAATTTAATTTGAATGCGTTTCGTCTCCCATCAAGGACCTCCTCAGTTCTTTAATTAAAATATTACAAAATTTCATGGTGTTGATTCAACGTCCGAGCCCGATTTTCGGCAGCAGGTACGTAAAATTTTATGACGTGGAGGTTCCTAAAGTTAAATTGTTTCATCTCATTTTCGGCCGTTCATTGTTTCATTTGAAATATTGGCAATTTAAATTTAAAATTTGATGAAAAAAAAAGTTGGTCTTTAGTTAACTTTAAAATAAATTTGTCTGCGTATTTCTATACCTATAAATTCCAATATAGGGGACTAAACGTTTTATATAATATGTCGAATGATATGAAAAATTCTGACTTATTGACTGTTTCCTGTTTACTATTTGTAGAGTCCTTTGTTCATTACTTTTTATAATCATGTGGAATACAAATTTAATTTGGATACAATTTTCTGTAAAGAAAGTTTTCCAAAATTGTTTTTAAGCGGTACTATTATGTATTGACAATATCAAAAGTAATATTTGTAGAGGAGCATCCGGCATAAATTAAGAGGATCCTTACTTTTCGTAGAAATCTTTGTGTTTAAAATTTTTATTTATGTTGCTTGCGGTATAGTAGTTCGTTCCATTATTGACAATGAGTTAGATTCAATTTTTATATTAGTAAGAACTTCGGCTTATATCCGAACTATTATGATCCACTGTTCATAGCGTTTCATCATTATACTAACAATATCACGCTGTAATGTTAAAATTCGAGAAGTACTAAGAGCGATCTAAAGACCAATGTTGAATTGGCGTCGTCTACAAGTCTTGCAGCATTGTTGGCTGGTTCTGATGCTGGTAGCCTACGAGTACCTGCGTCGTCTTAGTTTGGGAGCTGTGCTGGGATCGATACCGGTCGCCTTAATGCATACGATGGCCTGATATATTTTTACAACAGTGTGCCTGGAAGGAGTCGTTGATTCAACTGGTAGGCACTCCGCCGAGAATCGCGGATGTAGTCATAATGACGTCCATCCGTTGTATTGCGTACGCGGACTGAATGGGTTTCATCACTCTGTCCACACGTGTCTGGCTACATACTTGTACATCAGAAACCAAAACTGTGTCGGTACCTTTTTAATATATAAATATTACACCTATTAATCTTAGTCACTTATTATGAAAATTAAAAATAAATCATTATACAGTCATTTACGTCTTACTAATAAAATTTAAAACCGAAGATTTTGATGTCTAGTAACATTACATGCATTATTGAACCTATGAAACATATAATAGATTTCATTACAACTGAAAAAATACTATAACGTAATAAATTATATTTAAATAAATAATATTCATTTACAAATATATTTGATATACGTATAAAAAATAAATATTTTTGTACTCGTGTTATTATGTATGGTCAAACAAAGTTTTCTGACTACTTATTTCTATAATATACTAGCTATGTTAACAACGTTATCCGGAACTTCATTTATATTAGCCAGTATTAGTCTCCTTTTGTGAACACGTGATTAATTTATCAAAGGGGTCCTCACTTTTTTCCTCACCGCCTACTTCATGATTGTTGAATTTTACCAGAACCAACGCGATGACTTGTCTTATAAACTGTACAATACCGAGACTGACACTGACCGCGAAATATATTTATTCGCAAATAAATACCTGCCGTTTAAGTACATTTTTAATTTCCGTTCACTCCATATCCGCCCATCAGGTTCGGTAGTAGTGTCTTACCCCTACAGTCCTTGCTTGCTTCCGAGTCGCAAGGAACACGTGTACAAAAGTTGGTCAAAATTGCTCCATGCCTTTAGGTTTGTATGCGGTTCATACCTACACAAAAATATCCTGAAATAGTCAGTTAAATTTCTATACACCATCTCGTCCGTCTACCGTAAAGCAATGTGTATAAATAAATATCTAAATTGAGTGTGTGCGGCACGGGTCTTTATAAAATAAATCTACACCGCGACTTATAGAACATTTTGCATAGTTATAAAATAATAAAAAAGTTTCATTACTTATGGTTATAGGGGAAGTCGTAACGGAACGGGACAGTTATTGTTTAACACTTTCTCTAAAATTATGGAAAAAGAAAAATCCCAAGTTTATTCTATTACCTATTTAATCTAATCTAATATCAATATAATTTAAAAAACAAATTGAGATTATTGATTAGTTTCTAAAAATAAACTTATTAATTTCCGGTTGAATGCGATAGGATGTTTTGTATTTACAATTAGTGAAATAAACTTCATTTTAAAAAAATATTAGCACATTTTGTGTTTTCTTTCTTATACGTATTTATGCGTGCGAAACGTGGACGATAGGAGTTGCAGAAAGGAAAAGGATAGAAGGCTTTGAAATGTGGTGCTGTAGGAGAATGAGATGGGTTGATAGAATCACTACGAGGAAGTTGTAAGCTGAATAAGGGAAGAGAGAGCAAAATGAAGGACATTGACCAAGACGTGAGGGTCTTGCAAAATTGGTATTTGAGGGAAGTATCTTACGACATTCCCCGTCATCCATCCACTAAAACAATATTTTTTTGCCGATGGCATAGCTATCCTCCACTATCCTCCTCTTCTTTCACGTCGGGTGTTCACACCGTCCAAATAGCTCTAAATGATCTTGAAATCTGGACAAAAAACTGGAGCGTCATCATAAACCCTTCTAAATCAGAAATAGTTCTATTCACCCTCAGCATCACTCATTCATTCTATCTTTTTGGTTCCCAAATCTCAATAAAAAAACTCCATCATTTACCTCGGACTTGTGCTAGACTCCAAAATTTCATGGAAACTCCATCTTACCCACCTTGCATCCAAAATAAACACCAAAATATCCACTCCTCAACAGAAACGCACCAATCTTCATCTCCACCAAAAGACTCCTGTACCTCTCCCTAATTCGCCCCATATGGTCATCCGCATGCTACATTTGGGAATCTACTGCCAACTCCAATTCAAATAAAATCCAAACCTAGCAAAACAGAATACTTAGAATCAATTCCAACTCCCCTGGGACCTTCGAAGCTCTGTAATACACAATGACATCCAAATTCCACTCATCTCCACCACAATAAAAACATGCATATCCTCCTAAATCAAAAGCTCCATCAATCACTCCAATGACACTGGTCATAATCACAGCAATCATCCTCCTCCACACAACCGCAGACTCAAAAGAAAATTACCAATAGACTACATCCTTCCGCTTTCCCTCTCCGGCATATCCTAACAAAAATTTCTCCCTCAGTTAGCTGGCATCTCATTCTCCGTTCTTCAAACAACTATTCCTTTACTTATCTTCATCTGATCCCCCTCCTATCCTAAACTCTAATAATATTCACCGTAAAACACTAGTCAATCAAATATTATCAACTGCAATAACATAGTTACGTTCACAGCTCTGTCGTTTCTCTCGCTTTTAAATTGATAGTCAATGGATGTTTCAATTTATACAAGCAATCATGTCAATTATTTATTCTGTGAATAAATATGTGTATAACATGTCAGAAAAACTGAAATAACTTCGGATAAAAGTTTGCAATAATAAAAAAGGAAATGTATGGGGTAAGAACAGAAGAGGGGGCCATGGATGGAAAACGCTAAACATATTAAGGGGGCTGCGGGATTTTGTAGTTATGTAGAAAGGAAAAGGCTTGTGGAAGATAGGTTAGCATGGAGGATTGCATCAAACCAGTCTTAGGACTGAATACCACATCAACAAGAAACGTATTTAGCGTAGGGATGATATCTTTGTCAGTTTTTCCTTTCGCAAAGATATTTTTTTTCCAACTGCACAGTCTATTTTTCTTTCCTTTCCTTTTATTTGTTAATATATTCTACTTCTCCTATAGCATAAAATAACTTTTTAATAATACCTTTTAATTACAATAAATAAAAAGACGGCCAAAAAAGTCAGCATTAAAGATATAACTATTTATTAACAAAAGCCGTAACTGTCGCGTCACCAAATTCTTCACATGTAAATTCAATAATCTTTTCGACTGAGGAAGTCAAGGAGTAAATAGAATGTTTTGCTAAATTTTAAGCCTGATTAAGATGAAACGTCGCTTTCGCTAATAAATAGTTATATATTTAATACTGACTTTTTTACCGTCTTTTTATTTATTGTAAATATTTAAGTAAGAAAACTATGATGTATTACCTTTTAATTGTTTTTCGTGTACGTCTCACGAGATAATTAGCTTTTAGCTACAGAGAAATACGTCTCGGGCGCCAGAGTCTTATTCCGCTATCACTTGCATTGCGGCTCATAAAGCATATGTATTATTTTTAACTAATTAAAGAGCATCATTATTTCAATAAAATCTTAGCTAAAGTTCAGTATTATTTCAGGCTAACAGCAGTTTAATTATCTCGTTTTACATGCTACGTGAGGGCATAATCTATCTGTTTACAAGTTATTGTATAACAACAACAACATATGAAAATACATTACGTCAGATGTGTGTAATGCACTGTTTGTTTTTCTAAAACAAGGTTTTCAGTCTCCAAATTGACAATTAATGAAGATCAGTAAACTTCCAAACAAACTCAGTATAAGTTGTGAGATTTAGTTAATGAAACCAATATTTATGTTGTTAAAATCTATTACAGTGGTGACTTTCAGTCTGATATTACCAATGGGATCGTAAAGATGGGCAGATCCTGTCACAAGTCCGATATAGGTTATGTTCTCAAAATTATAATAATATTTAATGTGAATTTTTTTGCCTTCTCTTTAAGAATTTTTCGCTGTACCCTCTATAATATTGTTCACCAGCCTTAGGTGAGGCGCTTTAGTAAAATACCAGTAAATATTTAATTTTGTACTGCATTTTAATGTGTTTATGTAGAAATTTAGCCACTAATCTTTGAATGAAGAATATGCAAATAAATTAAACCTTCAGGTTTATAGTTAATGAGATAAGTATTAGATGTAGGTACGTCGCTGCCACGTTGGTCTCCAGCTGCCTCCTAAATGAACATTAGCAATTTCAATCAGCCTCCTCCTGGCGGTTGAACGTTTAACTATTTTATGGACTAACTGTTTATCACTGTTCTCTCTGTCTGACATGTTATAGCTACTTTGTCTCCCACTAGAATATTCATTTGCAAAATAAAATTCCAGCGGTCAATCAAACCATTTGAGACGTGTTTCTAGGGCATATCCGCTTCTGAATTCTCTCAACTGTCTACTGAGACAATGACTAGCCTAGCATTCCTGTCGGCAGGCTCACAGACTGGCGATGAACCTCTTTACTGCCAGTGCTGACATTCTAAGTTAATACTTTCTCAACACGTACATTCTGCTTCTCCCCATAATGTGCGCCCAGAGAATTTAATGCAGTTACGAACATTTATTTAGAATGTAAATTGTGATGTCCATAAAACATGGATTAAAATTACGTCTTGCCTTGGATCAATTTACCCCTATCTCTGAAATATCAATGATTGTTTCATAAAATACATTTAAAATTTCCGTCTAATAGGTTAATAATAAATTATACGACCTTTGTTTTTAGACAAATTTTAATATAAATTGTAACTTTTTATGGGTGATTTTGATTTTCTTTAAATTAATAGAGCATATTAATTAAATAAAAAGTATTTAAAATTTTATAATATATTTAACAAAAGAAAACACCAAATATAATAAATAAAAACTTATCTTATACTATTTGGAAAATGAATTCGCAATTAAAATTCATAAATGAGAAAATAGATTGATTCCTTTTCTGAGGGGATGGTGGGCTCAAATACCTGGTCGCTACGTTCCGAAAACTAATTTATGGTGGCAATGACTTCTGTGGTGTTTAGCTGACGGCTTTGAGTGATTTATGGTTCATTTTTTCTTGACTACTGACGATACCGGAACCACGTAGGTAGATCTGACCGGAACTTTTGAAGTCATGAAGTGGCGACACCGTCTGGAACTGGATACCTCGTTTCTGCTACCACCAGGTGTTTCACGTCCACTCAACAGTTCAACTATCTTAAATCTCTTTCATCACTTTCCCTTTCTCGTTCCTTTGACAACTTCTCTGACTGAAATATTATCAACTACTGTCTTCTCCGTCTGAAATATTATAATTCATTACTTAACAACCCCTCCTTACCAACAACTAGATAACACCACAACCACTGTTCCCGACAAATCCTCAACACCCTACTCCATCTCTACGACAGCTAACTTCAACTACTCTTTCTCTCCGCAGCTAACTTCAACAACTACCTAGCTAAATCTTTTTCTCCAACTTCGATACTTGTGATTTGCCCTTCTCGATTCATATTTTGGCCAATAAGAACCCATCTTACATTTTCGCGTTTCCAATACGGGGTTCACGCGTTGCGCCCAAAGTCGTAAAAACCAGGCCATCCACTTTCGGTCGGAAAAATACCAGACGTGTCGAATTGTTCGGTCCGAAGCTTATTCCCCGCATTTATTACCGTGCTGAGTCCGCCGTGGCTTCTTAATCCTTTAAAGGAACACTTCTATTGATCTGATGCCAGGCTTTCAGCTACATGATGGTCAACGAAGAAATACTACAAATTGAGTTCAATAAATTTGAAAAACAACATTTGATGTAGAGAAAATATGAAGGTTTGGAGTTATAAATAACAGAAATATGTACCCTTTTGAAACTTAGATTAAATGACTATGTAACATAATATTATAAAACAATTAATTCAATAACTGCATTTCTCTTTATTACTCTGTTCTGGTTGTGACTGATATTAATATTAGATAATGTAATGTTCATATATTTAGATATAAAGTAAAGATTGTAGTGGTTTAGCAGTATTTTAACATAATTAATGTTTTGCAAATGATAAACGTTATCTGATATAAGACAGCTAAAAGGATGGTCAGGGAAAAAATCCAGAATACGATTTGAATAGGCTGGATTGTGGCACCAATTAAACTATAGACTATGATTATGCCGGGATATAGAGACCTCTATTACTATTGAACACCGTAAATGTTTAATTGATATAGTTATAAGAATTAATACAAATAGTTAACATATCTTTGAGAAGTAATTGTTTATATGTCAAATGTTTCCCCACGTTTCTCAATACCAACTCTGCAAGAACCGGAGATAAATTTATTCCAAGGGAAGCCCGAAAAATTATTATTGAAAATAAATCATGTGGAATTAGGATAAATGTTTATGGCTCAATTCATTACAGTCCAATCAGTAGGGGATCAGACGTTCACAAATTGTCCTCCGAGATTTTAAACGGAATTATTAACAGAAACATGTGTTTCTTTATGTATTCCTAAATAAATTATTCTGTGTAAAAAGTATGGACGTCCACACAGAACATGAATTCAAACGAAAACGTATTGTGTCTCGTATTTCAAAATGCACGTTTATTGTGAGTTGTAATAGTTTAGTCATCTCCAGAGCTTTAATATAATTTTATTTCTTAAATTGGAAATTTCTCCCACATAATCGTAACAATATTAAATTAGTCAATGTTTGAAATTCGTTGGTAAAAATAATCTGAATGTCAGTCGGGTATATAAGTACTTGTATTCTGCCAAGATTTGTTTGCACGTCCCTTTAATCTCAAAGTTAATGACCATAGACAGTGCCGTTTGTTCTCTGACTGGGCTTCGGAGCGTTTGGAGAAAGATCCCAATTTTTGCTGAAAATGTGTATTTTTGAATGGACGGCTATGTTAACTAACACAATTGCCGTATATGGGACGACGTCAACCCATACGAGGTTCACCAGGGGCAGTGCATCCAGAAAAGTTACTATTTGGTGCGGATTTAGGCCGGCGTCGTTATTGGTCCGTAATTTTTTGAAAACGACTTTTTGGTGAGGCAATCACTGTCAACGGTCGAAATTGAATTATATTGATGTAGACGACATGTGGTTCCAGCAGGACGGACGCCACGATGGACTTTCTGCGTGTAAGATTTGAGGGTATGGTTACCTCTCGCTGGGGTGACTTGAGTGGGCCACCAAGATCGTGCAATTTGATCTCGCTAGACTTTTTCTTGTGGGCTTTCCTGAAGTCGCAGGTCTATGCCAATAAGTCGCAATCGACCAACGCCCTTAAGGCCAACATAACCCAGGCCATTGCTCAAATTTAGCCGGATCTATGCGGCAGAGTCATTTAAATCTGGACCACTCTGAAACCGTTCCACCGTGAGAAGCCGTGGCGGACATTTGAACGATGTTAATTCCATACATAATGGCAAGGGCATTTAAAAAATTCCATTTCAACATCAACCAGCCCTATTTGAATTTTTAAAATAATTTCCTCAATTGAACTATCGAGTCTTTAAAATAGAAAAACTGACTTAACATCATTTAGCATCACAAACTCGAACATATATACTCACCATTCTAAAAAAAAACAATTTATATCTGATATCTTTTTATTATTAATCCTTACACATTTCTAAATTAAATCGAGCCTCTCTCATCATACAAATTCTGCTGTCATTTTGTTTATTTTATTTGGTTGGAATTTTAGTTTTATATTACCATTTCAGCCCCGTTTGTCAATAGCCTCTCTGAACGTATTTGAAGTTTATTTTCTTTTCTCTTAAAAGTTTATTCTGAACTGCTTAAAATTGGGAGTGCATGTTGTTCTTCCTTTAAATAGTATCTTAAGATCCAAACAAGAAAATGAGTGCGCTTTGATTTTCAACGTTCCCACGTATGCACCACTGAAATACACATAATGTTCGTAGGCAATTGTTTCGGCGGCGGTGCATTTGAGGGCGGCTTGTAAATGCACCGAGCGCACTGGCTGCGGAAGATCCATCGGCTGGACGGCTTTGTTGTTGGGTCGCATTCTTCAGATTTGGGTGGCAGGGGGGTCCAGCAGGTAGGCGGAGAGCTGCGCAGAGCCGCGCCATCGCCACCGTGCCACTGTCCCACCGTCCCACCGAAATTATCTCACTTCACCTAATCTATTGCTATTGCATTCCCATTTCCTCTGTGATCAACAATTACAAAACACTTCCGCTCAACTCAACCCCCACGGGGGGTGTTTTATTTCAGATACATATTTTCCCTTTAATTATTGTATGACAATAGTCATGGCTGTCATCTAAACATTCACGTTCATGTAGAATCTACACCGTTTCAAAGACATTACGACAATCAATAACGGCAACAATGCGGAATAAAGTTCGTTCGTTATCAAGTGTATTTTATTACTTTACTAGCGAGATGAAAATATATATCATTTTTTAGATCAATACGAAATCCGGTGGACTTGAAGTTAATGAAATTCCGTTTTTTTTGTGGAATAATGCAGAGGCCGTTATTAATAACTACCTGGGTTATCGGCGTTGCCCAGATATTTTTATTACTCCGGTACAATGTTTAATTCGGTACTAATGTAATTTAGCGTACGTCGTCAGGCTTACCTATAGCATAATTTAAGTACGATTTTAGAAAAAAATATTTTTCAATGTCTACTCTTATTATGGAAGAGGAATCATACTTCAAGGAGAAGAAATAAAAACCTTACGCTTTGCCTACGATATTGTAGTATTAGGAGAATCAGAAGAAGACTCGGACCATAATAAAATGCATGAACGTAGTCCTGGAGAAAGAGTGCAATTGAGGATTAATATAGGGAAAACCAAGGTAATGGAGTGTAGTATGGGAAACAGTCGAATAACATAGGGTGTTAAGGAATTCTGTTACTTGGGAAGCGTAATAACTAGGGTTGGTAGAAGTATAGTTTGCATAAAGATTAGCATAGCACAGGAAAGGAAGGCTTTCGCGAAAAAGAGAAATTCACTCACGGGTAATATAAGTGTGAATATTAGGAAATCGATGCTAAAAATGTTCGTATGGAGCGTGGAGTTATATGGGTATGAAACGTGGAGATAGGAGGTGGGGTGATGAAATGAATAGAAGCCTTTGAAATGTGGTGCTATAGGCGAATGCTGAAAATCAGATCGGTGGATAGAATCACAAACGAGGAAGTTCTAAACAGATTAGGGCAAAAGCGAACAATACGGAGGTCGTTGAAGGAATATTAATAGGCCACGTTTTAAGACACGAGGGTCTTGTAAAATTAGCATTAGAGGGACGTGTGTGGTGTATTAACAGAAGAGGGAGGGAAAGGATGGAATACGAAGCGATAAGTTTTGAGAGATGAGGGTCTTTTAAAATTAGCATTAGAGGGAAAAGAGTGTGTTAAGAACAGAAGAGGAGGGCCAAGCATGGGATACGCTAGGCATTTTAGGGAAGATGTGGTAACTATATAGAAATGAAAAGGATTGCGCAGGATAGACGAGCACGTCGAGATAGAAAGCTTATCTATACCCTCTACCGAAGGCAGTCAACAGTAATTGGAATTGAAGGGCAAGAAATGAAAGCAAAAATAAAGAAAGGAGTAAGACAAGCTCATGCTATTCAAAACGGAATACGGAAAAGAAATCATATTTCAAGGAGAAGAAATAAAAACTTTGTGGTTTGCGGATGATATTGTAGTATTAGGGGAGTCAGAAGAAAACTTGGAAGCCATAAAAATGACATGAATTTGAACCTGGAGAAAGAGTTCAATATGAGAATTAATAGAGGAAAAACAAGCTAATGGACTGTAGAATGGGAAACAGTGGAATAACAAAGGGTGTTACATTGGGAAGGGATATTTTGAAGGTTATTAAGGAATTCTGCTACTTGGGCAGCATAATAACTAGGGATGGTAGAAGTATAGTAGACAAAAAGAGTAGGATAGCGCACGCATGAAAGGCTTTCGCAAAAGGAGAAATTTACTTATGGATAATATAAGCGTGAATATGAGGAAATCATTGCTAAAAATGCTCGTATGGAGTGTGGCGTTATATGGGTGCGAATTGTGGACGATAGTGGTTTCAGAAAGGAAAACAATAGCCTTCGAAATGCGGTACTATAGGAGAACGCTGAAAATCAGATGGGTGGATAGAATCACTAAAGAGGAAGTTCTAAGCAGAATAGTGGAAGAGCGAACAATATGGAGGACGTTGACCAAGAGAATAGATCGACAATAGGCCACGTTTTAAGACGTTGTAAAATTAGCATTAGAGGAAAGTTTTTGGAGGTTAGAACAGAAGAGGGAGCTCAAGGGTGTAATTCACTAAGCAGATTAGGAAGGATGTGTCTGTTATGTGGAAATGAAAAGGATTGCGGGACGGGTTGCATCAGACCAGTCACAATCTTTCACCCAGTCATAGGGAATGAACTTTTTGGAATTGGTGGAAGTGAAAATTAAACTCAACGATTCTTTGACACATGTCTCGGATGGTTGCGTTCGTGTACTGTGGTTTTGGGTTACAAATCAAACACTGATTACATCAAGAGCAACATAATTCGTCTACGTGTTGTATAAAACTATTCTTTCAACATTAGTGTGGTGATGCTTGAAAAAATGTTTAAACAACATGGTGACAGTATATATACACGACACACTGTGAATTTTTTATTCATAAGATGATTTTTTACGAATTTTTCGTTAAAAGTAGATTAAACGATTAAAACTATACTTTTACGTATTTATTACAATCTGAATTTAATTTAGATGAGGCCCACTTTATGACGATTACTTATTTACTGAATCCTTAATTCTTACAGGATGCATGTTATTTTGTTAAGTTACACGACATACGCTAGTGTTCCTAATATGTACTATTTATTTCTTATATTGTGATTGTTTTCACGCGGAACAAACTTCATTGTCCACTAAAAATTTCAATGTTTATTTCCTGGCATGAGTTTTTATTCCTTATGGTCATTCATACGTAAAGTGGGTTGATAATTGCGTCAGGCAACCAAGATTTGAATTTATAGAAAATAGAATATATGTATTTATGCAATGAAGTTACTTTATAAATGGTTTGAGTTATAGTCGTCCCAAAATCGAATGCTCTACCTTTGTTTTACTCCCAGAGGGTAGAAGTCAGGTTGTCAGCGAATGAGCTGTCACGAAAGCACGTCGGGTTAGCAAATCTGCGATTTTTATGTTTTATCTTCAAAGGAAAGGGGTAAACATGCCGCTGACAAGATGACAGTTTAGGAAATAAAAGTTGAATAATGAAATTTCGGAACGGCTGGTCTAATTTCTCATTCCACGTCCTGGACCAAGTCTTCAAGTCGAAGCGTCTTCTATCTTGGTATTTACAGGCGTCTTCCAATTAAAGCTCTTCTGTTAAAGTATGCATAAAATCTTGGTAAATGTCTGTATTATACTGTGCTCGAACGCATAGAGACTTCTTACAATTAAAGAAGACATTTACATTAGTTTTTGATACGGGTAATCAATAATGTAGTCTGGTCAGACGAAAATGAGTCTAATTTCATAATATAAAACGATTAATTAATTTCTTCTTATTTTCTCTGAACGGTAATTAATTGACAATATATGAAATGAAGTTTACTCGAGACATTACGAGTCCACTTTAGTACATTACACTGTGGCTGTAAAATAATTTGTAACTTTGCCAGCAATTAAATGTGTGTATAGCATTACATTATTTAATTATTATTTTAATACTAAAAATAAATTATGCAATTGACTTACGCTCGATTTAATAAAATCAAAATACAAATAAGAATATGTATATCCTTTCAATAGTGTTCAGCACTAAAGGCTTGAAAGTGAATTAACAGATTAGAATAGAAGAATTTCTGAATAGAAGCTGAATCCAATACTAGACCACCACTGAGCTAACTTTATCTGTTAAAGCAAAAAAAATTTACTCTAAATTCACGAGGTAGTTTGTGGGACTTGAATAGATCACATTTCTATTAGTAGTAATCAACTAAATAGATACTTTATCCAATATTGATTAAACGGTGTATTAAATGACATTAGAAAAGCGTATTGCAATCGTATTTGCCATCCAGCATCCCTCTATAACTTAAACCTTGACGTTCATCTTCAGAGAGATGATATTAGCTACCAACATTGATCCACTAATGTTCGTCTGTACTTTTGTACGGTTTTCGTTAAGATCTTAGACCTTCAACTCCATATGTCATTTCTCATAGTTATCGACACAGTATTAAAAGTTCATGTTAAGAAGGCCAACGAAGTCTTAGAAATTTTGTTATTCCCCTGTTGTGGAAATGAAGTTCATTTGTTTTTCTTCGGTTTCGGTCTATAGTTTTAAATGCCGCAATTTTTCCAAATAATTAAACAAATTATTCGCTTCTTACGTATTCATGCTTTCGTAAAAATTGACGTTTGTACTTAAATTAGGTCGAATAAATTTACGAACAAATTATAGATATAAAGATTTAATTAATTAAACCCGAACGTAATGACGAGAGGTCAGTTTAATTCAATGAAAATTTAAAATTTGATCGTAAAATTATGATTTAATCAATTTGAAAAAACGGACGTTAGTAGATTTACTATTAAAAGTTGTATTCTGAGAAATTACCCTTAGGAGATTTTGTGTTCTCTAAATTTAACCTCTTAATGTGACTCCAGCGTTCCTAATTCATCACTTCCCCTAATAGGTCAATAATAAACATAACACTAAGTATACTACATTTTTAGGATCTTATATAGACAATAAAATAAATTGGAAAGATCAAATTAACAACTTTCCACAGCTGTAATAATTGTATTTATCACTATCTAACATGAAAATTAGTATATTCTCTTATAGCATTATATTTTGGGGACACTTCGCGAAAGAAAGGGTATTTATAATCGAGAAATTGCACATTACAATAATATATAAATTCTACTCAAGAACATCTTGTCGAGGAATATTCGGTATTCCTTCCCTCCCAAGTCAGTACATTCTCTTCGTGATTAGCATCAAGTACTTGTGAACTACCAACTCCGATGTACACAGAATTAACACCAGAAATAGAAACAGCTTGCATGACTGTCCGCTTCCAAGCATGCTCTCTCCCGCATCTATGCTATCGTGATTCTAGTTCATAATCCTGTCTCGAACCACAAATGGCCATGTGAATTATACCGCTTCAGCTTCCCTTCTTCACCTGCTGGGCCCACAAACTGATTCTTCCTTGCTACAATGTCTCGTAGGCGTGTCGTTTGGCGTGCCACTAGAGGGCGATTCTCGTACCGAAATCAAAATTAATCTAGAACATTTAGTAATTATAAAACTTATGTTTTAAAAACCAAAATATTATTAGTACATTTTGCATAGTATTTAAAATATCACAGTCGAAGTTTATTTTAAATATAGAAAACTTTTAAGAGGGTTCATTTCGACGACTTTCATCAAACTGCGAAAACTACCTCGGCAGTCTTCATAAAATCATGTGTACCTTATTCCTAAAATTGATTAAAATATGCACGAAGGAACAATGATTTCCTGTTACAAATGTATGTCAATTAGGTTTTAAATTTTTCTGCTTCTAAAACTTAGGGATCATTACATGTTATGTAGACGGAATTAGAAATGTAGCAAATTACGAGCCACAGAGTGTTGGTAACACTATCACTGTTGTAATATTATTAGTTTCTTACGTAATTATCGTCTTAGAAATTATTACGATTCATTTTGTAGCACATAATTTAAAATTTCAATAGCCGTCAGTGTGTAATAGACTGTCAATAACACTATAAGGGAACAACAAGCTTCCACAGCACATTAAACAGCTGAGAAATGAATCAAAACAAATTTAAAACTGATCCAGACACTTTTTTTATTTAGACATTCCTTGTATAAAGAAAAGGAATTTATAGATCTATGTAATTGTTGATTACGTTAAAGTTGTTTAATGTAAAAGGTCAACATGTGCTATCAGATGTAAGTTTAATAATGTACTAACTTTGTAAAAGTATTTGATTCATTCCATATCGTGGAAGTATATTTTCATTGGAGGATCCATGGAATATGAGTGTTATGTTACTGATCTTTTACTGTGTCATTATTATATTGGTAACATTGTATAACTTTTTCCTTTTTGTAGACTACAAATCTGCTCGATTTATCGCGTCTTAGTATCATTCTGAAGTAATTTCTTTCTCTGTACTGTTCTTTGTAGAGGTTGGCATAAGAACAGTTCTCTTAAACGACTCAGTAAAAAGAGCTACGGCTCACTGTTCGATTCGTAGAGTCGTGAGCCAGTTACTTAAGTAACACATTTGAGACGCACGCGACAGACGCAGGGGAAGCACAACACATTTTCTGTAGCGTTGACTTTGTAACGGAACAACGCATATTGCTACGCATTCCTGAGCGGTGCAGAAATCTACCTGGCGCATGTGGATCTGCCACAGAAACTGTGACACACGTTGCCTCTTATGTTTCTCTTAGTTTTCGTTCGTTTTTTTCTTTGAAATGGAAGAAAAATTAATTGAACTAGTGCGGGGCCACCCTATGATGTATGACTTCAATGATTCTAATTATATGAAATCGAAATTGAAGCAGAAAAATTGGATGGAAATAGGAAAGGAGCTCAACTTGGCAAATGGTAAGTTAATAAAAAAATTATTTACTTTTCTTTATTTTATAAATTGGGTTTAATGAATAAGGAACATCTGTTAAATCAAAGTTAACGACTTAAAAACAACATCAAGATGTATTCTTACCAATAACTAATATAAGTTACTGTTGCATAATGTAGTATATTAATAACATTTGATTTAAGAAGGTACGAAATGACTTCTTTTATGCATTAATAACGTCCCCTAAAACACTGTCCTTGCCATGGTCCACTCCCGACTGAATTAAAATATTCAGTGTATTTCTGTCGAACTGAAAAAGCTGCTTGTACACTTCTTGAACGATTACCTGCAATCGACAGTAGCCGTTGTTCTGGTACATTTTCAATCAAGATGGTTTGATCATTAACACCACTAATGACAGCATTTCTGACTGAATTATGTAACCAATATACAGAATGAAATGTGATAACTAAATTATTGATACGATTTATGTTATTTCCTATTAGTTGTAAGGTACAATAATAAAATCTGGCATTTATACAACTAATGACACAATTACATAAAAGATTTTTTCCTCTTTTTCAAGGGAAAGAGGCAAAATCAAGTTGGGTGAAACTCCGAAATAGTCACATCGAAGCTGTGCGACGACAGCGTCGTATTAGAAGAAGTGGCGTTGGCCCTTTAGAAATTAAAACATGGAAATACCAACCCCATATGGAATTTCTCTTACGATTCATGGTAAACGAGAACCGGGAAACTAATTTCGAGGAGGACGGGTTACCGGTGGAAGAAAGTACTCCACAAAACGATGCCAGTGAATTAGAAATTGAAAAAGAGGACGTTGCAGCAAATTCGCTGCTAAACGATGGTGCAGGATTTTTTGAAACACCCCCAAAAAAGAAAAAAGTAAAAAATAGATATTGCAAGTCATTTACAAAAGTGTATAAAACAAAGAGAAGAACGCTCAAAGCAAAGAATTGTAGAAAGAAAGCGATTGGAGGGAAGCTTAGTTCCAAAAGGTGATCTGCACATGTTTTTTATGGCCATGTATGAGCAGACCAAAAAAATGCCACCTGCATCGCAGCATATTGTGAGGGGAAATGTTTTTATGGCTGTTTCCCAAGAGGAAGCACAACTCCTAAACATAGAATAGTAATTGTTTGTATACTGTAGTTTTTAGTTTTATATAAAAATAACTCAAAAATACTGCCAGTTTTTGCTTTTGAGCATTGCATCCATCCGAATAAATAATATGCATCTTGTTATGAAGATCGTCAAACTCCGCCCGATTCATGCGGAAATAGTTCAGAAACCGATCGTCGGGGAGTTCTTTTGTTAGTACAAATTCTTCATGAGATCTTCTTTTCTTCCAATAATCGCTTTTTCACAACTTTTTCGTACAGTTTCCGTTGGCTAATAAATTTTGGAACTCAGCATCCGCATCTGATTCAGATCTTAAGTCGCTAAATTGTGCCAACATTTTTTGGTAAATAAATTGGACAAAGGCACAAAATTTGAGCCCAGCAGGTGAGGTCTAAATGTCGCAGAAGCTGCCGCTCAATGTGCCGTTTGCTTGAGCCAAAAAGGTTAGGAACAGCAATCTCCAAGAGCTCATAAACAATAACACTCGTAATAAATTTTGAAATTAAGAGACTTGGCTCCTTTTATTACAAGAAGTATGGTAAAGTCTTAATTAATTATTACTAAAATAATGATGACTGAAAATCAGTTTTCATTTGTTATTCTAACGACTTCTCTACATCCATCGTTAACGTATTGT
Organism: Eucriotettix oculatus; assembly: GCA_034510155.1. Lineage (NCBI taxonomy): Eukaryota > Metazoa > Arthropoda > Insecta > Orthoptera > Tetrigidae > Eucriotettix > Eucriotettix oculatus. The sequence goes on along the minus strand of CM067376.1, from coordinate 261,825,722 downwards.
TCCCAACGTTCTTTTTTGTCTTTTCCATATGTACATAGTTTTGTTCTGCCTCTATGAATTATGACTGAAAAAAACACTACCAACAGATTTTCTTTATTTGTGAAAACACCGCTGAAGTAAGATATGCATTTGCTCATGAACGGAACCGTGTTTATAGGTAACGAATAATTATTATGTCTTATTCTCTAGTGTGGTGGGATGAGAGAAAAAAATTCCGAATTTTTATCTTTTACTGTTAAACAGAAGTTTTATTCCTGCAGCATCGGCTTATTGTGAACGTATATTTCAAAACCGGGTACATCATGACGGAAAAGGAGTCGGATAAAGGCCGTTGTCAATAAGACATAAACCGTTTGTGATTTCAAATGCTAATGATTGGTGAAAAGACATGTCTTTTTTTGAAACATGTGTTTCAATTGCCTAGAATATATTTTAGATTCATCGCTCTCAAATACATTAAATGAAAAAATACCTTGTTCTATTACATCTACTACCACTACTACTAGAGATGACCAAATAACACTATTGGTTTCATTGAAATAAAGTACTAAAAATATCTTTTCTGCAGATGATTTTAGACATTTCTTCTAACATACTAAATTGACATAAATATTTGCAACTGAACAGTCAATAAAGTGTGCTAAAACCACTGTTCGCAATGTTGGGCTCTGTCTCAGAAAACCAACTGGTTTTTTTCAGTCTGGACCCACTTAGAAAAACCCACTAAAACCCCATACTGTATTATTTATCATTTTTCAGCATCATTTATAATGTTAAACAACATATAACTTTAATGATTTCAAGTTATTTCAGTTTATTTTGAATATATAGCATAAATACTTGAACTATAAAAATATATTTTATAACATTGACATATTTTATTTACATTGATCGTAAATGAATATATACTGCATCATTATAGGTAAAGGTTGGTAATATGAATGTTCTTGTATAAAATCCTTCACCCCGCTCAAGTTTTACTGCGTTTACGACTTAATCGAAAGAATTATCCGAAATGGCTTCAACTCGCTCAGTTCAGTTAACCGGGGTTGTACTGTATTTAGAAAAACATTTTGTGATCATAATCTTTCATTACTATTTCAAAAATTATTTTCTTGCATTTCTGACAAGAATATATAACGAAAGAATTTTTTCTTTCAAAGAACTACTGAGATTCCATAATACATAAGAATACTGTAAAGGAAAGGGGGAAGTTATTATTAAAATATTAACACTAAATTGAAATTATTAAATTTACAATTTAAGTAATTATTGGTTCAAATTATTACACGAGTCCTCTACTAAAAATGGAAAATTTAGGGTGATTTGGTATTTAAAAAATAATAATGGCTTAACTCAAGATATTTATTTTAATAAAACTCAATTAAATATCAGGCTCATATCTGTAGGAGAAATCCAACAAGATGCAGTAAAGATTTCAGTTATTACGTTGAGCCGGAAAACAGACCTGCACGTGGGGTCTTGAGCAGGTATCTGCGACTTCTGTGAACCCAGTGTGCGTCGGGTAAACGGCAAGCAGACAGAAGTGATTGCTTCTTCCTTTACAGGCAGGTGTGAATTTCAGCAGGCGGAAAACAGTGAATTTGGCACTGTCCGGCGTCGAGGAGAACCAGTTTTCCTTCTGCAAGAAGATGATAATATGTCAGCCCAGAATTTTGGCTTAGATGGTAGAATTTCTGGTGGGCTTGTATTTTTATTTCAATTATTTACAGAAAAACTTTTTCTCTTCTCACAGCGGATATTTACTTTCAGGCAGTAAATTTGTGTCTTAATGTCGTCCTCCTTCTCCTCTCTCTCAGACCTTCTTCCTTTCTTCAAGCCTTGTAGCGAATTCTTACATCTGTACATCTTCTTTTCCTCTTTTCCCTGGCCTCCCTTCTCTTTCTAAGTCGAGTCCTGAACTGCCTTTTTCGTCTTCTGGCGCCTTCCCAGCTCGTCTCTCTGTCACCCCCACACTGGGTAAAATACCACTCCACGTCACCTCTCTACGCCAATTCTGTATATTCTTACAAGATTACGACCTCCCCAAGGACGATGGATAGGGGGAAATTTCCACAGGTCATCGTCCCTTGGTGGCTGGCCAGCCTTAATTCTCTAACTTTGTTTCTATGCTCGATCCTTGGCAACTTTACGGCACCAGACTAATCCTGCAATATCTGGTGAATATCTTTTCTTCTAATTGTCGGAATATTAAACGATGAGCGAAATATGAGTATTCTTCTGTGCTCCAATACAATACACTATATATTATGTACTTTATACTATCTTTCTCCTTATCTATTTTAAAATTCTATTTATATTTAAAGCATTTTATTTGTAAGAACCCTTAAATTTAATTAATTTAAATTCGTATGATTAATACAACTTATAAAATGGCATTACAATTTATTTTGTACGAGGGAACACTACATGTTTGCTATGTAGTATACAATATATATAATCGTAAAGTACTATACAATCTATTTAAAATAGAGAAAAAATAAGAAAACGAGGGAATAGAATTCAGAGCGCAGTTCCGGCCATGTCAAGCATATTTTTCTATCCGTGGTATAAACCATTCATGTTTTTGATAAGAGAAGAACTGTTATTACAATTTTCCCCATTAAAATCTATTGTTTATAATCTGATAGATAAGGCAGTCCAGTTATCTCATCAGAGGAAACATTAATTCAAGATTGGCAAAATTGTTAATATCCTTCTATTAGATACGTATTATTTTCAGTTTATTTACAAATCATGAAAATTAGATTAATTAAATTTAAATACTTAACAATTTACCTGTTAAAAAGCGTAGGAATAAAATGGTTTTTATAGTTCTATCCATTTTTAAAAACCAATACTACAAACTTATTGACTTGTTTGAAAATTATGGTATTCCTGATATTTTCATATTTTCCGGTATTTTAATTTAGCTAAAAAGATAAATATTGAATATATTTAAAATATACTGTTTGAATTGTTATGCTAGTTTCATCGGCCAAACAAAACACGCTCTAAAAGCGCGTATCAATGGTCATATAAAATAACTTGAAATTCAGTGTTTAAATATTCAGTCGTGTCCAAACATTTGTTTAGATAATCATAAATTCTATTGTGAAAATGTCACAGTTTTAAATGATGGATGTAATTATTCTAGATTATTACGTGAAATGTTACACATGTAATCCAATAATTCGGTAATTAATGTGAAGATTTATACCTATAATGAAAGCAAAATATATGATTACTTATGTGATTTATTTATCATTCAGATTAACAATTTTTTCCTTGTTAATTTTTAATTTTAAATGTCAACAATAAGCCTAACAGCCGCACGCATATGTCAGTTTGGTTGCAATATTTGTGGGTTGAGTACATTGTTTTAACTGTTTATCTGCCGTGATTTTCTAAATAATGTTGATAACATTTCAATTAATTACATTATATATGCCATGTTTATTGTTTCCTTTTTTTGGGTATAATTTAGATTTATAATAATTATTAATCCACCTGAAGAGGATCCAGTGAAAGGAATGCAACGTCCTAGTGTCCTATTTTTTTATTATTCTTATTTTCCTATAAGTCACATCAATTAATAAATTATAAATTTAAAAATAAAACATACAGACAATTAGGCAGCCTTTAATTAACATTTAGTTATTGTAATTCATACGTTTAGTCCATATTTGTGTGGAATTCATCAGGTAAATTTTTAAAAGATTTGTATAATAGTTTTCTCTATTTAAAAAGTTACCTAATGATACCCACAAATATGGACGAAACGTCGTAATTTTATTAACTGAATATTAATTAAAATGTTTTGCTGACAGCTAGGCTGTATTTTTATCTATTTATACATAACTGTCAGATTACTGATTTATTGTATTATAAATTTTCCGACTTTATTTCTTACTATACTCTTTGTAACCCTTTTCCACACATCCAAGCATCAGCCGAATAACTCTCACTTCCTCATTTCCTGCCCTGAATTCGGACTGCACATTCCATAGCTTCGATTTTACGCGTAGTGATCCAATCATTCTTTCCCAATGAAGAGTCTGTATCGTTGGTTCCGTAATCCTCCGTGATTCCACCCGCTGATAGTAAATAACTAGATGACCAAGTGATTAGAGGAGGACTGCTAGAACAAAGACTTACCTGTTTTTTGGTGATGCTTGGAGTGTGGCATTTGGTCGGACTGTGGAGAGCGTTGCATAAGCAGATTGCGGGAACGTGGGAGCTTGGAGCGTGGTAGGTGTCTGCTGGAATGCGGCGCGTGCAAGGAATGGGGTCACCAGCTATCAAGGTCATTACCACTGCCGCTGCCGCAGCCACAGGAGACAGTCCGCTGCTTCATTCACCTTACTAACCATGATTTTCATTACTTCCTTGTGGTCAGGGCCTTCATGTTCTCCGCCATGACTGTGGCCGCTTCGTTCCAAGCATAGCAGCTGCACTTGCTTTTTCCCTCTACGTCTATTGTGCACTCTTGAAGGTAATTACTGTATGCCACCCAAGCCTTTGCACCATCAACTATTCCAATAAACAACGAAAGGAAAATGAAATTGGTGTTTGACGTGTAAAAGTTTAAACTGACCAAAAAATATAACAGAATTCTAGCCGATAAGACGAAATAAATGATACAAGTGATAATGAAAGAAATAAAACGGAAATAAACTCTCTTTAAAGTGTAAGCTGTTGTTGTTGTGGTGGTAATTAGTCCTAAGACTGATCTGATGAAACCCTCTATGCTAATCTATCCTGCGCAAGCCTTCACATTTCTACAAAGCTACCACAACCTTCCTAGCCTGCTTAGCGTACTCCATCCATTGCCTCCCCCTGCTGTTTGCTTTTTACCCCCCACGCTTCCCCCTAATACTAGTTTTACAACAACCTCATGTATAAAACGTGGCCTATTAATCTGTCCCTTCTCTTGGTCAAATTCGGCCAAATTGTTCTCTCTTCCTCTATTCTGCTTAGAACTTCATGGTTATCCACCCATCTGATTTTCAGCATTCTTCTGTAGCACCACATTTCGAAACTTCAATTCTTATCCTTTCTGCAATTCCTATCATCCACGTTCTCGCCCATGTAACGATACACTATATACGAAAAATTTTAGTAATGATTTCATAATATTCATACATATATTAACCGTAAGTAAATTCCTCTTTTTTGCGAACGCCTTCCTTGCCTCTGCTATCCTATACTTTTTGCCAACTATAATTCTACCATTCCCAGCCATTATGCTTCCCAAAAAACCGAATTTGAAATTGTATACGTGGGTAATAAGACCTATGCAACTGAGAAGTACATAAAAAGACTGCAAATATTTGAAAGGAAGGTATTGCGAACGATTTATGGACCAGTTAAACTCATGTGGAAACTGGAGTATACGAACAAATGATGAATTATATAAAATAAATAAACACATAAATATAGTGAACCACGTGAAATTCCTCAGATTAAGTTGGTTTGGACATCTACACAGAATGAGCGATAAAAGAAATGCAGAACAGGTAACTGGGTACCCCTTTCAACTAAAATATGAGGCAGACTGAAGACCAGATGGAGAGACGAAGTATTAAGTCATATTAGGAGTCTCGGAATTAGAAAGTGGGCGTCTTTGTTCTAAAGAGATGAGTGGAGACTCGTTATGGATCAGGCCAAGACATCACAGAAGTTGCCGTAGTGCCACAAAAGAAGTCGAAGAATTCCTTAACATTCCTTCCCAATCTGACACCCGTGTTATTACACTATTTGCCATATACACTCCACTTTGGTTTTCCCTTCCTCCAAGATCACGTTCATGCCATTTATGTTTTCCAAGTCTTTGTCACTCTCCAAATACCCCAATATCATCAGCAAACCTTAGGGTTTTTATTTCTTCTACTCCCAGTTTGATTCCCTTTCCATATGCATTTTTAACTTTATTAATCGCATGTTATATATATATATATATATATATTGTAATATACTTTTTTGGGTATAAAACATTTATTAATTAACAGAACAAATTATGATCAATTTTAAAATTTTTCATTTATTAATTTAAAGTGAATACACGGGCTTAATCTCAGGGGATTTTGGGTCTCTCAAGAGATGGAGTATGCAGTAGCTGAAAATAGAAAGAAAAATCATTAAATATTAGTTATCCAGAGCAATGAGCAAGTTTCACAATTTTTTTATAGCTTACCCACAATTACTGGGCCAACAAACATCCACCTCTCGAATGTTTGTGCGTCTCTCTGGCGTCTTGCAGGATTTGATCACGTCTGGACACGTCTGCTCTCGTCCGTCCTCTCCTCAATTCGTCTGACTTCTCACTGCTCGGACCACGTCCGTCCTCTCATCTGGCTTCTGGCTGCTCGGACCAAGTCTGTCCTTTCCTCCACTCGTCTCACTTCTGGATATCTGCTCGGACCATGTCTGTCCTCTCCTCCACTCGTTTCACTTCTGGCAGCTCGGACCACATCCGTCCTCTCCTCCACTCGCCTGCCTTCTGGGGCCGAGTCACCCATCGGCTTCCCTTTTAAATCTTCCGACGGGAATTCCCCTATTTCACAAAATTTCGGGGTTCCCCGCCCTCATTTTTTACACTCGTTCGTCGGGGTTTTCCCGCGGTGGTTCACCCTCGTCATTTTTTTTACACGCTCGGCTGGACACTCCCGCGGGGAATCACCATCTTTTAGCCGACTAGCCATTGTTGTTGGCCGAACTGCGCCTCATAACGCCACAACATCACAAAATCCGCCTTTTTTATCACAATATATATTATATATATATGTTACAGAGAATGGGCGACAGACTGTATCTTTTTCTTACTCCATTTTTGATTTCTGCTCTCTTTTCTTTGTCCTTCAATTCTGATTACTGCTGACTGCCATCTGTAGATGTTGTGGATAACTCATCTTTCTCTACATTCTATTTATGTCATCTTCAAAGTCCTTGGTAGTTTGTTCCAGTTTACGTTATCAAAGGTTTTTGTTAAATCTACAAATGCCATAAACGTAGACCGTTTTTTCTTGTCCTGTCTTCTAAAATTAGGCGTAGAGTCAATATTACTTCATTTGTCCCTACATTAAAACCAAACTGATCTCCTAACTCGCACTCCTATATACTAATTTCGGACGCTTGATAAAATAATGTCCATTCGCGTCTATCAGCCCCAGTCTTCTTCGGTATAGGGATAAATATGCTGTTCCTAAAATCTTCCCGTTTCATAGATTTCGCAAACTATCCTGAACAGTCATGATATTGCTTCTTCGTCCGATCATCTTGTCAACTCCGTTGGAATGTTAATAATTCTTGATGCTTTAACGTTGCTCAGATCTGACAGCGCCCTGTCAAACTTCGACCTTAAAATTTTGTCCCCTTCTTCTATTAACTGACTGATGTAGATTGTGCAATTACAATTAACTTAGTAAGAATTATTTCTTTTGTAATCTTAAGAACCTTTATAATAATACTATTTTAAGAGTGTTTATTTCTTCTACCATTCCAAAGACTAAACTCCCCGCTTCCCAGCGCACTACATCCCTCACCTGTGCAATTGCGGTACTAGCTCTAATTACGGTCTGGAACGATAAATGCGCATGCGCTGTATACCGGTCAGTCCTCTTGGTTCCACCTGATTTGTAACATTTCCCTCAACATTTTGTTGCGCCCTCAAACTGATCTACAATGTCTCGTAACTGTGTCGTTCTAGACGCCACTAGCGGGCGAGTCATGCACCGAAATCAGAATAAATTCGAACCATTTAGTATTACAAAACTGGTTCGTACATATTGTATAATATTTAAAAAATCAGAGTTGAAGGTTACTTTCAATATAGGAATCATTTGAGTGGGTGCATTTCGTAGACTTTTATCAAACTGCTATAACTACCGCGGGATAATTCGTAAAATACTGTCATTCGTCATTTCAAATATGTACAAAGGAAAAATGCATTCGTCTTACAAATGTATGTTAACTGGGTTTTAAATTTTTATGCATCTAAAATATAGGCATTATTTCATGCTCTATAGACGGAATTAGAAATGAAGCATATTACGAGCCGCTGAGTATTATTGTTATATTATTAATCTCTTACTTAATTTTCCTCGAATTTAGTAAAAGAATATTAGTAACTTTATTTAAATGATTTAAGTGATATTTGTGATTCGAAAACTAAGTCTTATCCGCCAGATTGTAAACCATTGTTTCTTTTGGAAAATTGGTTGATTAGGAGATTAAAGAAGCAAAACTTTTATCTGAATAGTAAATCAGTCTAAAAGTCAAAATAAATTTAATATAAATATTAGAAATATTTACAATATTTGCTTGTGTGACACGAATGTCAAATTTTCCATCTTCCTTTATCTGTGTTTCTATAAGTAAGTAAATTTTCATTTTATTAAAATAATTGTATTATATTGTAAATATTCGTTCCTGTTTTTATAGTTATAATTCACCATATGAGGTTCTAAATTTAGGAACGAATAGTTATTGTTAATAAAGTTTATATTAAATTTGATCTGGCTTATAGGCTGGTTTACTATTTATTGTTTGCTATATAAGGTCTGATGATTAGTGGAGTCAGAAGAAGACTTGGAATCCATAATAAATGGCATGAACGTATTTCTGGAGGAAGAGTACAACATGAGGATTAATAGAGGGAAAGCCAAGGTAATGGAGTGTAGTATGGGAAATAGTGGAATAATGAAGGGTGATAGATGGGGGACCGATAATTTGAAGAAATTTAAGAAATTATTCAGTTGGGAAGAATAATAACTAGGGATAGTATAGTAGACATAAGAGTAGGACGACACAGGCAAGAAAGGCTTTCACGCGTTATATGCGTGCGAAATGTGGAAGACAGCAGTTGCAGACAGAATAAGAATAGAAGCTTTCGAAATATGGTGCTATAGGAGAATGCAGAAAATCAGATGGGTGATAGGATAACTAACGCGGAAGTCCTAAGCGGAATAGGGGCAGAGAGAACAATTTGGAGACCTTTGACCATGAGAAGCGATAAGTTAATAGGCCACGCTTTGAGACATGAGGGTCTTGTAAAATTAGCATTAGAGGGAAGTGAGTGGGATAAGAACAGAAGAGGGAGGCCAAAGATGGAATGCGAAGCGATAAGTTTTGAGAGATGAGGGTCTTGTAAAATTAGCATTAGAGGGAAAAGAGTGTGGTAAGAACAGAAGAGGAGGGCCAAGCATGGAATACGCTAGGCACTTTAGGGAAGATGTGGTAACTATATAGAAATGAAAAGGATTGCGCAGGATAGACTAGCACGGAAGGTTGCATCAGACCAGTCTTAGGACTGATTACCCTTACAATACATGTTTAGTGAATGAATAGAACGAGCTGTATTGTTCGATTGCTATGCAATGCGCAAATCGCACTACTGCGGTATCTTACCTTATATATGGAACACGTGCGACTGAAGAAGATTAATAAGACAGGTCTGTGACAAACTTCTTTTTTGTCTAATGAAGGGTGTTTCTTGCGTACTTTTGGGTACTGAGTACTGATAACGGGATATGCTGCTAGCTCATGGGCACATAGATTGAAACTGGCAAACCCAAGTAGGAAAATCCTCCAAATTCAGAGACGAACCTTGATCAGAATATCTGGGGCATACAGTACTACATCGACAGATGCACTAACAGTTCTGCTGGGTATAGTCCCTCTGGACCTAGAGGTGAGAAAGAGAGGTGCTCAATTTTGGCTGAAAAGGAACAATCAAGGAAAAATAAATGATATATTAGGCAGAGAAGCTAGATGCAGGAGAGAAATTGTTGAAATTATCCTTGATATTTGGCAAAAACGATGAGATGAGTACTGAGTACTGGCTGAACAGTCCATGGCCTTCTACCAGATGTTAGAGAACGACTAGCCATGTGTCACCTCCAACCAATAAAAGGGTTGATGCACTTCCTCTCAGGCCATGGACCATATGGGCTGTACCTTAGTAGGATAAAAAGAAACAAGGACACCCTGTGCTAGCCTCTCCTGAGCATGTAGTGTTTGATTGCCCTGGATATGACATAAATCAAGATGAACGGAATGCCTTAAAGGACATGGATCTAAAAGTTGTAATCAGGGATCCGTATTTAATAACAGTGCTCGAAAATATAACAAACCAGATATCCCGGATTGAGCTAGGAAGATATAATTGCAAACAATCTCTGTAGAATCTCACACAACCTTAGATGGAAGCTCCATGGTCATAAAGGAAAAAAAATCGATTTTCTCTGAAAAGCGGGTAGAGAGGAAGACGGTTGTAACTGCTTCAAACAATTCGACACTTCTTTGGGTCCCTCAAAGATGTTGTGACTGACAACACCATCACTCTCCTGGACCGGTAAACCCAGGAACCGGAGAGTAAAGCAGATATGAACAGACAAGGATATACACTCCCGACATCTTCGTATCAATTTGACGGTAGAAATGAAAAAAAAATACACTTGACGAAGCCAGCTTAAACCCTCATATCCTGGACGCCGGAAAATGAGGGAAACCGGAATTCCGGAGCTGGAAGTACAACCTGTGCTAGAGAAGTGGAGATGCAGGAAGGGTGGAGGAGGCGAACATTGAAAGACTGTCTCCTGCCTCCACAAGGAAGCCCAGGAGACAAGAATAGAGCAATGGCTGACCTCCTGCGTCTCCACGCATCTTTACTGGTAGAACTTACGCAGGGAGAGCGTCTGAATAATACACAGTCTGCTCTACAGACCCCCTGCAAAAAATATACTTCCATATTTGATGTATATATATATATATAAAAGTATTATAAAAAAGTGTTAAAAAATCTCAGTCTGTAATGTAATGTAAAAGAAGATGGAAGCAGCTATGACTTAACATAGTTTTCCTCTCCCTTCAAATTAGAGCGCCCGCTCTTTCTTCCCTTCCATATTCCGCCAGCTGTGACCTCACAGCACTTTCCCTTCAATCCTCCTACTCCCATTCACCCTTCACCCTATACCCTTCTGTCTTTAGTTTTAGTTTATTAGTTTTATTATTGTTAAAAAATAAATATTTATAAAATAAAATAGAATAAATTTGTAACACAAACATTGTAAGAAATGAAAATAAGGCCTGTTATAGATACTCAAGAAAACAGGCTATTAGTGTAATTAGTGAATAAAAAAGTACTGATAAATACTAAAAAAACTATCACCGAAGATTTTTCTGCAAAATCAGAATTACCTGCTTAAGAGCGTACGATACTAGTACAGATTTAAATCGTTTACCCTCTCTCTCTCTCTCAACATCAAACTTGTAATGATGAAGAAGTTTGACAATTTCATTGCCAAAATACAGTGATACGTTTGGGTATCTTATCAGGAAATTTCCTGGGCTGTCCGAAGAAAAGCTGAATGAAGGTGTTTTGGCTGGTACTGACACTCGAAAGGACGAAAGGTTTGAGAAGGTAATGTAAGACTTTGAAGTCAACAACAGGTAATGTATTGAAAGAAGTTGTGAAAACAAGACAGGTTCTAACTTTGCCAAATCTTAAACAACATGCTGATGAACTCAAAGACCTGTTATACTCAAATCAGTTTAAAACTACAGTTGTTGACCTCAACGAGAATTTAAAGCGAATTATTCATTTATAGAAACAAGTATATTCAAATATGTAATGCAAGAATATAAATTTATACGGAACATTAAGAAAAGTGACCATGTTTAAAAATCAGTATTGCGAGTTGGATACAAACTTATGCCTACATATTTCTCAAAGAAAAGTTAAAAACCTTTTTTTTTGTCCGCGAATGTTGGAGAAGAATACAAATTGTTTTTACTTGGATCTAAATATGCTTTGATCGAATGGGGTTTAAAAATGAAACACTATCTCATTAAATTATTTTTAATACATGATTGAACATTTCAATACATTGTTTAAACATTTTGATGGAAAACGAATTATAAACACTCATTACGAATTAATATATATTTTTTAATTTTAATTAATTAATGGTTTTAACACGTGCATAGGAGAGAAAATTTTTCTATTTAATTTGGTTGCAACGGTGAAACAGTCAAAATTTCGTTTCAAACATCGGGAATCAATTAAAGAGTACAGGTGAAACACGACACATGTGGGTTCTGGCTTTGATAACGTTTTGATAAAAGGATATACAAAAATGTCTTAAAAGTACTAGCTTTTAATGTTCTGAAACATCATAGGTAATGTATAAAAATAACAAAAAAGTTAAGAAAATATTAACAAATTTATTAACAATTTAAATAACACATTGAATAGTCCATGTTAATATCATACATGAGTTTGCATAAATTTTCATCAGATATGAGTCATTTGTTTTCTCATCGCACTTTGGGTAGGTGCTCAGTTAAAAATAGATTTAAAATAGAACAAAAATACTGAAAACTAATACACCTCTGGAATTCAAAACTTGGGATTTCGATGGTTAATCTGTAGCGAATTCTGCAGAGTTCCATGGAAACGAAAAATATTTGCCAGATTTTAAGAGTAGCTCGAGATGATTATCTGTGAGAGGACAGAGTAAATGTATATTTGAATGAATCTATATATATATATATATATATATATATATATAGAGAGAGAGAGAGAGAGAGAGGATCGTAGAGTATAGTCAGTGTTCTGATGCTCATAGTCAGAAATATTCAACACAGCGTGACAGTTTTGGAGAAATAGGGTGATAAAAAGCCGGTACCCATATTCACCAAGCATATCAGAAAACTATACCAGCAAAAAAGAGAAGATTTAAATAAATAACATTTCTGAAGGTGAAAAATTTGCGGCCTTCATTAATCGAAGTACAGTCAGAACAATTATAGAATTTGTTTTAAACATAACATTTGTATTAAATTTTCATTATATGCCACAAAATATAAATTTTACCATAAAGCTGTATCTCATGTTATATTTTCTTCCGTTTTAAAATTGTGCAATTCTATTTGTATTTTTTAGTTAAAAGTGTTAATATCTAATTTAATATTTGAAAATAATTCAACTGCAGGACTGCAAAGAAATCTTGATGTAACATATCTGGCGGTCTACGTGTTGGCTAAATAATATAAGATTAATAGCAGTTTAAACCAATAACGCACCCAACGGGTTCCGTAAATAATTTAAAATATAAATAAAAAATGCATTCCTCCCGGTTCGGAATTAAACGGGGACCAGAAAATTCGGTTAGGTTAAGAAATTATGATTTCAAATACTAGAGATTGCTGAAAAGTAAGGCCCCCGATTTTTTTCCCTTTTTATGTACGATTTTGGGTTGTTTGTGCTCACAATGTTCTGGAATATTTTAAGTGCCGCGTATTTGGAAATCAAGCCTACAGGTACCACCCATAAGCGCTGCAAGGTATTGTGAAGCCCTCAGAATTTTGAAAGCATGTATTCGAAGAGGTCGTCCACACATGGAGCACCCACTCCTTCAGCATGACAACGCCAGGTCTTACACGCGCGCAGCCTGCAACTTCTCTGTCATCATTCAGCCTCCATGCAGTAGCGACTTGGCTCAATCTTATTTTCATCTTCCAAAACTTATAGTTCACTTTGATAGCGATGAAGCAGAGGGTAGGCTGTGGCTCCGTCAACAAAGTCAAACATTCTACAGTGACGCTATCAACAAACAGGCCTATCGTTGTTCGGCGCCAGGGTGACTGCTGTGAAATGAATATTTATAATTATAAAAAGGATGTTTTATTTAATAAGCTGTAATATCTTACACATAAAAAATTCGGCATTATTTTTCACAACGCTTCGGACATGATATGATAGCAGTAAAAAATGGACGACTTTTTAAAGTAGACGCGTTGAAGTGATGAATACTTTTAGAAGCAAAACTTTAAATAGTCGTGTATTAATATCCTGACGTACAAAATTTATATCAGACGACACACATAATTATGTATCGAAGAAAACACCCCGAAATTTAAATTACTGAAGAAATATATCTATTAAATACAAGTTATATTTAATTTTTCAATGTAAACTTTGTAACAATTGGACATTAATAACAAGAACCTAAAAATTAATTACATATAATGGCCCAGGAGTAAGTTAAGAATTAATTACAGACAAAAATCACTTGCACATTATTATATTAACAAAACATTCTAAGTCACTACATTTCTTTCACAATCCGTAGACCTCATCATGTGTGCATTACAAATAAAACTGTGCAAGTTTTTTTGTACGTTATTAATTTTAAATGTTTAAAGTTTTTGCACTGTTCTTAATTTTAGAAAATTTATTGCATTAAGGATTCTATCCCCCTAGGCTATTTAAAAAAAGGTATATTGATTAATGTTAATGGAAATAGTTCGGATGAATGGATAGATAACTGGATAACATTCCTGTCTGAATCCACCATTCATGGGGATGAATGACATCTTTCGTTCACCAAGGTGTACCTGACGGGTTTAAATGTTCGTGGAGTGAACAAAATCGACGTATCAATTATTCCTATTACCCGCGGGTTTTGCTTTCTCCGTGGTTGCATGGGATGCTTTGCCAGAGATTTTATATGGTATTCAATTGTTTAATAAGGAAGAAATAGTAGAATATTGAATTAACGTCTCGTGACTGAGTAATTTCAGGAAGGCAATTTTCGAATAACCTTAATCTGGCAGTATTGTTGTTGTTTATGTCCTCGTGTCGAGCTGCTATTCTTACTTCCATTCCCAAAGGCGGACAGAAATTATTACTGATAGAAACGGAGGGTTCGCGCATATCTGTTGTTATTTATTATATTTCTCCTTACACTTATTGTTCTTTGTCGGAATCGGAGGAAACGCGAGTCTAGCGTTGATTGAGCGTTGGAGGCAGCGCAGCCGACTGGCCGGTCGTTGACTCCAGCAAGGTTGCCTGCTTTGCTCCACTGTTGACCAACTTTGTGCACTTCCGTCGCTTGATAATGCACGCGCGTTCCCCGCATTCCGCCGCGCGGTGCGGCATCTTCTGAAATCTGTTTTGCCCCGCCACGCCAGGCCAGGCCAGGCCTCGGCTCCCCTCACAGCATCCAACTTTACTGTTCCTCTAGCTCAAACTGCGTTCTGCTTTGCTTATACTTACACTTACTTACTCCCCTTTCTTCTCCTTTACTTTGTTACTTTATCTTATACCGTAAATCACGCTACCTAATTGTCAGTGAGTACAATACTCATTCAATTTTAATTAAATTAAGGATCTGGGATAGCGTATTATTACACTTTTCAAATTTGTGGACAAACGTGTCGAATCTATTTTACCCGCTATTCCACTAATTGCGAAGGAAGAAGGTATCAGATATAAAATTCAACAGCTATGTGACTATCCGCCGTTAGATTTTATCAACTAGTGCCCTTGTTGTTGTTGCTGTGGTTGCTAAGACTAGTGTGATACAACCCTCCATGCTAACCTACCTTGCGCAAGCATTTCATTTACATTTAACTAGCACAACCCACAACCTCCCTAATTTACTAATCGTATGCCATCCTTGGCCTCCCTTACCCCACACACGTCCCTCTAATGCTAATTTTACAAGACCCCCGTGTCTTAAAACATCTATCTTAGTCAATATCCTCCATATTGTTCGCTTTTCCCCTATTCTGTTAAAAACTTCCTCGTTTCTGATTCCATCCACCATTCTGATTTTCAGCATTCGCCTATACCACATTTCAAAGGCTTCAATTCTTTTCCTTTCCGCAACTCCTATCGTCCACGTTTCGCACAGATATAACGCCACGCTGCATACGAACATTTTTAGCAACGTCTCCTAATATTCACACTTTTATTATCGGTAAGTAAATTCCTCTTTTTCGCGAAAGCCTTCCTTGCCTGTGCTATCCTACTCTTCTATACCATGAATTCTGGGTACTTTGAATAAACTCATACATTGCGCTATTTATGCACTTTCCATTTAAGGAAGTCATTTTGTGGTAATGTTAAAATATTTATTCAATAATTAGAGTAATCTGATATGTATTCTTTTTTTAAAAAATATTTTAGATAAAAATCAATTCTCTATGTGAATGATTAACCTAGTTAATAATAACCTCTACATTGTAAAGAATATGATATTATTAACATTTTTTAAATAACCTTATAAAAATTATAATTTGTATAATATTGACAAGGTACCATTTTTAACGATATTTGACGAATGTATCAAAGGAATCGATAATTCGATAGCTCTAATGTTGTTAACGCCTAATTATGTGTATCATAAATTATGTTTTATGACCTAAATAATTTCAAAACTCTTCCACGTTTTAATTCAGAAACATAGAGTTGTACATTGTTGTTCAATCAAGTTCAGTGTTATACGCAGTCTGATTTAAACTCAAGATAACGGATTTTTATGAAATGTAAAATGAAATGTATGGCATATAAGAACCTATTGCCCAAAAGTTCGCATCATCCTTTCTCGACTGTATACTTCAGCTATGAAAAGTCCAATTTCGCAATTATTACTTTATTTCCCTTCTGTTAAACTGTACGCTCTTCAACTGCAACTAAATGCATAAAAATTTCACAAGCGTGAAACCTAAATTTTTATGCATTTAGTTGCAGTTGAAGAGTGTACGGTTTAACAGAAGGGAATGTTCATCTTGCTGTATCAGGCATATAAACTATATGCTCAAATTTAATATCAGATAAACATTCTTTATATAGGGGAAATCGGGGTGAACGGGACACTTATTACTTAACAAGTTTTGTAAAACAATGGTTTATTCTATTATTTGCTTAATCTAATATTAAAATATCGTTAAACAACGAAATTATATTTCTTATCAATTTTTAAAAAGAAACAAATTTCGCGTTCTGCTCCACTCCCCGGGACAGAACAGGACAGGATGTTTCAATTACAATTAACACAGTCAAATTTAATTCAACTTAAGAAAAGACTTTACACCTTTACTTTCTTTCTTATATTTATTTTGCGTTTGTTGATCGCTTTGTCAATTTTTCCTTTCAAAATGAGTTTTTTCCCAACTGCGCAGTCTTTGCTAGCATTTTTTCGGTTCCTTTTATTTCTTAATCTTTTTTTGGGTCCATCATCCAATAACTCATTCTTATAAGTTGAGTCTGCCAGTTTTTTACCTTATACAGTAGTATTCCTTTCCATCCCGCAGGCTACTCTCAGTTTAATTATATGCAGGTTAACGAATAGTTAACGAATATATACTATATATACACTGTGTTTCAAAACTCGAGCACTACCGAATACAAGAAAATAGGGTATCTTGTTGTATACCCCGCTATCCCGTTCCGCCCCAAGTTCCCCTATCTTACTCTTAAATAAACTGCTTGCTCAGAGTTCGTCAATTTTCATTTGGAGCTTGTGTGCTAATATGCAGTGAGTACGGAGGAAAATGATTATAGATGAGGTTTCTAGAATGTTTCTGGTACATTTGACATGTTTTTCTATTTATAATCGATTCCGTAAATTTGATAAAATCAAAGAAAATACAAATATGGATGAAGTAAAGCTGTCCTAATTGTTAGTCAAACCTCAATTCTTCCCTGAGTGGCTCATATTTTATAAAATTTACATTCATGACTCGAATGCCTCACGTTTAGCAGGTTTACAATTTTTTTTATGAGTAAATCACACAATAATATTACAAGAATGGGTAGAAGTGAAACAACTGTCATAAAACGAAATTGTCAATAATTCCTCCACATAGATTATTCTTCAAGAAATATTCGAATAGGGAAAATATTCCTCGCAACACCATTCGAAATGACGTATTAGTTACGACAGTTCTTCCGAATAAGCTAAAGGAAGCTGGAATGTGGGTCAAGTATAATGAATGCGAGGCGCGACGCCATATGCTAAGACAACTCAGCACATCGAAGCATTGTGTCGCTTTGCTATCAGTAATTGATAGTATCATCTAGCTGAGTTTATGTAGCTAAATTATTTTTGCCGTATCAGTCACAGAACGATTTTTGGTTTCCGTGTAGCCATTGTGTCTTAATTCAAAATGGTAAATCTGTCCAGAATTTAAGCGAAGAAACTAGTATTCGTACTATATTAGCGTACAAAAAGGTTCGTGTATAAATTACTTGCATTTTTATTTATTTAAGGGTACTACAAGGACGTTAGTACAATTATTACGATAATATGCATTTATTACAATGTTTTAAGCCACACAATAAGAAAGGGTGTTTGCTTGCACTTATATTTTTATGTTTTGTTATGTTTCAGAAATATTTTGATTTACTGTATTTAAACACGGGTAATTAAATAATAAGAATGTTTAAAATTTAATATAATATAACGAAGAAAATAATCAACAAATAAAATAAATAAAAAGACTTATCTTCCTGCTCTTCAAAATTCAAATTGGAAAACGAATTTACAATTAAAATTGAATGATAAAAGCAATCTGACTTTTGTTCTCGGGGGATGGTGGGCTAATCACCTGGTCTTTATATTTTAAACACTACTTGATGGTGGCAATTGCTACTTTGTCTTTTACTAGACGACATTGATGGATTTAAGGTTCATTTGTACTTTATCAACGATCTAGGTAGATCTGGTCAGAACCTTTGGAACCATGAAGATACTGAAGTGGCAGCTTATGGAACCAGGGACCGGACCAGGTCGACTAGGGAATCGAGCCCCGGGCCTCCCGATTTCTGGGCGGGCGTTATAACCACTGAGATAATCCCAGTCGGCTTCCCAGGACCTATTCAACATCCCTCCATTCCGTAAAACTAAGTCAGGCTCATCTACAATTCATTAATCACATTCTTCACGTCCTCATTTTAGGACATACGTGAAGAATGATTATTGCGTAAATTGATCACAGATGCATTGAATTATAGTCTAAGGAAGTAGAAATTGTTTCACCTGAAGCTCAAGCAGGAGCGTATAGATTCAATGCACCTGTCATCAATTTACGGAATGTCTATTCTTCACGTATTTCATAGAATTTGAGTGCGAAGAATGTGATTTGTGAATTGATGGTGAGCGTTGCTTAGGTTTACGGAATGGAAGGATGTTGAATCGGTTCTGGGACGTCGACTCGGATTTGGTCATCGGGAGGTCCGGGTACGAGTCCCCGGTCCGGTCGATATTTTTCCATTCTTGTCTTTTCCTAAAATATCTATACGCTCCTGCTTGAGCTTCGGATGAAAGTATTTCTACTTCCTTAACTCGTAAATGTTTTATCAACATCGACACCTCCTCTCTTCCACTCTCCCCTAGAAATATCCCCAACTTTATCCAATAGAAATTCATTTTACATGTTGAGGTCCAAATTTCGGGTTCACACATCTGCCCAAAAGTCGCGAAAAGTCACGCACCAGAGGTTACTGAACTTTCTGTGGGAAAGTCAGAGACTTGACCAAATGTAAAACCACTCTGAAAATTTAGTTAAATTTAAGTTAATGAAAATTAACTATATGACCCCTTCATAATTTTGTAAGTAGCAGATTTAAACGCATGGAGAAACTAAAACTAAACGTGTTAGACATAGTCCTGAAAGCATAGACGAGGGGGCTGGGCGGTGTAATACTCCTAGTACAAGAGAGTTCAGGCGTCTAGAATCAGCGATCGACCCAAAGAAAGTATGCTGCAACCGATCCACAAAATAAAAGGTACGGTGGTAGAGGGAGGGAGAACATTTAGCTCTGGCTACTTATCAATCAACATCTAAATTCTACTACTATTGGAAAATTATTCTCTTATAGGACACTCGGTTTTTGCAATTTATCTAATCTGTCACATTAATCTTTGGATGTCGATGCATTATATATTATAGCCGGGTCATTCCGTGCCAAGTGACTTAAGGGTCCCGCCGCGACCATTTCCGAGTTTGATCAAATATTTATAGTTTGTACTGTGAAGCCTTAGATGGACATCTAGAAAATATAAGTTCGAAATGGCATTTATGGCTGAAAGATGGAGGTTATAATATTGCAGCAGTTTTTGAGTATTCGTTTATAAGGTAAACCTCATGCTTGGATTACGAAAATAGTAAAGAAAAGTTATACAAATATCATCGCTTGTCAGTATGATTGCCGTAAGAGAAATCTAATTTTTTTCTTCGGCTTTTCAAGGAATCCTGCTGGAAATAATAAAGTACTGTAGTTACGACATTCATATTTTGTACTTCGCATGTCTACATGAGTTTCTACAGCTTTACAGACAATACACTTGACGCCAAAATGAAAATCACCAGATATCGTTTTCTAATTCACACCATTAGAAAGGTCACGATTCTATGTGATAGAAAACTTGTGTTTCGATTTGGTATTAGACCATAAGGTCTAAAATTTCGAGTCGACGTGCACTGCAGTGTCCTGTCGACAACTATCGTCTCATCGTTTTTCATTGTGCAATAATCGCTCAAAAAACTAGTTCTTAAATGCTATTTCACTTTTTCGGTAGCTTGAACTCTATTTAAACTAAAAGTATACATATTAAATGACCTGCTACGAATTTCGTAATACGGTGAATAATAATCAAATATTATATGTGATTCCATGATGGCTTTGCCACAACCAATCAGTGATTGCCAAGAAAATCTCCGAGAGTGAAGGGGGTGGGTTTCTTTGGCTTCAGGTTCCCTTGTCTGGTATGTTTAAATTAATGTATATTTGATACGAATTCATTGTGTGTTTTGATCTTGGATCCCAAGCTACCAGTTGGTGTGTGTTTGGTTCCCAAGCCGTATTGAAGCTAAGTAGAAAAATCACAATTATTTACTGGCCTCGAATTTGTAGTTAGCGTAGACAGTCATACAATGTGGCGAATTATAATGTGAGTCCACTAACTATAATCTATAAAAAAAATCATCAAAGTCGAAAATTAGGTTACTTGACATGGAAAACCCCAGATATAAAATTTCTAACTGTGTCCGCATAAGTGACGAAGGTATGTAGTTCTTTTCAGTTTCTTGAAATGTGTATGCCTATATACTACCGTCATCAACATTTTTCGCAATAACATGACAATTTCATTAGTGTCCTAATTTCACGTTTGATCAATCACATATGAACTCATGAAAAATGGCGATAAACAATATGAATTTTTTAAAATCAATTTTTTATCCGGTTTATTTAGCACCACCTTTTAACACGGTATATATTTACCGAATCCCTTGACGTCTGCCAATTTACATCGAGCAATAATAAATGTCAAAGGCTGATAAAAACCATAGGTAATATTTTTTAATCATCATAATTTAAGAGACTTGCAAAATCTGACGGAATAATTAAGGAAGAAATTTTTAAAACCGGTTATGAATGTATTTTGAATTCTGTTCATTTTTTATTCCAAAGATTGATGAAATAATTTCATGTGAGAATTACAAAGAATTAACGATATAACACGTAATTAATATTTGTTATATTGAAAATTGTGCCGGTATGTCATTGTCAGCAATGATTTTAAATAAATTGAAGCGACACAAAATTTCTTTTTGCAAAGGCCTATTAAATTGGTGATTAATTTTACGGAAATTAGAGACTTGATTGTGGCAAGGTTATGTACCTTGAGTGTATTATTAAGGTAGCAGGAAAATTGTTTATTTCCTCGAAGTAGAATGAATATATTGCAACGTTAGTGTTTCTTCTCTTACTGTGACGTGAGAGTTTTATTTTCACTCCTTCAGCGCACCAGGATGAAAAAGACTCTCT
Organism: Eucriotettix oculatus; assembly: GCA_034510155.1. Taxonomy (NCBI): domain Eukaryota; kingdom Metazoa; phylum Arthropoda; class Insecta; order Orthoptera; family Tetrigidae; genus Eucriotettix; species Eucriotettix oculatus. Next base: position 261,804,100 of record CM067376.1, on the reverse strand, counting down.
GAAGGTAGCGTGCTTATTTATTGTACCAGATTTCTTGACTCGTTTAAAATACTATGATTCATCATGCCTGTTGTTGTTATGAAATGAACATACATGTTGACCAAGAGATTAGTGTCGACTTAAATGCTGAACCGGGCTTTTACAAATAAGTAACTGGGTAACGTCGGGCACCCAGATAATTAAATAATAATGTGTGCTAGTGTTACATATTAATACGTTAGATACAATTAAAGAATCTATAAATATGAGTATTCGTTTACAATGACACAGTAAACGTTAGGATCATACAACATAGTACAAGACGCCACAACGTGTTAAACATCAGATGCATATTAGAGAATAATATACACAAGATAATAATAAGTATTAGTTTGTTAATAATTCCGTTGCCATGGTGTAATTGTACTCGACTTTACGTGACTTGGAAAATCTTAAAAATGAATTACTGGGAAGTGGTTTGCTGATTGTCAGTTAATTAGGTAAAGACGGACAAAATTAATTATCGAATAAATACCACACAACGTTTCTGTAATTCTTGTTGCTTACATGAGGTTATTCAAAACCGCAAGATCCACAACGAACTCGTTGTTGTGTCTGTCATTTTGCTACTTCTGTACCTAATTAGTATAAATTTAAAACAGATCTTTTATATTTTATATTGACAATGAAGTTGTTCAATTCGTTTGTAAATGTTATTTGTATTTCGACGGTTAATGGATGATTTTTCCAGTTTTATACTGAGAAATATGGTGAGGATGTGAAACTTTGCGACATCCGACATCATTTTTCTAACATAGTTATATTATTTATTTGGAAATAATAAATGCTAAAAGGCCTATAAGTCAATTTCGGTCTCTACGCTCGTACGACATGCACGTCAAAATTTCTTCTGCTTAATTTCTTGTTTCTGTAAAACAGCATTTATTTTATCCATTATTTGAGAAATATGTTGATAAAACTTCGCAACCAACTCGAAATATAGATTTCAAAACGTAGGAACTTTTCTTATTCATCCGTATAAATTTGTTTGTATACATTACATATTTGAAAATATTTATTAATTGTGTTAATAAATAATTCACTTTAATTTCTCTTTGGTTGCCTTAAGATTTTACTTGACTTGAAAAGCGTTGTTTTTACATTGCCTCTTATAGATCTACGAGGGAGTTGATCCGAGACGAGTGGGGATGACACTCATTCTGCAGCTTGTAGGCAACCCCAGCTTTGACACACTATCTACATTATGTAACTCTTTGGTTTTCTCAACGACCTACATTTCTTTTTCAGAGTGTTCGTCCTTCACAAGCTTTGTAATGCCAGGACCGACCAAAAAGTATCTCCACCTTTTGACAGTGTCTTGTAAAACTGCTTCATGAGCCCAAGATTATGTGGGGTGGGGGAGAGGGGGGGGCTGAAAGCCCTAATTTTGTTGCTAAGAGTTTCTTATATTCATTAGTATCTTAGTTTATAGTTTTCAGAATAAATCGTAACTTTCGAATGAGTTGGAAAGGTAGGAAGAGGGGAGGGGGGAACGATTTTAATCTAGTCTATTGTCGTGCCCCTTAATTTAGGCAATCCATATAATTGCGGCGAAATTTACGTGCTGCAGTTTATTTAGCATTTATCCCGTACTTAGCACCCAAGCATCTTGAAACCTGTGATTGTTTCTCTCGCAGGCACTTGGCCCCAGAGTGACTGCAGGGCTCACCTGATTATGTCGGGAATGCCTCGCACTCTCTTTGGTTTTTTTTATTAAAGTTCTCACATGCCGAGACACCTTCACCTATTTTAGGAGGTATATGTAATGGGGTCGAAGACCTTGTGCAAATGGCAAGAGTTGTCCGCTGATCCCTTTGGATCAGTCGGCCAACTGCCTCATGAAACTTGTGGAGGCATGGAGAAGGGAATGCTGCGGCCCCATAGAAAACTCTTCACCCGTAATTCGGAAGGGCGTGAGAATAGTGCCCAATACCCGACCTACCTGATGCAGATTTTCTAGGGTTTTCCCTAGTTGAAACACAGGGTAGGCTCCTTAAATCATAGCCCGGGGGCCCTAGTTAACCCTTGGCTACTTGTTCTACCTTCCGTATCCCCCCTTTTCAATTCCCTTCTTATGCTATTATAGGGGAGTTGCCTGTTTCAGGAACACCCTCATGTAACTTGTTAACCCTCCCAATAAAAAAAATTAGCACCCAAACATTAAAGCTTATACTTACTATACTTGATTGATAATTCCCGGGTCCGGTCGACTTTATTCAGTTCTTATATTCTAAATTTATTCTAACGGTCGTTGGACTGAGCTTCAAATGAAGCATTTATTCTCTTTTGGAATTGATACCCATACACTTTGAGTAATTTACACAATGCCCATTCTTCATTGATTTCCTAGGTGAGGCGAATGAGTTTTTCAAGAGTTCAGGAATGTCGCATCGGATCTGGCAGTCGACATGTTCTAGCTCTGATTGTTAGAGAAACAGCACGCTAAGCTGGAGATCCGAGGTTCGATTTCCGGGTCGGTCGACATATTTACATTCATATCTTTTAATAAATCTCTTTATAATTTATTTATTCTTTTATGAATCAAGTATTTCTGTAGTACTGATATTTACAATAGACTCTAAAGTCTCTTAGCAGTAGTTTATCAGTCGAATGGTAGGCTTCTCTATTATATTATCTAATAATCGTTTCTCCCTTTGTGTTTGGAATTGGCGACATCTGCTACCTCAATCGCAGAGTTCCCATTGTAGTTTTACCCCACTGAACCTGATATAGTCGTTTGTAAAATATTTTCAAATGTCCACATCCTTCTGTACTCTCACATAGTTTTCAACTAACGTTCGTAACACTACGTTGAATTGGTTAATTTTTCTTTTCTGGCTTTTCAGTAGGTAAGGTCTGCCTTGTATTCTGTTATTCATAGTAACAATTTAGGGAAGGAATCCATGAGGACCATGAGGGTGGTCCATGGTGGCTTCCCTCCCGTAGCGAGCCTCCAGCGCAGCCTCCCACCCCGTTCAGGCCTCCACCGCTCCTGTCACCAGTCATGCTCAGTCTTCACCTTATTAACTGTCTCTACGTAAGCGCAATGGAAAGTCAGTTTCTTTCACCCCAGCTTCCTAGCTCTCCACCAATAAGACGAGTTCCGTACTCGCGTCTCAGAAAAATATATCTGGATTTTGAACCATCGCAAATTCTTGCCGAAAAACTTTCATTAATTGCCATGAACACTTGAACAATATATTAAAATCCTAGTTTTTGAGGTCTTATATTGCCAGTGACAACGTGGCTGACTTTACAATGCGTGCTTCATCCTTAACATAATGCTGTATAGCTCTACAATTTTCTATCCTTCAGTTTCGAATTCTGCTTGCACTGCTAGGCTGATGCTTTGAATCTTCCTCTTTGTAGCTAATTTTGTTTCTGTGTCCATATTTATAATCGTTTTTAAGTTTTCTTTTCTGGTGCTTTAAAACCGCCCAATATTACATTTGCTAATATATAATACTATAAACCATACAAAAAGAATAAGAAATGAATTCCACAAACCTAATTCATTGTTGAAAATTAATATTTTTTCTACCTGAATAATTTTTCAATCTGAGTTTTAAACATCTTATTTCTTATTTTCATCTTTAATTATTTTCATTTTTTCTTGTATAGATAACTTCTCTTTTTGCTTTACTTATTTCTAAACCGATCTTCTCTTCAGTAGTTTATCTATTTCAATTCTCTGAAACATTATCTTCTAGAATACAATGATTTCTGCGAATACTTGTTCATAAGCTGTCTTCTCTTCCAAATTCTATTATATTTTGAATTTCTTATACTAAGTACTGCCGACCTCCTTTTCTCTAGTGACTGGCGTCGCTGCCTCACAACACAGAGGTCCCGGGTTCGAATCCCGGTATGGACTTGGACGTTTGTGCCGTCATGGTCACGGAGACTGGGATGATGAGTGTTCGAGAATCTATATGCTGACCACGTATCACTTCAAATTCGGGATGTGTTATGTAAGATGACAGTCCGCCGTCGACCCTGTAGGCCTAGGCCCTCAATGGACAGTAGAGCCACCGAATAAGAAAATATTAAGTACTTCAGCGTTGAGGTACTGGTTCCCTTTGCACACCTAATATAAATTTGTGCTCGATTATTTTAAGCCACGTAGCTCTTGTTTCTGCTCGGGTGGTTTTCTGGTCACCATATCTATACCCAGTTTTCTTCAAATTGCAGGAAATGTATTCCTGTTCGAAATTATCAAAAAAATCTTTTCTTATATACACTACGGCTCGTAAATCCGGCATATCTTAAACTCACATGAAAATTCTTTTTCTCAATAATGCTCATAACAATTGACGTATATAGGTATGCAGAGGAAGTCGGGGCGAAATGGAAAAAGAAAAATACTTCATAATAGTATAAAACATTAGTTAATTCTTTTACTTACTTAATCTTATATTAACATAACTTAAAACAATGAATTTAGATTTATGATAATTTTTTAAAATGAAATAACAATTCCGTTCTGCCCCACTCCCACTATATACAATTAGTGCAATAAATTTTAGTTTAATTTTAAAAAATCTTAACACATTTTATGTTTTCTTTATGATACTTATTTAGCGTTCCTTTTATTTCTTAATTTATTATTTTTGGGTACTTCATCCTGTAACTCAGTTTTGTAAGGTGAATCTGCCAGTTTTCCTTTTTTTATGATGAAAATATTTCATTTTTCCTTTTACAGTAGTACCCCGTTCCGCCTCGACTCCCCCTACTTATGAAAAGAGATTGAACAGTGCCTGCCAAAGATGGTAGTTATAACGCGACTTGTTACTTGTGAGTGATTTTAAGTAATTAGCGGTGCGTAATAATGACGAATGATTTTAAAAATGGCTGTATTAACCATTATTTAGTGTCAATTTTTTAAGGTTTATGTAATTATAATCGGGGATATAATTTAATATTGTTCTCTTAACGTGTATCATGTTATTTAATTTACTTATTGATAATAATGTCTAAAAGCAAAGAGAATAGCTGTTTTATTAGAAAGATTGTAATTTAAGTAGTTTTATGATTTGTTAAAACAGCGCCTTCTTAACAAAGTTTAGCCATGTGTCCAAATCTATATCGTTAAGATGTAATTAAATCATACTGTTTATTTTTCAAAAAGTATCTCGTCATAGTAGAACGTGAAATGTAAGTTTTGCAAAACAGATTCAAAATCATTCTTTGGGAATTATAATTCACGAGATCTTTTGACCTTAGGTCATAATCATTGTAACAAAACAAGGGAGACGTAATTCTTCTATTGAAGATCATATAAAAACGTAAGCTAAATTTAGAAGACTAGAATGGAAAAATTAAAAACGGATGCAGGATCTCCCGCTTTTCTGACTGTATTCTACCACTGATGTAGTCCAAGTAGCCGCCCCGAGAACCATTTCAGCATCATTCCAGTCCTGTTAACCTAATTTCTAGAAATTAGGTAGTGAAGAATATGGTTAGTAAATTGTAGTTGAACCTCGAGTCTCAGCGGTACAAAACCTGCCCGGTCCTGAGTCCGGTAGACGTTTTCCATTCTTGACCTCTAAATGTTTATATGCAGACGTGCACAGAACAGGTTGATTTTGTCGATAAATTCTGAAAAGAAAATGGCGCGTTGTGGAAAACGTTTTGGTAATCGACCATAATTCCAAAGATGATCCTGACTTCATTCATAAATTAAAGCAGGGAACGGACGGAAAATGCATTTATTGATACATCTACGAGGAAATGTAACTGTTAGTCCTTAAAGTTACTTGAGAAATATCAATATCGTTACGGAAAATCTCGTAAATAATAGGTAATTTTATATATTTTAATTCAGCCGAAAACGTCATTCAACTATGCGTTACTATTCCTGTTATTCATTCTTGTACGTATTCATTATTTTTGTAAGACCTACATGTTTTCTTCCTAAAACTAGTTTATTTAATTGTGTGTATCATTTGATCAAATGTTGATGTTTATATAAATATTATTAATCTGTAAAATATTACACAAGTAATAGCCACTGAACCGTATAGATTAATATCGTATTGAATAAAAGAATATTTATATACTTTGATGGCAGTCTGTGTAGGCTGTGATTAAATATTTCGTAGTTTAAGATTCTATAATAAAAGCATTAGAAGTGAGATGTAGGCGGATTTGTAAACCATATGACATGCTTTTTGTATATGTAGATATATTATTAATTTAAGAAAAATGTGTGGTTATCAGGTTTTAGGAGATGAGTTAGTCGTGTCCTCGTTACCGCCCTGTCCTGCACTCTCGTTCACAAACTTCATGTTCATCATGCCTTGCATCCGAAGGAGTTACGGGAAACATGAATTCCTCCGATGTTGTCTTCTCATATAGATTTTGCGCGTAAGACCTGCACTGATATGTTGGTAGCATTAGAGACAATCAGGAAAAGAGTTAAGATGCATAGTGAACTCAAAGCTATGCCACATATAATATATTGTAAACAGTTCCATAGGCAGAAAGTCTAGTTATTTATGAAGATCCGACCATCTATATTGGTACGAAGAAATTGTGCTTAGAATGTAGGAGTAGAACGTTGCACACCCGAATCTTTCCACGCTCGATATTTCTTTGGAGGGAGCTCGAATTTCTTGCCCTGCTTTTCCATAAATATAACAAATGTACATACGTTTAAACAGTTTATAAAAGAAATAATTTAAGTCTTGATTTGAGAAATTAGATAACACTACCCAAACAATTGGATATTTAAAGAAACCAAGAAAATAAATGTCCAAGAGCTCTGCTTCACCATGCAACGGCAAGCGGAAACTGTGCACCTGCAGATTCCACTCTCATTGGCCTCAGAAGCATGATTTCACATGCAGCGACGAACGGCAGTGCTAGTAGGAGAGTCGTCGATAAGCGTCTGGGACTCGCCCCTTGGGAGTGCGGTGCAGATTGCATAGACAAATACCCCGCTTGAGGGGGAGACAGAGCGACTGCCTATAAATGAAAATAAAATCCTTCCCCCGAGCGAGTAGCTCGGTACTATATGTACAGCAAATTATCCGTCAGGTGGAAGGAACTTCGCCGAGGGAGGGGGCTATTACCAACCGAATTGGTACAGTATAAATAATTTTTTTGGGTAACAGGCTACATGAGGGTGATTCTGAAGCAGGCAACTCCCCTTTAATAGGGACTTGAAAAGGGGGGATGTGGAAGGTAGCCCAGGGTTGACTAGGGCCCCCAGGCTATAGTGTAAGGATCCTACCCGGTGTTACACCTAAAGGTGATGCATGGAAAAACCCTAGAAAACCTGCATCAGGTATATCGGGCTAGTGGGTACTTCTCCTGCGCCCTTCTGATGACGGGAGACTGGATTGTTGTGGGAACGCAACAAACCCGCCTCCGTGCCTTGATTAGTATTGAGAGGCAGTTGGCCGACTGGTCCAATGGGATCAGCGGACAACTCTTACCGTATGTCAAAGGTCTTCGACCCTCGTACATACACCTCTCAAACTGCTTAAGGTCGTCTCAGCCTGTAGAAGTCTTAAATTAATTACCTTGGCCAGGGACCAAGGGGGGAGGGAAAGAGGAAAACCAGGAAGGAGGAAGTCAACCTCCACCTGGATCTCACTCATTTCCCATCAGGTTATCCTCCTGACCTGTTGTCCCTATCCCTCTCCAGTTAGATCTCACCATTAAATAAAAATCTAAGTATGATGGCTTTATATACCGGTCTTCGTTCGAATAAACTGCGACTTGCCATAATCATAGTAATACATAATGCAGTATTTCCCTATATTTATATCTCGATGCCTAGATCTCGCTGTGAATGGTCGATGAAAAATGCAATGAGTTTTTATCAGTTCATTACGAAAAAAATTAGTAAATGAAATTATGTTTAGGTATGGAAAATTTTGTTTAAAAATTATTGCTTGAACCTAGGAAAAATGGGCGAATCATTAAATATTGGAAAAAAAGTTTTCTGTTTTATAAAACCGTTCCCTCTCGTTTCATGAAACACTGTTTCTACACAGTGTACAGGTCCCTGTGATATCTTATATATAGTTTTCATGTAACATGATACGCTGTTTCTTGAAACATGTTTCTCCAGTGCACACGGGGCCATTATTGCATATAGCTAAAAAGGGGGACAAAGCGGTGAAATGTACCGGGATCATGACAAGAAATCGATAAGATACGTATCTCCTATCACAGATACACAAATTATCTGATTTTATGGATTCAAGCATATCGATTGTTAAATCCTCCCATCCCCCATTTCAGGCCAAAAAAGACTTATAGAACTTGCAACGAGATAGATTATGACTTCACGTACCTGTCAAATTACATGATTAATATTGTTGTTAAGCCTCAAATAATACTTTTTAATTTGTTATATTTTATGCAGAATGTTTTATAAGTCGTAGCGCGACTTTGATTTATCTTCTAAATACCTCCTCGTTTACTTCCTTTTCGTATGATATTTTAGGGGAGAACCAGCAAAGTTGATAATCCTCACGTAGCCTGCCTTTCTAAAAGAAATCCGCAATCAATTTTATTTGTCGTAGTTATATATATGGGAAGAGTTAAAAGTCGCAGTACATCCTGTTATTTCAATACCTGCAGGAATTGGGAAACCTGAATGTTCCAGTTAGCTATGGGTGAGATGCTACCTAACTGAAAAATTCAGGTTTCCCAATTCCTGCAGAGGGTTTGAAAGGGTGTACTGCGACTTTTGACTCACCCTATACATTATTTCATGCTAATCAGTTCGAAAAGAAGATTCAAGTATGTTTTCGTTATAAATATAATTGAATGTTTGTGTGTATATTTCTGTATGTGTATGTGCTTATTTAAAGTATTAGTTGATTACTTGACTTGTTTAAGATACTGAGTAATGTCGTCGGTTATGCTGAAATTCAACTCTCATAAATTAGGGGACGTGGAAAGGAAAATTTCTAAAAAATTGATGGTTTAATCACGTGTTGATAAAGGGATGACTGTCCAATAAAATACTGTAATATAAATGAATTTCCAGGCATCGCTGAGCACTCAGCTAGTAGCTTATAAACAATGCTTTGTTTTCATTTAATTATTAAAAGTTTAATGACGACAACAATTACAATCTACAAAAATTTAGCTAATAAAGGGTATTTACAAACTCAAATAATTTGAAGAATTCTGAAATATTGTTGATGTTCCATTAAATTATCTACATTGTCTGATTTCAAATACAATTCTCTGGCTTCAATCCATGTCAAAGTTTGTTTACACAACGTTTCGACAGCAAGCTCCGCCATCGTCGTCAGGTAGACTGTGATGGTTGAAACCCGAGAATTGTATTTGAAACAAATTCACCGGGATAGCTTCGCTCTCTTACATTTGTCTGTTTTCTGGAACATGTTCTGGCTTTCTTGGAGTTCACTTTGTTGTCCACCGTAGGGTGTTTCCGATACTTGTTGAGACTGTGTTTGTATATTTTGTGAGCAAAGGAGCAGGATTCATTCCACCATTATTATATGTCCTAATGTTATTAGGGGTTTTCCTCTTTAACGTTTCATCCACCGCCTTGGTGATTATATTGCAGTAAATCTTGTTTAAACATTTCGGTTAATCTAGATAGGTTATTTTTTCTTCCATTAATGCCGTTGCAGTTCCGCCGCAAGAGGATCCTACGTGAATGGTGCTCTAGATTGCTTCTTTATGGTATTAATGAGTCTGGTTAGCTTCTGTCTGTAGTAGTAGGTTATGTTACTTTTAGCATTTCAATGAACATTTCCGAGGATACTTGGTAGTCGTTGGATAGACTCAATGTTTTTTTTTGTTGTTGTGAATGAGCTAATAATAAGGTTTTTGCTTGGGAAAAGGTCGTTGTTAAGCTATATCGAGTGTATTGTTCGCGCTAGGTCAAGAGACTCGGCTAAGGACACACTTTTTTTTCGAATCTAACTTTTATTTTTATTTTGTGGGTAGTTCGAGACTGTAGATTCAAGGGTTGCGAAGTTGTCATTACGGAATTATCAGACTTCTGTGAGAAGAGATAGGAGGAAGGTCTTTTCTTTGTCGATTGCGGGTTGGCATTTTCCTTCTGAAGTTGTACATCGATTTGGGTTAACTGAGTGTGTATGTCATCGTCTCCCGAAACATCAGACTTCGGCGATGTGAAGGTGTATGATGGTCCGTTCTTTGTGGATTGCGAGATGCTGTCTTCCTCTTGGTATTGTATTTCGGTTGGTTGGATGGGTTGCCTATTGGTTTCGGCCTTCAGGTTGACGTGACTTGCGTGATTTAGAAATGTAGCCGTTTTGCTTAGCAGGCATTCTTTTGAAAAATGCCTGTTTTTCTGTAGAGGTAGCAGTTATCGTTCTCAGGGGCAAGGAAAATTCTGTAGTTTGTGTTGTCATTGCAGATTAGTATGGATTCCGGAAGATTGTGAATGAAAAATTTTCTGCGGAAACTGAGTATATGAGCGAATCGGCGGCCTCAAATATTTGCCCGAATGCCTGTGATTTTGGATGATGGGGCTATTTTGTGTTTTGCCAGCTACGTTTCTGTAAGATCATTCGGTATTATTGGACAGACATTTTACAGTATTATCCTGGTATGCTTTATTATCAGCGGTCTAATGTTAGCTTCAGGTATGCTTTATTATCAGCGGTCTAATGTTAACTTCATGGTATTAATATACGCACGGATTTTGTTATTGAAGTTATCTGTTCGACGTCGGCTTTCGAGCTGAAGAAAATACTTATTCTTTTGTTTTCAATGCTAGAAATGAATCTGATTTTGCTGGGACAAATATAATTAGCTATTGCTGTTAGGTAGTCATCTGTATTGATTTCTGATACCGCACCTAGGATGATCACCTGTGATTTGTCCTGTAGGGTTCCACTTGACGCGTAGTTTCGGGATTCATTTTAGGAAAGGTCCTAGTAGTGATCTTGGTCGTAAACCATTAGCAGGAAACTGCTGTGCTATTTACGTCTGTTTCTGATTAATAAAACTTCGATAAGTCACTCATAGCTGGTACACTGGGGCGAGGCCCGGACACTTTCCGGCTGCGTGAGTAAAGACGAATGTAAGCACCACTCGCTATGGCACTCGTGTTGTCTACTTGACTCATCCACCGTAAATTTCCCAAAGTAAATTGCGTAATATCCAAATCCATAACCTCCCTTACTAAAAGCGCCCTCAACTAGTCAAACCCCACGATCCAGCAAATCCATGACAATCCTCCTCCATCTCTAAGCTTCCATCGGCTCAAAAGAATACTCCCACTCCCAATTGACCTCATCATTCCCCCTGAACGTTCAGGCACATCCCAACCCACCTTACCATCTATGCCGGCAGACCACATCCTCATATATCCTCCAATAATCAGTTTACCGCCTGTCAACCCTCACCAACCCACGTCATATGCTTCTCAGATACACACACACAAAAAACCTACCCCATCTGCCAAAGTAGGCTAGCCAAAGGACTAACTTACCTTCAAGTTTACAGGTGAATTATATACACTATTTTAATTTTTTAAATTCATCATTTTAATATTGTATGTACTAGAACAATTATTGTACTAACTGATAATCGTAAAGATAAAAGTTTTTTTATATGAATAAAAAATATATACAAAAAACAATGTGTAGGAAACAAAATAGAACACTTGAAGTATTTCTTCCTTAAATAGGACATTCCTATTTAAGAAGATCAATTTCTGACAAATTTAGAAAACTAAATTAAGACAGTGGCGAATATTTAATGAACCAAATATATTGTACTTAATGAGCTAATTGTTTATTTGAAGGAATTGTACATCGAGATCACGTGCCTAATAAAACTTTGTAAACCATATATAAATTTGTATCATGTTTTTTACAGCTACTAAATTTATTTATAATTGTAATTATATAAATTCAATATGAATTTACTGCTAATTGCCATAACCTTACCGATGACAACTGCAGAAATGTAGCCACAATACGTCTTTTGAAGTATTTTCCATGTGATGAAACGATTATGAGTTATTTTTTAAATGTTTTTCCAACTATATTGATAGGGTTGATTTAAGTAGTGAAGGTTAGATCCTTCTCAGAATTAATTGTTTCTTATACTTACTAAATATCTATTTTAGCTGCAGCATCTTGATGACAACCAAATTCGCTGTGCATGGCTAGTTTTTAGTCGTAGGAAACAGTAAGGTAGCAATCGAGGAGTGTTATTAGTTTTTCCAAAATAAAAATTGTCGGCAGTCGCATTATAAACGATCACACCTGACTGGAACTGCACTTCACCTGAAGAGGATGGTGGTGACAACCGTCCGTTCTGGCAAGCAAACGTAGATAACCGAGTGGAATCCTGAGAAAACTTAGTGTAGTTTTAATGGAAAAAACGACCTGGAACAAGAACTAGAATAACAATTATCATAAAAAGTTTACATGCTATAACGCATTAAATTAACTAGTTTAAATTAAATCAATAAAGAGATGCAATCCAAAAGATGTCTTCAGGACTTGATCTCATTACAGTTAAGGTATATAATGGATGACCATATAGAGTTCTAAGGTTAATGGCGTTCTTGTTTAACTCTATACTTTGCCTATTTTACTGGACGAAATTCTTAAAGATTGAAACAGTTATTAAGATATGTAAAACAGGCAAAGAGAACTGATATCCTATCGTCCCATAAGTTTACTATCAACACTATCCAAACCAAGACGTTCTTTGCAGGTAACAGTAATCAAGACTGGATATCAGAACAATAATTTGTATTCCGTCAGTCGCACTGGGAAATTAAAAAAATGATATAGAATTGTAGACGCAAACAATATATCTTTCATGAACCGAAATTGCTTCACGAAAATATTTTTAGATGTAAGTCAAGCCTTAGATAAGTTTTAACACTCAGACCTACAAATTAAGATTAAATTGAGACTGCCTGGCCAATTCTTACGCTTGTCTAACCTTATCTAAAGAGAATTTCTTACATATGAAAATGGAGGAATCACTAACCGTATTCACTTTTTTTAATGCGAAAAGTTTTATCCGAAGATGGTACAGTTTTTATTACATGTTATATAGATATTTATACAGTGATAAATAATTTACATGGGTGCTTGAAGAAATTGTAAAGTCCATTGACAATCAATTTAAAAACGAGAGAATCGACAGAGCTGTGAACATATTTATGTTATTGTAGTTGAAAATATTTGATTGCTTAGTGTTTACGGTGAATATTGATAGAGTTTAGGGTAGGAGGGGCAATCAGATGAAGAGAAGTAAAGGAGTAGTTGTTTGAAGAATGAGATGCCAGCTAACTGAGAGTGAAATTATTGTTAGGTTATGCCGGAGTGGGAGAGTGGAGGGATGTAGTCTATTGTTAATTTTCTTTTGAGTCTGCGGTTGTGTGGAGGAGGAGGTGGAGAAGCCTGTGACCAGTGTCATTGGAGTGCTCGATGGAGCTTTTGATTAAGGAGGATATGCATGTTTTTGTTGTGGTGGAGATGAGTGGAATTTGGATGTAATTGTGAATTACTGCGTTTCGAAGGTACCAGGGGGCGTTGGAAATGATTCTAAGGATTCTGTTTTGCTTGGTTTCGATTGTGTTTGAATTGGAGTTAGCAGTAGATCCCCAAATGTAGCATGCGGATGACCATATGGGGCGGATTAGGGAGAGGCAAAGGAGTCTTTTGGTGGAGATGGAGATTGGTGCGTTTCTGTTGAGGAGTGGATATTTTGGTGTTTATTTTCGATGCAAGGTGGGGGTTTCCAGGAAAGTTTGGAGTCTAGAACAAGTCCGAGGTACATGATGGAGTTTTTAATTGGGATTTGATTAACCATATTCCTATATTCTGTTATTCCCTCCACTAACATCTGACTTACCAATCTCTTGAGTAATAAACACAAGGACCTGTGCTTATGAGACAGGTATACTGTCGATACATGCCGATCCTGATTACAGAATCTTAAAGAACATCTAAGAATAATTGAGACCTGGTTTAAAAGATGGAAAATAAAAGTAATCGAAATAATCCCACATAATACTTCCATTAAAGTATCATTGCCTGCAGCCAAATTCAATCAAGAGGAAATTCCAACACCTGTAATCTTGGTCATTCAGACACCAAGCTTAACACTGATAACGAAAATAAAACAAGTACGTTTTAAAAAAAATTATAGGGTAAAATTTGTTGCAATCTACATATAAATATGTAGAAGAAATAAGCTCGAATCCAGTACACTAAACTACTATAACCTTCTTCTTTGGCTCTACAGCCCATTGAGGCCCTGGGCCTACCGGGTCGACTGCGGAACTATAACCTTCACTACAGCTTATTCACAAGCGAAGACTGATGAGAAACTGGCCTATGGACTTAATAGAAACTGGGGTGTCGTCGTTTGATCGTCACATATGCACAAGCAACAATTATATCTCGTACGAGCTAGGAAATCAGCTTAATATAATTACTGAAAGCACCCAAAACAAAATGATTTTTTTAGCTCTTTCTGTCCCTCCAATCTGTAATTCATGAGCAACATTATTCTATTATATCGTCAGTGGTGCCTGGAAATTCATTAAAGTTCTCAAATATAATCCAATTTTATTTAATTCTGACCCTTCGTAAATCCTCGATGTGAAACTCAACTCGTTGAAATGATATTAGATTCAAATAGTAAATCAATTAACGTCTTTTTCTCACAATATTAATGAATTAATTCATTAGTAGTTTTACGAATGTCTGGATATTCCTCTCCCTTTTCAAATTACGACATAAGCTACGAAGTGAAGTCGCGATTTATTGGAACGCCCTCATGTAGCCTGTTATCCATAAAAAGAACTATCTCAATTTAACTTACCCAACATTCATATTTAAAATGAATATTCCTGAGAGGAATAAGAGATACCTTTCAATCATGATTGAAAAAATATATAAACATATAATATGAAATATATTTTTGTTCACAGGTTAGTTGCAGTCATTATTTAGCCGTCATTGTAAGTAAATAGAAGATATTTCTTAATATTATTATAAACTAGTAATTATAACCACAAACCACAATTTTATTATATGACTCGTGTTCTGTATCTGTACGTTAGCCTGTAGTAAATTAAATTTTTCACATTTGAATAAATTAGTATCAGCATCCTTATTTAACAAACGCCATTAGAGACAACCTTTATTAACTATCAAAGATTTCAGAAATTCTTTTAAAGCAAACGCGTTAGATGTCTCAATATACCAACGTATAAATATTTTTATAATTTACAGTTGTCTGTGTAATATAATCTTCAAAACAATGAACTTAATTTACACCCAAGGCTGTTTTAAATATTTTTCCTTTAATATAATTATAAGGTTTCCCGCATTTTATTTTGTACCTTTGGCTGTAAAATTTTGATTTGCCGCTTGAAATAAAATAGTTTATGAAATTTATTTAATCCATTTTTTGCGCAGATGAGTGCTAATTCCCTGGGAAAGTATTTCTCAATCTAAATATAGATAACTTCTTTCACGATCTACTGTAAAATATCGAAATAAATTTGTTCAAAATTTGTCAAAATTCTCAGTTGAATTCTCAATCATCAAAATGCAGTGAACGCAGAATTTAGAGTAAATGTGACTGTTTTCTTCTGTAGAAAGTATATTAATTATCTGAAGCATTAATCTGAAGACGAAGGAATGTAATGTGGAAACTTCGTTTCACACATTTTTTTGCCGTTAAAGATGACACTATGGGTATTATGAGGCATCTGTGCAGTGTACTTCATGAAATTTAAAATCTTTGTGTCCTCAAACACGTCGTCTGATCAAAACTGGCAGAACACATAGGTAACAAGTCAAGACGTCATGCACTATCGATAAATTCATCGATAGTGTATGATTAAATGGATTAAACCTAAGTATATAACTGAAATATATATTTACTTATTGACAATAACAATTATTGTATAAAATAATATTGACAATCGTCTTTTATTTCGTATATTTTAATTTATTAATAGCACCAATGTAATAAGTACCAATTTCATTTACTTCATTTCTGAAGTTTACTATTTCCCTTCTATTAAGATTAATAAAAACTGATTCAGCGAAACTGAGCTTTGTTTTAAAATTGTTTCTGTATAATATACTTATTTTATCGATTAAGAATTCATGATAATTCCTCTTCGCTTGGCATGGAAACACTTTATTGATTTTTCATTTAGCTTTCTATGTTTGTTTTATTATAAATTCTAGTTTTAACATTCGTAGTAGTACAGTCAATATGTCATTTTTCACAGTATTTACGTGTTATTTTGTAAATTGCTTTGGTTGTCTAAATCAATATTACTTTCAATTTCGTTAACAGGTTTTTGATATTGAACGTTGAAAGATAAATAATAAAACCAATACAGCGTTGACATTCCATGCCATGTAATCAATAGTGCTTGATGTCTTGACTTTTTGTAACTTATGGTTTTTGTCAGTTTTGACCAGACGACGTGTTTGAGAACACAAGGATTTTAAATTTCATGAAGTACACTGTTCACATAATGTTTTTAAGTCAGTATTATAAATATAAAAGGTACGTAAGTTATTTATTTATATCTTTTATAAACAAAATTAAAAATTGAATTGTATTACATAGTCAATTGATTGATTTGTTTTCTATTATTTGCATTTAGGATGAATATGTCAGTGTAATCTGCCGAAAGCTACCGTTGTTTACTTCTTAGAAAAAAACAGTGACCGTCAAAGTTTTTTTTATTGTTTTTTCCAAATCAACATTAAATGGTCAAGTAGCGAAATGCATATTATGTATTCCAAGGTCGATAAAAGATAGTAGGGAGAAATACTGCCACATTTACTGAGAAGCACATTTTATTTAAACTAGTGTACGTTACGACAAACTAAATACTTGGTAATAAAATGTTTACCAAATTACATATTGAGAACGATTTTTACAGACTAATCAATGGCAACTAATAAGTGAGCTTTATGTAATTTTATTGCAAGGACACGATTTCTTATTAGAGAAGCTAAAACATTAGGAGCATGTTTCCGTATCGACTCGTCGAGGAATCAGTCACAAATATCTAATCATTAGGAAGTATTTGTCGACATTTACGCATGAAATAAAAAAACTGTCAGTGACATTGTAACGTAAGATTGTGCCCTTTTGATTAATTTTCCCTAATTGCGAATCATTTTCGATATCTCATCTACTCGATATTTCACGTGAAAATGAGTGATGTTGAGGTATTGAAATATAAATTGCGGTTCGTTCCGACAAGTAATCTAAGAGGAATGAATACGACATTCCAGTTTTACCCTTTACAACGGAATGCAATTTCTTGTGTAAACTTATTTCTTCATTGGATTACAATTTGAGAGTCATATTTAAAGCCTTGGGATTATTTATAAATCTTAATTATTAATGAAGTAGCATTTGTCTACGTGAATAGACAGTGTTTTATAACTGCGTGTGTGGGAGAGGAGGAAGAGTGCGCATTGGCACGCGGCCTTGTTTCTGGACCGTTGATCTCGAACCGCCAGACATCGTCGGCGTTGCCAACTTGTGGAATTTCGCAGGCGTTCGTTCACCCAAGTCGACGGCGCCGTGACCCACATATGTGGCCGTCGAATTTGCGCCATCGCTCTACGTCTTCACCTACTCACAACGACGTCAACACACGTCACTTATTACTACTCTCTTCACTACTTCATTATTTTTTATTATAAACAACTCACTATATAAAATATTGACCAATCTCCTAACAACTTTCTCATCAGGTCTACTGTTTCTAAAATTTTCATCGTTCTTTCATTTATAAGTAATATACATTCTTAATCAATTGAATTCTTTAAACCGTACAACACTGATATCATCTGTAAAATAGCCGATCTTATATTTTAAAAACTGCAAACATTGTATCATTAATTTACGTAAACATAATATAGTAAATAACATTTTCTATAATGACTGCAACGTTTGTTTCAATGGACAAACAAAGAGAGCATTAAAACTTGCCTTTAAGATCATGTTCTCAGTAAATATGTCAGCTCAAATAACCTCAGTTTTGATAGGAACAATGTAACAAGATTCAGGAAACCAAGTATTATACAGGATTAATGTCTGAAATGTTGTACATAAAATCCAATTGTTCATCAATAATATTCAAACCCATACTAATAATCTCAGAAACATTTATGGCAATATTTTCAAAAAACACTGTTTGATCCCCTTTTATATTGTAGTTTCACTTTATTTGTAGTGCTCACCTGGTGAATAGTACAGTATTGTTTTTGTTTTGGTAATCAGTCCTAAGGCTGATCTGATGCAACCCCCATGCTAACCCGTCCTACGCAAGCCTTTTCATAACTACATAGCTACCACATCCCACTTCCTCCCTAATCTGTATTCCATCCTTGGCCTCCATCCTCTGTTCTTATAATTTTACAAGATCCTCATGTCTCAAAATGTGGCCTATTAATCTTTTCTCTTGGTTAAAATCCTATAAATTGTTCTCTCTTAACACTATTTTACTTAGAACTTCCCGGTGAGTTACCCTATGCACCCACCTGATTTTCAGTATTCCCCTATAGCACCATATTTCAAAAGCTTCTTTTCCTTTCTACAACTCCTATCATATAACGCCACACTTCATACGAACATTTTTAATAATGATTTCCTAATATTCATACTTATATTAGCCGTAAGTAAATTCCTCTTTTTTACGAAAGCCTTCCTTGCCTGTGCTATCCTACTCTTTGTCTACCTTCCCTGATAATTATGCTTCCCAAGAAGTAGAATTTCTTGACTACCTTCAAAACACCCCCCCCCCCATCTAACATACTTTGTTATTCCACTATTTCCCATACTACACTCCATCACTTAGGTTTTCCCTCTATTAATCCTCATGTTGTACTCTTCCTTCAGTATCACGTTGATGCCACTTAATACCAAAGTATCATCCGCTAAGCTTAGGGTTTTTATTTGTATTTAGATTCCCTTTCGACATTCATTTTTAACTTTCTGCAACGCGTGTTTCATATATAAGTTAAAGAGCATGGGTGACAGATGCATCCTTGCCTTACTCCTTTCTTGATTTCTGCTTCTTTTTTTGCCCTTCAATTCTAATTACTGCTGACTGCCATCTGTACAGGCTATGGTTAACTTTTTTTTTCGATAATTTAATGTCGTCTTCAAAGTCCTTATCTAAATCTACAAGTGCCATGAACGTAGGCCTGTCTTTTCTTAACCTGTCTTTTAAAATTAGACGCAGATTCAATATTGTTTCTCTTGTCCCGACATTCTTCCTAAAAACAAACTGATCCTTTCCTAACTCTGATTCTATTTGTCGTTCCATCCTCCTGTATACTATTTTCCTTAATTTTTTTCACGGCTAATGTGCACTTTATTTTCTTTTTAATTAATTTAAATCAACTGACCTCGTTTTTATCATATCTTGTGAATAGAGCAATTGCACTACTGAAATTTCATCTCAAAATATTTATTTTTATTTGAATGCATTTATATGACCTGCATAAATAGAATTGAAACTAACTAATACGGTAAATAAACGAGAGTCTCAAGCATTTTTAATTTCGTTAGTGAAAATTCTTTTGTTTCATATTTATTAAATTTTAGTCATCCGTAGACTACAGTAAGGGACATTACGATATAGCTGCCCTACCACATCAATTTGTAACCATCCAAGGACGTATTGTTTAATGTTTTATTGACGTGTATTGTTACTTTAAGTTAAGTAAATTAACGTTTTTTAAACATGATAGTGTATAGATAGCGAATGAAGATCTGTCGATGTACGAAAATAGATTAATACATGTCTTACCGAATATGTGCCAGAAGGAAAGGCGGAAAACAAAAATATTGCCTCTATATGGAGTTTCCTTTTTATGCACGTTGAAGTTACCCTATTACCCTTTTCATTCATACTATTGTAATATTTAAATTAAGAGCTTTTCGATAGCTGTCTATATATTTTATACACGGATTTGTCATATTTATTTGTTATAAAAGTCAGTTTTTACTATAACTGGTAGTTTTTACAGTTGTAATGATTCTATAACCCTGTAGAATTAACAATAGCTTTGTCGCAATGACGCTCTTAGAGAATTCTACTCGGTTTGCAGATCAAGAATTATTTCTTCATACAGGTCACTTATATGAGCTTTTGGTACCTTAAATTTTTGTAATATTTACCGACTGTAATGTCGTTCATTAATCGTCTATATAACTATGTGTGTGTGCCTTATTGGTTACCGTAGTTAAAATATTATTAAATTGAAAGTATTTCATTTGAGGAAAATATATGTTGTTTATTATCAGAACATCATGCTTCTAATTCTCTATGCGATAGTTAATGAAAATTTTGGGATTGGAGCTCATTTCGGTAGATCTTTCGCGGTCGCTGTTCACGAAAACTAAGCCTGGAAGTTCTGATGTTAGTAGTATTACAATTTCCAGTTTCTTTTTTGATATCTATGTTGTTTATTATTGTGATCAAGTTAATAATATTGCATGTAATATAGACATTGGTTGCAAACTGCGTATTTGAAGTCCTGCTTTTTGGACATTGTCTTATTATTTTCTGAATGTTATGTTTACATTTATTTAATCTATAAATCTACAGATTTCCCTATAGCTGATACCTTAAAGTACAATAAACATATTTATTTGAAACTAATAAACCCGATTAATGATCGATATTGTAGTGATTAAAAATAATATTAATCGTAAGTTCAATTTTGGAAAATGACATTATATATAAATATTATTGTTCTTGCCTTTCTAATCGATGGGATTATAGCTACGGAGAGAACTAAAGTAACACTTCACTTTTGTTTATTTTGTTGCGGAATGTGAGTCTTACTTATTTTAAAAAATTAATAATTTTAAAATTATATTCTGCAAAAGAAATATTTTAGATTGATCTAAGTATTCCTACTCCAAACGCTGTTGCAGGTAAATTGTTACAATAATTACTGTCATATTTACCAGCATCCATTTTATGCTGCCTAGTCTTTATTTTGAAGATCTGATCATTTCTCACATACCGAGTCGATTCTTTCATCCTATCCGAATTTCCTTCTTATCCAATCCTAGCAGCTTTACGTTTTCATGCCTATTTGAATAAACTTCGTCGCCTCTGCACCCTCTGTAAGAATTCTATTTGCATATTCGTATACGGTACCCACAATTCTTCACCATATATTGCATCAGTGGAATGACATATATACATTTTCTTTAGTTGGTCGCATTTTTTAACGTTGCCTAGGTGTCAAATAACTGTGCACTGTGCCAAATAACACAGACCTGCAAACAATGCTTCTTGAAAATCATTTATAATTTGGTAACAGGTTTTATACTATTTTTAGGATTGCATATAAATATTAAGCTATTTTTTCTAGATCATAAGAGTTTTATTTTTACTTAGTAAATAATATTTTGGAGAAATAGCGGAAAAATATTTGTACATTTTAATTTTTATCTAATAGTTGTACTTTAAGGTTGTTATAAAAAATAAATCAATTAATAAATAATTACACTTTAGAAATTATTTTGTGGTTGTTGTAATTGCACGTATGATAATGAAAACTGGACCCAAATTCGGAATGTGTCACGCCAGATGACAGTCCGCAGCCTCGGTCGGCCTAGGCCCTAGGCCCTCAAGAGGGCTGATGAGCCATTGGAAGAAGAAGAAAAATAATGAAAACTGGAACAAATTATAAAGGATTTTGAAGATGACAGGAATAAAATATCGAGAAAGATGCGTTATCCACAACCTCTACAGAAGACAGTCAGAAGTAATTATAATTGAAGGGCAAGAAAAGAAAGCAGAAATCAAAAAAGAAGTAAGAAAAGGATACAGCCTTTCGCCTATGTATAACAGACGATGAAGGAAGTTAAAAACTATTATAGAAAGGGAATTAAAATCCAAGGAGAAGAAATAATAACCCATAGGTTTGCTGGTGATATTGTGGTATTAGTGGAGTTCGAAACCATAATAAATGGCATAAACGTAATCCTGGAGGAAGTGTACAACATGAGGATTAATAGAGGGAAAACCAAGGTGAAGGAATGTAGTATGCGAAATAGTGGAATAACAATGCATGTATGTATGCTACTAGGGCAGCATAATAACTAGGGATGTAGGGTATAAGTATGAATATTATGAAATCAAAACTAAAAATGTTCTTATGGAGTGTTGCATTTGTGGCATATTGATGCGAAACGTTAACGATAGTGGTTGCAGAAAGGAAAAGAATAGAAGTCTTCGAAATGTGGTGTTATAGAAGAATGCTGAAAATCAGATGGGTGGATAGAGTTTTAACCAGGAAGTCATAAGCAGAATAGGAAAAGAGAGAACAATCTGGAGTAAGGATAGATTAATAGACCACGTTTTGAGACATGATGACCTTGTAAAAAAAGCATTAGAGTGAAGTGTGTGGGGTATGAACAGAAGAGAAAATGCTTGTTCATGATAGGTTAGCATGTAGACTTGCATCAGACCAGTCTTATAAGGTCTTAATACCACAATACACACACATTTATATCCTAACTCTGCTATGACTTCCGCCACAAATGAGTACATAACAATATTATAAATATATATAGTAGAGTTTTCTCTTTTCAATTTCTTCAATTTCCGCTCTTTGTCTTGTGAAATTATAATTATACCATTGGTCGCTTTTAAACAACCAGCTGAAACCTAGATAATGGTCCAGTGGGAGATAATCTAAAACTATTGCCAACTCGTTCGGAAAGTCTAGGTCTAACTAAATCATTTAATTTACACAGGGAAAATGTTTTAAGCTCATCGCTTCCGGGTTCAAATAAATTGTCCCTGTATTAGTTTATAAGCTTTTGTGATTATAATAATTAATTCATCCAACGGTATCTGTTACTGCCGACACTAATGCCATAACTATCAAATCGACGAAGCAATAGATGGCCATAAATACTATATTTCATGTCAAATCAACTGTATTATCTTCAGATAGTTCTCTTCAATATAAAAATAACAACAAATAGATCGACTATGGCTGTTTTTCTATATGTGGTTGGACGTAGCTCGTCTGCACCAGTCCTGCAAAGACACTGAAAATATTTCTCGATTTGACTTCACAAGATGGTGAATGACTCTCCAGTAATTTCACATTTCCGTGGGAGATTATAATTAGATTTACGTTCATGTATGGAGCGCATAATTTCTTCTAAGAAGAGAAGATATTATCTTGAATCAGGTATCAGTGAAAGCCCTGCTGCGGAGCGTTGAGATCAAGAAAAGTTGTTATCTAAATCCTCCAAAATTGAAGAGGAAATCCTTTTTCTTACGTTTATGTTGTCAGAGACCAATATAGGACTGTGAACTGTATTAGTTTGTAAATGACCTGGATAAATTTTTAACAAGGCAAATTTCAAATTAAAACACTGTCATGGTGTATAGAATAAGAATATAAAGTGAAATCAAATATATAAACTTATTTTTAAGATTTATTATTAAATAAAAGTGATTTCACTACTAGCGTTAATATATACCTCCATCACCAGCTAATAGTTGAAATTACCAACGCCAACTAAAGATAAAAAAATTATTAATTGCTTTTATTTTTTAATTTGGTCATTCACTGGTATTTGCTTTCTAATTTTCAAAACCTTCAGTTTTAGTAGTACATGATGTTTGGTTCCTAAATTATAGTATTACACTAATAGTAAATGAACGTTGTTCACTCACTGACAGCTACCTATTGGTTATGTTCTGTACCAGTTGCTGAGCTACTTTCGTGATTGTTTTTCTTCTTCAGTTTTTTAAAAGAATTGCATACATACAATTTAATGAGGAAAAAAAATCATTAATGCAGACTAAGAAAAGAGGCAAGGGATAGAGGATAACTCCGTGCAAAAATAAATTGCTAACTGTAATGACCCTGTGGAACTATTGTACCAGTCAAGGAGCATCGAAATTCCTTCATAGTTCTTAAAATTCTAGTTTTCATGAGCTCATTGACTGTGAGAATTGGGGAGAGGGGAGCTCATTAAGTATGCACAACACTTAACACACGCTCTAGAAGATGTTTCTCTCAACCGCAACAGCATTTCTGCTCACGGTTCGGAACATGTGTACTCAGCACTGAATTGAGAAAAACTCCTGTATTATTCTTCTGATGAAATTAATAAATTTCATTTACTATGCATATTGTATGCAATGTACGTATTTAAAGTTCTGTATTCTGAAAATCATTTAATTCCTTTCCGAATGTTTATGTATTAATTTATTTAATATACATATGGGCACTTATTAGATGCATGCAATTACAATATATACAAATCAAAATAAATGAAGTGTCCTAAAATAAATACAAATAATTAACTAAGCAAGCTTATCAAATGGCTGTTTGTAGAATTTTTATGTCTCTCTGAAAATTTGTCTCAAATGGACTCTGAAACGGCAACGAAAATTTCAGGGATTCAAACAGGAATTTTAAATTAGGTTCCATTTCGATATTTTTTTTTCAATTTAGAAGATACGAGTATAAATATTTGTAAAGGCCAATTACTGTCATATAGTGGGAATCATGTCCAACATGCCACGCCAAAGCAGGACGGAGTAGAAAATTCTCAGGGACTGGCAGCTTAGTTTCATTTGAACTGTTTTGGCACTACTGTCTTATGATGCTTTTACAGTCGTCTCATTGTTGTTATTCTTGTGGTATTCAGTCCTAAGACTTGTCTGATGCAACCCTCCATGCTAACCTATCTTGCGCAAGCCTTTCGTTTCCATATCACTAGCACAATCCACATCATCCCTATTATACTTAACGTCTTCCATCCTTGGCCTCCCTCTTCTGTTCTTACCCCTCATACTTCCCACTAATGCTAATTTTACAAGTCCTTCGTGTCTTAAAACGTCCCCTATTAATCTATCCCTTCTCTTTGTCAACGTCCTCCATATTGATCTCTTTTCCCCTTTTCTGTTAAAACCTTCCTTGTTTCTGATACCATCCACCATTCTGATTTTCAGTAATTGCCTATAGCACCACATTTCAAAGGCTTCTATTCTTTTCCTTTCCACAACTCCTATCGTCCACATTTCGCACCCGTATAACGCTACGCTCCATTTGAACATTTTTAGCAACGATTTCCTAATATTCATACTTATATTACCCGTAAGTAAATTCCTCTTATTCGTAAAGCCTTCCTTGCCTGTGCTATCATACTTTTTATGTCTAGTTATTACGCTTCCCAAGTAGCAGGATTCCTTAACTTCCGTCAAAATATCCCTTCGCAATCTAACACCCTTTGTTAATCCACTGTTTCCCATACTAAACTCCATTACGTTGGTTTTCCCTCTATTAATTCTCATATTAAACTCTTTCTGCAGGACTCCGTTCATGCCATTTATTATGGTTTCCAAGTCTTCTTCTGACTCCCCTAATACTACATTGTCATCGGCAAAGCGTAAGGTTTTTATTTCCCTTTCCTTGCAGTGTGATTCCTTTTCTATATACCGTTTTAACTTGCTTAGTCGCCTGTTCCATATGTAAATTAAACAGCATGGGTGACAGACTGCATCCTTGGCTTACTCCTTTCTTGACTACGGCTTTCTTTTCTTGATCTTCTATTCTAATTACTGTTGCCCGTCTTCTGTACAGGTTATCTATAAGCCTCCTTTCTTGATATTTTATTCCAATGCTCTTCAAAATCCTTAAGTGTGTTCTAGTGCACATTATCAAACGCTTTTTCTAAATCTACAAATGCCATAAACGTAGGCCGGTTTTTCCTTATCTTGTCTTCTAAAATTAGGCGCAGTGTCAATATTGCATTCAATTTGACGTTCCATTCTTCTATGTACTATTTTCGTTAATATTTAGCATGCATAGGATGCTAAACTAATTGTCCTGTGCTGTTCGCATCTGTCAGCCCAATCTTTTCGCTATGGGTATAGTTATATTTTTACTAAAATCTTCTGGTATTCTTCCTGTTTCATAGATTTCCAAACTATCCCGAACAGGCATGGTATTATTTCTTAGCCCGATGATCTTATCAACTCTGCTGGAATGTTATCAATTCCTGGCGCTTTACGATAACTCAGGTCTTTCAGCGTCCTGTCAAACTCTGACCTTAAAATGTTGTCCCCCAACTCTTCATCATCCATCTCCTCTTCTTATTATTATGAGTCGTCTCATAAAAAGTATAAATTTTATTAGAAAAGTTGTATACCTGGATGACCTTGTTGATCATATTGGAAGATTTTATATATTTACTTTCAAGAAGTCATATCAAAATAAAAATAAAGAATTTTAATTTAGAATATAATTGTATTGTGGTATTTTTATTCTTAGATACGAAAAGTGATGTAGATACATAAATGATTACGGTATTTTATGAATTTACTGTTTCATTATTGCGACAAATCTAAAATTGTACATATTCGCTAGTTTCAGAAAAGCTTTTTTAAAATAGATAGGTTTAAATCGGTCTAGACGAGCGCATTTTAAAATTTTACGTCAACGAAGTCACACGCGTTTGCTATATCCAATAAATTCAACTTTGTCAAAATTTTGTACCTGTTGTTTCGTTTTTTTTACAGCAAAATAAAAAGTGCTATTTGTCACAGGCACAGATAGTAAGTAATAAAGATTGAAGGCTTTCCCGGATATTCGTATCCAAAGAAAGATCCCTCAGGTTTATAGCCGGTAAATACAACCAAATTCCCAAATTGTACTCCGTAATCACCAAATCCATAACCACACTAATTAAAAGCATTCTCATCCATCCACACCACACGATCCAACAACTCCACGACAGTCCTTCCCACCCTTACGCTTCCTTCAGCCAAAACGACCTCATCCTTTCCCCTGAATATTCTCCAAAAATCAATACGCTGCCTGTCAACCTTCTCCCATCCACATCTTAGATACACGCCAGAAAAAAACCTAACTCTTCTGCTAATGGAATAACCTACCTTCTTGTTTGCTTCAGAATTATATACATTATTTTAATTGAGTTTATACTGTAACAATTACTGTACCAAACGAATAATCGCAAGATAAATGTTACGGAAGGATCTACGTTCACTGGTCAGCAATATCGTCAATAATGTATTGCATCTGTTGGAGCTTGTGCTACTTATATGTTTTTATATTAATAAATATATGTACAAAAACATGTTTAAGTAATGTACTTCACTTGTTTTTAATTTATTTTTGTTACATTAAAAAATTAAGTACATAATCCAATACGATAGACACAGGTTGAGAAAAATCAGGTGATCAGTTGCATTCAGATTTTTTCTTTACGTACCAAAGTGAACACTTGTATTAAAATCACTGTTATTGGACACAAATTTACGACTCGGGATCAGGGTATGTAGCCTTGATTTCCTTTGAATGTTTTTATACATGCAATTAATAAAACATTACTATTTTAATATCTGCTGGAGATTGACCATCAGATTTCTAATTTATTTTTTTGCAAATGACCAATGTCACGGAAATACTTATCACGTTCTGCGCAACTCTCATTATTGTGAATGCAGGAAGTTATGTATTATTTATAACCTGGTCTTCAATTTTCTACATTTGCACGACCATTTCCATTTTTTTCCTCACATAATAACTTCGATGTTTCAATTATTCAAATACTTTTTAAAAAAAAATTCTAATCCATTCTCCAAATATTTCCAACAGAAACTTATTTTCTCCAATGTAATGACTAACGATTTGTCGTGAACTTGTTTATTATCTAAAACGACAGTTTCTTCAAATATTTTTAATTTTTTATAATTTAGTCTAATGTGAGGTATTTATGTATTAGATACTTTTGATTTTATGAATGGATGCTTTGCATTTCCTACCAATCTCATTCTTCAGTCGTCTGTACAGCCCTTTACCATTTTCATCTCCAACGTTTTTAAATTTACGCCTTGAATCCTTTTTATTATTTCTTGTCTTATCCATGCTTTTGATTTGATCTGAGATATTCTTCCTATTTTTTCGTCGGCTGCTGCAGTCAATCTTTTCTTCGAGAGCGGTCAATATAGTTTTTTTCTTTTTTCTTTATTAATCTACTCTTGTTGAAACTCTGAAGCACCTCCCGTTGTTTCAGTTTTTCTAATTCCCTTCCCTTTGTTTTAATTATTTTCCTCAGTTTCTTCATTTTCAGCCTGAATTTCATTATCAACCGATTATGGTCCGAGATCACATCTGCTCCTGGGTAGGTTTAGTATAAAGTTTTATTAGTATAACCTTCCTAACCCAACCCCATCTTGAAGGAGTTAAAACTTCAACTACATAAAGAGCGAAAATATTAACCTCATGCCGTTTGAAGTTAATAGTAGAACGAGTTAAAAAAAAGACAGATAAACTGCTTATTCGACGCAAATATAGGCCGTCTTGGCATGTTAGAATACTCCGACGCTTCCACCCTCAGCCCATATGTTCTTACGCAGCAGTGATTGTTCCTGGATCGTAATATTCGTGTGCACCGAATTTGGTTGAAATTTTTCCACGCATTAATTAATAATATAATTTACAATAAAAAATTCTATTAATAATGTTTTATTTCGTAAAAACACCTTTCAGGAATATGACCCATCCGTGTAAGCAATATGTCAATCGAGATCCTGGCCTTTGCGGAAAACTCCAATCGGGATAATGACTTGTCGGGGAAATTTCATTCGGGATAATATCCTGTCAGGCAAACGTCAATCGGGATATTGCCGCCGGGAAAATATGCATCGCAAGTGGAAAAGAATATGAATAAATGAATAAAATGTCGAATTATTATATAAATGTGAAAAAATCCCTTGACTCAACATATATCCAATTTACAATCCACTATGATGGGATCATTATTTATTTACAAAACTGCCTTTTTTTAACAATTAACAAGATATATATTTACAATATTTACACAAATTAGATAGCTTGTAAACTAGAGACATGAGTTTATTCTAAGGGTCGTCTTAACAGAATACATACACAAATCGTACACGGAATTGGCAGTACAAGGAAATAGACAAAAGGTTACAAGAAGTGTAATTCTCCTTTCTTCTCCGCTTAGGCCTGGAACTTGCCACTGGAGTCTGTTGTTCCTCTTGGCCCCACCTAACTTCCTCGTTACTATAACGAGCACCTTGCCCACTTAGTTTTCTTCATTGGTACTACGATCTCGGGCAGGCCTTCCTACTGTCCGCTCTCAATGTTCACTCTTACTTTTCATTCGTAAAATTAAATATTTATGTTGCAAAGTGAATTTTTCCTGGGTTTATAAAATCTTGTCTCCATTTCATTCATTCATTTCCGTCGGTGTTGGAACCCGATCCTGTCCAATCAAAATTATTTACCTCGTCTCTGGAAGGAGCCGTTCACCCCACTCCACTGATGTGTTGGGGTAAACACAATGTCCCCTAAGTCTCAAAGACTTGAAAAAAACCCAAGCTCCGACAATTTGTCGAGGTCTGTAACCTATAACTTCCCTCGCGCTGCTTTCCTTTGATTTCGTACCACCAAATTCCGCATGTAGTTGTGTTTTACTATTCCAATAAAAGTTATAAAGTTCTATAATTTCAATGCCAGTTTTATTTCTGTATATTTTTTTCTGTAAAGAATTAATGAGCTTTAGTTTTGCGCGATTCTTTTTTAATTACACTGTATTGCTATTTTATTATCACTATTTGCGTATATGTATATATTTAATCTAAGTAAATTTTAATAAATACAAATACCTTTCGAATGTAACAATACTTGTAGACTCTTATGGCTAGGCTAGTCCGGTCGATGCGACCGTAAATAAAGAAGAAAGAATTCCCATAAAGCTTAATTTTCGTATTTAACATAGACGTAATAAAACAGTTAACGAAAGTCAGAATTATGTTACTCTCTTTAAAACATTTTGTTAAACCTGTTTCTGCTGTTTGATATGGAATTTAATGAAATAATGTTCATTTGCCGTTAGAATTTCGCTAAGCCATGTGGAAAGGGGTTCGTCATCGTCTGACTGATGTTAATATTTTGAACGAATGACCCAACTTGATGGAGAAGAAATTTCATTATTGTTCGAAACATGTTTTTTTTCTCTTTTTTTGTTTAATGTCTTAGTAGAGGTATCTTTAAATTTTTTTAATTGTTTCCTACTTGTTCTCTACATTTACTGTCCAGTAACTTCTGATCCGAATAGTGAGTATTAACAACATTCTAACTACTTTGAATATCTTTCTAGGTGAGCAATTATTAAATTTCAACTTCCTTGTTTACAGGATTATTTTCATATTAATAGTAGATAAACCGTAAGGCCGTGGACTTAGCAACTGCGTCGCTTATGAATGTGTATTGATACGGTACAGTTAGGCACGATCACTAGCTCAAGCTGTTTGTTGAATTCCGCAGAAGCGATCCTAATTGATTTGGGGAATCCAGAGAAGAAAAAGTTGTTTGAATGCAGGTCATTAGAGAACGCATCCGGCTGCAGACTTGTCTAGCCTAGCTCAAGCATGAGTCGTCTAGCGGCTCGCTCTACGAAAGGAACAACCTTACTCCACAACGACAAGGGCGTATAAGGGAAATTAGTTTCATTACTCATACTGCTCATTAAACTTAGCATTAAACGCATGGCACGTAAAGGTATACTAAAACCACCCGATTCTAAGTAATGCACAGTAGCTAGAAATTGTGTTCTTTTGTTTTAATTTGACAATTGTTTTACGTATTGGAGAAAATTCTTTTTGTTGAAATGTATGCACCATTCCATTTTTACGTTGAACACTTGATAGGCCCCAACATTTATTTATCAATTTTTGTGTTTTCCTTTGCGAATATTCATGAAGGCTATCAAACTGAATTAAAGAGTCGGGCTGGAAAAATTTCGACCGAACCGGTCCAGATTTTTCCATCCTGATCCTTTAATTCACTTTGAGGATGCTGTTGAAGTTGGCAAGAACGTCATCAAGTATAGCGATTAAAGATACGTAACAGAATAAATATGGTGCATATTTTCATATAAATTGTCCGTGAAGTATTCGAATATAATGCCATTAATAACTGAATCCCAACTCAATAAAACTGAAAGCATTGTTCTACGATAGGAAAAATTTTAACTATGCAACGAATGAATTTACATGCCAATATGGCGGACGTCCTTTAATTTACATATTTCTCAATAATATTAATATTACATTTGCCCTGAATGCTTCGCTATAATTTTTTTCTAATTACGGTTAAATTATAATGAATAATCTGAAGTGATAATTTAAATTTTCCTTAAGTCGCTGAGAATATTCCAAAGCAGTTAATTTGTCTACTGAATTTTCGTTTAAACAAACATTTAATCGCAGGACTCAGCTCGATGCAAACTTTCTTTTAATTTTTACGTCAATCAATAACCTACTATAAACATAATATGAAAATTAAGCGTAACAATCTGAAAAATATTAATAACCGTATACAAGCGGCTCGTTTATATATACATCAAAGTAGTTTGGAAATGTAAAATCTCTTACTGTTCTGAAGAAAAAAATTGATTTCAATTAATTCTCTGTTTCACGGAACTTTATTCTAATAAATATTATAATTTAAGGCATTAAAATTATTGAAATATTCATTACATATTATTACAATTATAGAGTACACGTATTTTCTAAATGATTAAAGGGGTTATTTTCATTTCAATTAAATAAATTTTAAGTAATTTTTTTTCTAGCTGTGAACAGCTAATATCCGTCCAGACTTCGCAACATCAAAAAATCTATTGGAGAGAGGGCCTTTGAGAGATTACGAAACCTCTGGCCAGCAATGCCATAGATATTTGTGTCTAATCTTAGGTCTCAAAATTTTCTCACGTCTCAAACTTTACCACAGAAAGTTCAGTAACCACTTTTAGTGACTTTAAGGCAAATGTGTGAACTCCAATTTACGAACTCGAAAATGTAAGAATGTTTCTTATTTGAAAAATTTGAATCGGGAAGGGGATAAAAGCAGGTTTAGTGGCTGAGGAGTGGGATTTTTGGGAAGTAATGGAGTGGTAGTAGAGCAGTCGTTGAACGGGAGTTGGAGAGTGGATGTTGATCGGACATATAAACCATAGAAAAGTCGCAGGAACGAGGCGTTCAGCAGACTTCAAAAGGCAGCGGTATCAGCCAATTCCAGAAGCTGGCTGGCACTTCAATCTCTTCAAGGGTTCCAAAGCTACTGAAATCTACAGTAACAATTGCCACCATCAAAGTATTGTCCAGAACATAAATACCAAAGTACTTAAGCATCCCCCCACGCACACCCCCTCTCTGTGAGACAGAACCAATCTAGTTACAATTTTAATTAATAAAGTGAATTCATATTCTAAAGTGTATAATTCATTTTCAAAGAGCAGGGAGATAAGTTTTTATTTTATTTCAATTTTTGTTTTCTTGTGTTAAAATATAATTTTAAAATATTAAACTTTCTTATCATTTATTCTACCTGCTCATTTTATTTAAAGTAACTTCAAATCCCTTTTAAAAGTTACACAGTATAGTTATTTTATATCCTGACAAAATAAATGAGTGTTCTTAGGAATATAATTTCATGCTTTTGTTGTAGTAATCAGTGCTTAGACTGGTCTGATGCAACGCTCCATGCTAAGCTATTCTGCGCAAGCCTTTCCATTTATAAATGACTACAACACCCCACATCGTCACTAAACTGCTTAGCGTATTCCACCCTTCCGTCCCTCTTATGTACTTACCCCACACTCTTCCTTCTAATGCTAATTTTACTAGACCGTCATGTCTGAAAACGTGGCCTATTAATCTGTATCTTCTCTTGGTCAACGTCCTCCATATTGTTCTCTTATCCCATATTCTGCTTAAAACTTCGTGGTTATTTACCCTATCCATACATATGATTTCAACATTCTTCTATAGCGTATATATGATATTTAATATAAATTAATTTTGTAGTGTGACAATTAAATAATGACATGAATTGTAATAGCCTTCGTTGTCAGTGGTTTTATTTCAAAAGTTACAAGGTGCTATGTTTCGTCTGCCTTTTAAACTTCTTGGGGCCGAAACCGGACGAGGGAGTCATGGAAATCCACGAATTGGAAAGAAAAAAAAATCCTGATGAAATCTCAAAAGGGAGACGAAACGTCGTATCTTGTAAATTTAAAACCACTGATAACGAAGGTTGTTACGTTTCATCTAATTGATATTTAATGTCTGTGATGAATTATTAACTTCAGATTATAGTTTGAGGTGTTTTTTTTAAATTACGTATATAAATATTTTTTGAACCATTGTCTCTGTTAAACACGATGAAGATGACGTTATATAGAAGTTGATAAATCAGATGACTCTAACAATGAGATGAGAATTGTAAAGAATGCGCTCTTTGTTGTTGAGTGCAAACGCGTGGCACATTGTCGTACAGGGTTGCCTACCATCCAGGCAAAGTTGACTCGCCTGCCCCTGGACACGTGGCGCTGGCGGACTTTCACCTAACAAACAAACTTCAGTCAAACTTTTTGATATTCTTTTACTCGTATATTTTGATGCCGATGATGAGGGATGCTTATCTGAAATGGTTCCTTCTGTATTTTTGGGAACACAAACACATTTCTGTAAATACCGACGTATTATTTGAAGACTAAGCTGAAGCACTGCTCGTAACAGCAGTGTCACTATTACGGGCATTATATTTAATGATAACCGAAGCTCTGCATTCTCCTTTCACTCACAAAAATGCCTAGGACCTGAAAAAATTTACCTTTTTTTAAAACATTGTTATTTCGGATCTGGTGCGGCTTTATAGCACATGGCGTGTGTGTTATACACTTTGTAGAATTTTACTTTTCTGTCGTTGAATGATATCGTGGGTTATTTTGACTGATAATCTCACGTTTTACCTTTCTTTGTTTCTTAGTTCACATGTTTGAGTGTGAGCAGATATCACTTTCCCCTCCTTTATTTTATTAACCCGTTCAGATTATCATGTATGTACCTTTTTAGAGGGTGGGGAGGGTAACAGGCTACATTAGGGTAATCTTCAAACAGGCAACTTCGCTTTAGTACCATAGGAATTGAAAAGGGGGATGTGGAAGGTAGAGCAAGGTAGCCAAGGGTTGACTATGGCGCCCGGG
The DNA here is from genome assembly GCA_034510155.1 of Eucriotettix oculatus. Classification (NCBI taxonomy): domain Eukaryota; kingdom Metazoa; phylum Arthropoda; class Insecta; order Orthoptera; family Tetrigidae; genus Eucriotettix; species Eucriotettix oculatus. Next base: position 261,769,972 of record CM067376.1, on the reverse strand, counting down.
CAACAGTTTAAGGCTCCTACCCTGTGTTTCACCTAATAGAGATGCACGGAAAACCCGAGAAAACTTGCATCAGATAGGTCGGGCTATTGTGCGCTATTTTCACGCCCTTTGGAATAACGGGAGATGAGTTTGATGTGGGGTCGCAGCATCACCTTCTCCCTGTCTTAGCCACTTTCAGGAGGCAGCTGGCCGACATACCGTATGCCCAAGGTCTTCGACCCCAGTTTATACACCTCCTTAAATAGATGATGGTGCTTTGGCATGTGAGAACCTTCAGAAAACCAGAGAGAGTACGAGGCATCCCCAAAGGCAAGCCCGCAATCAATCAGCGAGACAAACCTTCAGCTTTCAACGTAACTTTTAGAGCTTAGTTAATAATATTAAATTCTTGCATCTGAGTAATTAAAGAAAAGTTATTGCAAATTGACTAAGGACTAATCAGTGTAATCATTTATATACCAGAAAAAGTGGTAATATTAGTACATTTCGTCATAATGAGCAAATTACGTGTGTTTCGGATCATTTATTGTAAAATAAAAGTCCTATAATTGTATATGAACCTTGAAGTAAGCCACATTGCATGGATTGTTTTTCATTTTGATGAAAAGACAACCCTTTCTTTTTATGGAAATCTGACCAACTTAATGAAAGATGTCTTTTTGATAATTGTTACATAATAGTTGAAAATGTCTAAAGTAGTAACTTAAAATTTGGATGTAATATTACAAATATTTATGTTCTCTGAAGCTGCATGAAATCTTAAGATGTGTAGTTTCTAACCGCAGTATTTAATCACCTAATTTAATATCTTGTTCCTTTTAAATTCCTTGAGAGCCATTCAAGGTTACTCACCGAGTCACCTTCGTCTGGTCGTGGGGTGTGTGTTCCGGGGTCAAGGACCTAGGGAATATGGCGAGTGCTGGCTGGCATCTGCTCGCAATCCTTTCACCACGCTGGGCCTGAGGGTCGCGCTGGGGTGGAGAAAGTTTTCTTAACCATCTTCCCACACAGGTGTACACGCCAGATGTTGCGCTGCTCCGATTCGACAATTTCACTCTAGCAATTTCTATTTGGCTTAAAATATTATTTTGTTGTTAGGAAAATTAATTGGTGTTAAGTCAACGTGCCAGTCGCTTCTTAAACTACGTTAGGAGGATGAAATGGTAAATTCTTCTCAGATGAACTTCTTGCTGTGTAAGCCAACAGGCGTGAGATAATTGCTCAGCCTTCTGTGTAGTTTTAATATTTTTTTAGTTACAACCATTCTTTCTGACAAATAATTATTTTAAAACTCGTGCTTCACAAATTTGCAGTGTTTTCATTCGGATTTAGCTCTTATTGATAAGTTTACATCAGAATCGAACCATGCAGTTGGTGGTTGTAGGTTCCAGTGGTCATTTCACTGCGTTGCTGGGATCAGTTTCCCATATTTACCATACCACGTTAAGCTTTTTTATTTATTTATTTATACGAGAGGCTGATTTTTCATTACTGAATTGGTCCTTGACCGACAGTTTCCTTTAATTTTGTTGTTGCTGACCATAAGACGTAGGTCCGACATGAATCTCAAAACCCTGTAGTGTGATATTTCTTCAGATTTCTCATTATTGCAAACTCTCACAGGTAAGTTGAATAATGAAACAGTGTATGTTTCTCTTGTTTGTCTATTACATTAATTCTCACAGCATGCACTGGCCTGAGAATGACAGAATGCGAATTTACTTATGTAACTGGGAAACAGTGGGTTTCATACTCATGCAAGTACCAAGACTACGATTGTTCCCTAAAAGAAGCAGGACAATCAGAACCCATTTATAATTTTTTATTCTACACATTTAGCTAGAAGTTGTTTATTGGTGTTAGATAGAACTAATAATGGAAATCTTCAATTGTTTTTATTATTGCTTCGTGGAACTATGTGTTTCGTTTTCAGTTATCAAATATCAGGTGATTTTAATGACTAGTTTGTTGTATTGTCTATTACTTACGTATAACATTTGTAGATAACATTGACATATGCTAGCCACACATTTCATGGTGTTCGTCTTTAGTTCTTTGAAGAACTCGATTTGGGTAAGTGTGTTATATTTAATATGCCGGCAAATAGTATATTCGAGACTGTTGTTTTTTAGCAAAATGGAAGAGTTTTAAGTGGCACGAACCGTTGTGCGAAGATGCAGAGTTGGCAGCCATGCAGCAGGTAAAGCGGAAGTCGAACATTCCAACAACAGGCTCCCGCAGGAATGTGGTGCCGTCATCTCGCATTCTTCCTCGCTAAATATGTAACTATAGCACCTATCACTACTCGTCTCAAGCAAGTATATCCTACTTGCTTGTTACGGTTCTAGCATCTTCCCAACCGATTTCACTATTCATAACTTACATTTGTACACAAAGAAACCATTCGCGAAATGCAGTCACGTAATTGCGCATCTGCAATATTTTACTTTTTGGTTGACATTGAGACATATTTTACGGAAAAGCGACCGATTCCTTCGTAACAGTTTATCAATTGTCTATCGAATTAATGTTCAAAATAAAAGTAAATTTTAGAGAACTGCAATAATAATAAAAGGGTATCGAAGACGGTCGCTATGATAGAAAGCATTGCACAGACGAATGTCAGGAAAGGGCCATGTCTGAAATGCATACAGATAACCTTTGTGATGTACGAGTGGTTCAGCTTTTGATACACTTTACTACGGTCATCGTGCCATAAACAATTACCCACAATCCCTACAGTCTATAATTAGTCGGCGGGATCTGGTCATCTACACAATTCGTGTTGTGACTTTAAAGTACGGTAGGATTTTCAAGATTGATGCCAAACGTCCATAGAATTGGATTTGTTACAAAAGGACCCGTCGTAGGTATGTGAACATGTGTATGTGTGAGGAATTGTGCTTATTTTAGTTCCGTGCGTTATTCGGCGATATTCACACGAGCTCTGACAATTTATTTTTTAGCTACCCCGGCATAGTCCGATTAAAACGTCTAAATTTTTTTACAAACAACTTTTCCGAAGATGTGGGTTGTGAAATTAGCCGATGTGATTCTGTTGTGTGTCCAGAAAATTTTTAATATCTTTCTTTTCGGAACTGTCGGTTAAGGGCACGAAAACAACTACGAAAATCTTACGCTTTTGAACGAGTTCGACTCAAACCGCTAACAAATTCTACATTTTAGAAAAAATAGAATAGAATATTTCTCATCTGTGTCACCGAAAGCATATAAATGTTGTCTGAGCCGATAAGGGTTGAGATAATTGCGTCGCAATGCTAAGGCGCTTTGAGCGTCTCTCGAATGTAACATTAGCTAATTAATGCAAAACAATTTTATGTGTTAATATATTTAGCGGAATTTCAGCTAAGTGATGAAATTAGATAGTGATAAGTTCGTAAAATAAACTATTAGATCCTATAAGGATCTTTACTTCGCTGTGATGTAACAAAGACCGAGGGGACCGAAATTCAATATCGATTTTATTTGTTTGTAATCTGCCTTCTTACTTTCTTTTGTAATATTTTAACTATCAGTTAAGAAAAACGTCCGATTTAGTGTTAACTTCTAAGAGGTAGTCAGTGGTCTAGAGACCGAAATCCCTTTTGCTAGCGAAGAGCAAAGGTTGAGATAAGAAAATTTCGTCGTACCTACAACGTGTAAACAATGTTGAAATGTTTGTAAACAAGCGCTAAGAACGTTGTTACAGTCATACGTAGCTTAGAAGCCCATCTATAAATGGTAAACAAATCTAACATCCTTCCCCGATCCACCCGATGATTCGAAATATTTAAAAATAAATGTTTATTGAAAGTTGCATGAATCTTAAGGCGAAATGAAAGTCAACTTCATGAATTCATGAGTCAATCAAGAGCAATATTTTAATATGGTGTGGTTTTTCTTTTTCGTTTTCTTAACTAATAACGTTCTTACGAGGCATACAGGAGAGGACGAATTTAGTTCATTGAGGCTCTTAATGTTCAGTTACCTCGGAACTCGTGTATTTAAATGTATGAATTTGTCAAAAAATGTATGTATACTCTGATTATTAGGGTCAAGTCCAAGAGTCATTATTCTATATTGAATATTTTCTAGATAAGTAAGATGGTATGTATGAAGCATACAAAGAACTAACAATAAAATATTTTCTGATAAATCAATACTGCAACGTTTTGAAGGATTGAAGCGTAGAAAGCGAATTCTGTAAGCATTTCAGATTGTGAGCATGAGTAAGGTCCTCCACGTATCAAGCGTTGGTCGGTAAAATATGGATGACCTTTTACTTGTCGATGGTGAAAAGTGTCTCAATTAAAAAATTAGTACAAGAGTTGAAGGCAAAATCGAGGATGATGTTTTCAGAGTATTTTAAGATAAGGGGGTTTGTCTGTAGAGTAATTACTAGGAAGTTCGGGTGGTGTAGTTAGAGTTTAGCATGTGTAGGGGTGTGCATGAGAGAGACAGACATACGTGTTGAGTTGGCGCGGGGTTGAGGCTGCCGAGTCCACATTCCAGGGGCCGCTGACCTTGCGCCTAGGGCCTTCCACCTCGCACTTCCGACTCAGCGCCCGGCGCCATCTTCCCACGTTCACCGCTCTTCCTGTGAAAACATTCACTTCTCCTCACCCTCACCATTACTCACCTCTAACCATACATTCAAATTTATAATTCGTGTAGGAATCTTTTCAAGGACAACATCGTGCGATTGTGTGTAGCATAATTTTGTGGAATTTTCAACTTTTGTAAATTTGAAGTCCCATAAATAATTTAATCGCTCTATATCAAAGTCACCTTTCCCATGTATTATAATTATTTTCCCCATTTTGGATGTAATATTGCGACTCCAGGGTCGTAGAATTTTTACGAGTTCACTGGAGTTACCAAAAAAAATCCCTTAGATAAAAAAACAGGTTAGGCGCCAATATGATTGATTCATAAAATAAAACATTTTTATGTAACTATTTTTTTCAGTACTACAGGAAAATTCAGTAAAATCACTACGACTATGTGGATATTATTGAAATCGCAACAGTAACATACAAAATGAATAAAAATGTATTGTAACAAGATACGAAAGTAATATTAATATTTATCTTTCTACAACAAATCTGATTATTTTTGGATTTAATTTATGATCACTTGTAACACAGTCATTGCATGAAATGACAAACATTATACAGAGAAGAATGTAAATACATATAAGGAATTGTTGTGGTAATTAGCCCTAAGACTAGTCTGATGCAGCCCTCCATTCTAACGTATCCTTCACAACCCTTTTCATTTATACATAGCTTCCTCATCCTCCCTAATTTGATTAGCCTCCCACTTTTGCCCTCGTCTCAAAACATGGCCTATTAAGCCATCCCTTCTTTTGGTCAAAGTCCTCCAAAATGTACTCTATTACTCTATTCTCCTTAGAACTTCCTTCTTAGTTAACCTATCCACACATCTGATTTTTCAGAATTCTCCTATAGCACTACATTTCGAAAGCTTCTATTCTTTTCCTTTATGTAGTTCCTATCGTCAACGTTTCGCACCCATATAACGCCACACTCCACGCTAACATCTTTTTGCGAAAGCCTTCTTTGCCTGTGCTGTCCTACTCTTTTTGTCTACTATATTATGCTGCCCAAGTAGCAGATTTAATTAACTTCCTTCAAAATATCCCTTCCTATCCTAACACCATTTGTTATTCTACTATTTCCTCTACTATATAACATCACCTTAGGTTTCCCTCTATTAATTCCCATGTTGTACTCTTCCTCCAGGATCACGTTCATGCAATCATAATGGTTTCCAAGTCTTCTTCTGACTCCCTTAATACCTATTAATCTATCGCTTAGGGTTTTATTTCTTCTCCTTGCATATTGATACCCTTTCCATATTCGTTTTTAACTCTCCTCATCGCTTGTTCTGTATATAAGTTAAAGAACTAACCACCCGTATAACAGATTCACATTCAAATTTTTTTTATCATAAAGTAGACGCTTTGACCATCCACTGTGGTCCTTGTCATTAAACTAAATCAACTAAAGATATAATGTAAAGAGAATGGCCAAAATATAAAATAACTAAGACAATTTAACATGCCATCATATTATTCATTAAGTTGCAAAGTGTCATGTTAGTTAGTGAAGTTGTCGAGTGTTTGAAGTAATACTCTATATTTTGAATTTCTTGAATAATTTTGCATGCTAACTCTGTTCAGCCCTTCTCCTTCTGTATGATAGAACGTAGTTAGTAGGACAATTGACATTAAGTTTACAAAATTTTAAAATAATCTGTGTTAGATTTAGTGTTGTGAAGTCTGACCTAGTAATACCTTTGAGTGTGTTTATCGGTAGGTCGGCCATATTTTTACTTCCGGTTCCGCTATTTCACTCACATAACCCAATTGTATGCCAAGTTTTAGCTCCTGTTCACTGAAAAAAACAACCTTCTTAACTCGACCCCTTCCTTTGCTAATGATTATATATCTACATTTCATTCGCGTCTAAAGAGCTTATGTACGAATTTTTTGTTTGTTAGATACTCTTAATTAAGCTACTTTATCTGATTGGTAATCCCTAGTAGAAATATACTGAGAAAGTTTGAAATTATTTTCCCTGTTCATCGTCCTCACTTCAATGGGCCTCAATATTGTTAGCCTACTTCATCATTCTTCCAAAGTATGCTCTTGACTGGATCCCAAAATATGCTGGATTGGTGAAGTATTTCCTTTTGACGTGGACAATTGGATGCGTCATTAATTACAGGTTAGAAAATATATGTTAAAAGCGATACTGCTCATTCACTACGCCCGGAAACCAATCGGACTTTTAATACTACGTTCTCAAATCTTCAATCCTAGAGCATCCCCATCGTTTAAACCAATAATTATCAGATGGCGTGAATTGTGATTACCCCACGGATTAGCAAAGGAACAAAGATCAACTGACGATTACACATCTCTGCTTGATCTTCACAACCTAACTCGTGAGCAATATCGACCATTTCTTCCAAAATTTGGCCCTTTAAGTCAGCGTCAAACAAAAATAAATTTACGTCAGGCCCAACAATAGAGTAGATCCTGTGTAAAAGATGATATTATGCGCTGAATGGGACCTTATACAACTGCTATTATTTATTTCTAATAATTATCGCCTTGCTGTTACAATAAAGAAAAGTAAAACTGTATCTGTGCGATAATGTACTGTCTCTCATCAATAACATGATTATAGCGGCTGTCTAGGAACTTTATATCCATTCTATTCCCCACAATATTAAAGGTAACTTCCGATAAGGATGATGTGTCAGGAACTTGGCCTCATGACTTTTTCAACCCCAAGTCAGGAAATTCATGTATTTGAGGTAGTATGTCATACTTGGGAGGGGGGGAGGTTGATAAAAAGAATATTACTACTTAGTTTTGTATCTTATTCATTTCAAATAAAGAGCTTTGTAGTAATCCAACATTTGATATCAAATTTGCCAACAGGGATTATGACAATGAACCAGTATGATTAATATTAAAATTTCCAAGGAAATCTTCTATAAAATAAAAGAACATATATGTGTATTTGTTGGTGTGCTAGTATATTCACCATACAGATTCAAATATGTGGACAGATTGTAACAAAACTTGACTACATATTTTTAAAATCCAGAACACTGGAGAAGGGAGGCGGATGAATTATAGTTTTAAAAATGTGAATGTGTGCCTTTGACGCCACCGATATACACATTATAAGGATACCTTATGTAATTTCACGCAGTATGGCGCCTATTTCTATAAATAGGTGCTACTCTAACATATCATCAATAACATCCTTCACAATAAGAACACGTAGAAGGATGATGATAAACAATGCGAAATATTTTTTTAAAATACGTAGTTTAGAGCCGTCTTTTAACATGAGACATTCACGGAAGGACGGCAGATATCAAACTCGACTTTTGCCCAGTTGTATTGTGCAATACGAACTATAGAGCAGATCAAACCATAGGTATGATTTTTTAAACATTATAGTTTCGATTTCAAGTCTAGAACTTACACATTGCTACGACTGACGAAATAATAGCAAGTCATAATTTCAAAAAATTTACGAAATTACACGTAATTAATATTGTTATTCTGTTAAGGTGCTGGTGGTTTTCCTTAATTTTTATATTTGTGTTTTTGAGTGAGGTTTTGAAGTTCACGCGTTTTAAAATTGACAGAATGACATTTTGTGTTCTTCAGGAATGCTTTCTGAATTGGTTACCAAATTTTCTCTAAATTTATATATTTCCTATTGAAAAATTGCCTGATTTCCTTATTTTTTACTTGTATTTTGTGCGGTGCATTTTTACTTTTAAGATTCGCTTGCAGGTTTGCCATGTCAAGCAAGTTTTTTTAAACGTTAGCATTAAAATAAAACACCGCGTAGGTGGGTTAAACCGGGGGGTTCTAGTCAACTCTTGGCTACCTTGCTATACCTTCCACATCCCTCCTTTTCAATACCCGTCCTATGCTATTAAAGAGGAGTTGCCTGTTTCAGGATCACCTTCATGTAACCTGTTATCTGAAAATAATAACAATAATGATAAATTGACACGACAGCAAATATTGGTCAGTTAAATAACTAACGGGAAAGCTTCAGTCAGTTGACTACGAAGAATAAATAACGGGAATGTCCGTGACACTATTAGGGCACCACAAGATTTTTTTCTCCTTAATATACAAGTAGTATTTCACCGCGTGTATTCTTGACTGACTTAGTTCTAGGGTGGTGGTGGTGGTTTGTCCACGTCCCAGTCCAACACTCTTGGAGTTGGACTCGAAGCAAACATTTCTTCTAACCTCAGGATTTTGGTATCTAGGTATCGCCGTTACTTCTGCTCGGAGAGAAAATCAAACTCCTTTAGTGTACCGAGAGATTTTTCACTTTATCAATGCAACAGGCAGCGTCCTTATTTAAAGTACCAGGAGATTTATTGACTGGATTAAAGTACTGAGTCATAGTACTTGTTATGATGAAATTGACATTCCGTCGGGATACTTAGGCGTGGAAAGGTTAATGTTCAAAAACGAACTCGGTCGATACCAGTTAAAACTCAAGTTACCAGGAGATTATTGTCGGTTTAAATACTTTACTGGGTTAATACAAATAGTAGTGAAGGAACGCTTGACACAGAGCTAGTATTTAAATAAATGAACTTGTTACATTATTCTACAGGGCGTTTCAGAAAGAACTCCTCAAATTTGAAATGACATAACGAACCAGTGAGTCACAGATGATTAAACAAGTGGTATGTTGGACAGATAGGTCTGGAATTTACTATAAGTTTACACTGGTTTATTAAAATATTGACTCATTCCGTTGTATTTCAATTTTACAGAAATTTGATGCCATATTTCAAGCTCTAGAGGATGTTCCACAGAATGCATAGTTTATGCTCGTTTTTATTTATTTGTAGGTAATACACAGACGTTAGCCCAGTTATGTAGATAACATGCATTTGTTACACTGGAAGAATCTATAAGTATCAACATTCCTTTATAGTTAATACAGTATGCTTTATATGAGATTACATATTTTAGTTCTATTAATTCTATGCTAAGGAAATTACACATTTCAAATTGAGTTAAGTTACAAATGTGACTAAAATAACATTTGGATAAAAATAGTAGGTATTCAGGACTATACACGAATAGTAAAATATAGTTGAAAGAGTGCATATGTAAAAACAGTTTAAATAGGATCATTAAGGAAATTTTTTTTAATATGAAAAATACTATATACGTCAATAAGAGAGGATATGTATGAATTTAGAGTAGAAACCCAGTAAAAGAAGGAAACTTATCTGAAAAGTAAGGTTAAAAATTATTGTTTCGCGAATACACCACACAGTAATTTCTCTTAAATGGGAGAACGGCAAAGGTAATCCTGAGTATGCATTACAAGTAATTGTGGATACTCGATCCCAGTTTTAACCTTAGGTTCGTGACCGGCGTCGTCTTCTTTCGTAATAAATTTCTTCGTTGTAATGGCAAAGTGTAGTTGTTAATTTTGCATTGGGTAGCTGTTGGAGAGTGTGGTTGGTGTCTTTGTCCGTGCTGGCTCGACCACCCTGGCAGCGCCTCGCCTCTCCTCTCCTCTCTTCTCCTCTCCTCTCCTCTCGTCGCCTCGCCTCGCGTGGGGTCTTCCTGCTCTGTGCTCTGTTCTCTGTGCTGCACGCGGCCGGCCACCAGGCGCTCTAGCTCCAGCACCTCAATAACTTTCAGAAACTTCAATATTTATAAATAAAGCGCATTTATTTTTCTCATATGCCTTAGCTTTTCCAGTAACTATATAGGGTTCAAAGTAGAAAAACGTGGTAAATATCCGAACTTAATAAAAAGTTTAAACACTGAGAAAGGAAAATTAAATTTCATCATTGCTTTGCCCGACCTATTGCACACATACACCACTGATTATGTTTTGGCATACGGTTTATAACCATATTTAAAACATTTATTTATGTTTGCAAGTTACAGAGTAATCCAATTCAAACATAAAATCTATACAACTCTAATGTAAACGTTGATTCCGGCGTGTAAAAATATATTATTGTTTACGGATCAAGATTGACTTGAACGAAATCAGAAAACAAAACGAAATAGAATGATTTTTAGTTTTTAACATTAAACCAGTAACGCTGGAAACTATGAATCGTTTACAAAAATGTTCGTAAGTTAAACCTTCAGATATATAAATAAAACGAAAGGAGTTTAAAATGTAGATAGGAAAGAGGAAAGTTTTGAATGTAATTGTATGAGAGCGTGTTTGAGATTAATGTCGGTGGTAGAAATACTAATAAGAATCAAGAAAAGAAGAATGTGATGTCGCCTAGACACTATTTTAAACCAAGCACTAATTTGTGGTTATATTTGTTAAACATAGTGGTTTTATGTATATGAAGTAGTTTGTAGATATAAATGTTATTCGATTCATGTGAAGTGGGTTTAGCCATTTTATTTATGGGTTGAAAATTTTTTAATTTATTGTGGCAAGATTTTTTAAGACGTTCTTTTCATCCACTTCTGACTAACTGCTAAGCTTTCTTTTCCATTAGAGAGAATTGTGTCCAATAGTAGACATTTTATATGAATCCATCCTGATGGAATCGTACCCAGCAGGTGCTTACCGTTTACGTGTGAGCTTGAGAGTATTTAACCCTGTCTTCCTTAATTCTAACTCGTCTGCAATTGCCAGTAAACTGGGCCTGTTTAAAGAATTTTTGTTTCATTAAAAAGTAGTGTAATTCTGTCAGTATTAAAATTGTTAAATCGCAGTAATAAAATATTGATTACTCGTGTTATCTATCACGAAAATGTTACTCTAATTTGGATATATGACGTCGTATGATTCCCGTAATAATTAAATTGTTAACCTGACATTTAAATAAATATTAAATGAGTTGTAACAGCCTCTTCATCAGTTTATATTTGATTTAAATATGAACTATACTACGTTTCGTCTCTCATTTAAGACTTTTTCCGGTATAAAAATTAAGCTGTTCATGTACCTAACTCCATGAATATTTTCGGCCGAAGGAGTCATGGTGTGAGATCCATGAACAACTAAATTTTTATACCTGAAAAAGTCTGAAATTTGAGACGAAACGTTGTATAGTTCATTATTTAAATAAAATAAAAAATGACAAAGAGGCTGTTATATACCCTCATAATTGTTCTCCAAAGCAGATAATAGAACACCAGAAAAATGTTCAACCACGGGCTCGATATTTGTATCAACTGGCGCTCACGTTATTAACGACGAGTTAGCCTACTTCATTTTCGGAAAGGAATTCATATTATGTAGGAGTGTGTGTTATAAACATTTTATCATAACTTTGTACGGCCTATAAAGGAATCTTGAAGCGTGTATTGTAATAGTAAACGGCTGAACAATGAACTTAAATAATGTATTTAACGCAACTCGGTTATTTACGGATGTTTAAATCTTTAGTTTTCGCGATGTTATTCAGGTTTTAAGTTTACCAAGTTTGGAATCAGTGTTGGGTTTTGTCAGCACAAGTAGGCTCCAAATTAATTTTTTAATGTTGAATAAATGTATTCTATATTGAAGAATTGATAAGTGTTCTAAACTGTTGATTAGAATAGAAGAGCAATCAGTTGGCTTTCATACCAAATATATTTAGGTTTATTCGATCCTTTGATCGGGATTTGTGTATTTGTTAGAATAAGTATTTTAACGATGTGAAATATGTGACACTCATATTTGTGAGTTAGTATATTATGCCAACAGAAACAGTACGATGAATAGGTTATTCATGTTTCCTCTGATGACGTCTGTGCATGGTTTCCAACGCAGTCAGTTCAAAGTATCTGAGGAAATAGCAGCAACAATGTCGTCAATTAATTCGGAAAAAGAATTAGGAGTAAATACAATTTATTCTGGATAAAAATAATGGGCAATTGGAAATCAATGTGTGAAGCTTTATTTGCTTAATGTTTCGTCATGATTGAGTATGACATTAAATATATAAGGAAGTACCTAATTATTGAAATACTGTTTTTGCGTTCACGTACTCGGAAACTACATAAATCGGAGATGGATTTTGACCTCCCTATTATATCTATTATACACATCAAACGATAATCCCATTGAAATGTAAAGTTAGTAAAATAGTACAAAGTATTGATGTTTATTGATAACACTCATACTTTTGTTTGGTTATTTCACCTAGTTATAACTTTATGCGGGAAATTAAACTTATTCTATTTTATTTGTTACTTGCTTTTTAGAATACTATGCAAATTTTATGTATGCTACATTTTCTGAACGTAATTTTATGCAAATATCTTTTGCAGCAAGTTGCCGATTCTGGTTAATTGTATCGATCATTTGTATAGGTCCCGATGTAAGTAGTTTGCGACATTGTTCGTGGCGGATCGCAGCAGTTGCGAAATTTTTTACGAGATCCGGGGCCAGTGGCGCCCCCCTCGTGGGCCCCCAGCGCATGTTTGAGTATGTGCTCAGATTCCTGCTTCATTACTGGTCGCCGCCTCGATGACTGATTCGCAACACAGACAGAAATTATCTCCATTACCCAAATATGGATCAAAAGTTGCTTGGCCAGTGCAATCGCTTTCTGATGCACAGCTTTCTGAATAAATGGTTGGTAACTAGGTAATGCTATTGTGTTGTTTTTGTATTGGTACCTTAAGACGTATAGACTTCCATGATGAGTATCATGTTTCATTTTAGTCTTATAACTCTCAGATTTATTTCAAGATTTAGCACATGCTAGCTAGATATGAATACTTGGATTACTCAGCATTCATACTTCCTTCTTTGATTACTTTCCCAAACTTTCAATCTACTGAATTCTCTAATTTATAGTGCGTATTAATTTGTCATAATTAGTAAACATTAATTCTCCACGCGTTTAACAATAGTATCCTACGAAAGCTTTGTTCTCCAAGAGAGAAACTGCCAATCATATTGTAATGAATAAATTCTGCGTACATTTTTAATGGTTTATTTTAACATTTTAAATACACATTTAATTCTTAGTTTAAATTTTAAGTGGCATGGAATCTTTCTTCCTATATTAATATAGTTTGAGTGGTACAATATGAACAAAATATTGTTGTACTAAGTTTATACAAATTTTCCTTATCTTGCAATGTCCTGAATAGATTCCCTCCTCCACCCGAACTTTATCTTCATAACTCCGCTTAACTGAAAAAAAAATCGTCATACTCTGCTTCTAAAGACAACTCCAAAAATATATTCGTCAAACATCTTGTCTTTTTTTGTCCGTCCGGCTACCGTTTATCCCGACAACATTTTTCTCGCTTGAAGTAGACTTTCACATTTATTTACATTTTAAACTTTTACTGTGTCAGTTCTCTGTAGACAGCACATCACCGTCTAGGTTGGCGTCCGCTCAGCTACCGTTTGGAATATTTTCCGTTCAGGAAGACTCGGCCAAAGGACCCCGGCCATAATTTATCTCAGGGGCCCCTCCCCTTCGAACACCCCTCTTTACCGAATCAGGTCCAGCAAGACGTTGCAAACTACGGCATTCAGTCCAGTAATAAATTCCAAAAATTATCCTTGGACTTCTTAATTTTGACTCATTACAATACGGATCGTTGTCATACAAACTACTGTCTATACATTGTTTTATATAAATTAACAGTTATTCCAAAAGTTTAGTTATGTCGGTCGCGACGTTCCCCACATTTATTGTAAACAAACCGTGATGGTTGAAACAGATCCAGAAATCGCGTAACCTCTTGATGTAAGCAATCTGTTTTGTATTTATAGCAACCTAAAGCATATTTGAATATCAAATCCAAGGTCTATGAATATGACACGGCTCAGACGGATGGGCGCCAGGTCATTGGTCATAAGCACCTTAGCCTTAGTGATCCATTTACATCATACCCAATTTACTGAAACTGGCTACGTTAAGACTTCCGGAGGTATGCCACGTGTCAACGTTTACACTTCAAGAATGGAAATTTAATTTCTTGAACTGCACAAAATAATATCTGTCCAAAAATAAATCAAAACGAGATAAAGCTGTCAGAAATCAACATAAATTCTGTATTCACGACAAATATTTAACTGTTTTTTGATTGAGGCTAAATCCAATGGAAATAGTTTGATGTCATTAACCTACATTTTTTATATTTTAAAAATATTTTAATTTCCCACGTTTTACTTACTTTTAAAATGATGTATTAGATGACATAATTAAACTAGATAAAATAACAGGTAAAAATAGTTGTT